>CM023483.1:25267562-25654714 GCA_013339685.2 Hyalomma asiaticum
TCACTAAAAGCATTCCACACACGCCAGCGTCTCTTCTTCCGATGAATCTCGCAGGCAAACTCCAGGGCTCATGTCCCTGTCTCATGCGCATGCACGAGAGGCACGCTTTGCACAAACTCCATGGAAAAAGATGAAACACGAGATGTAGCAGACGCTCTTGACTGTGGCTCGCTCGCTACCACGGACGCTTAGTAGCAGCCTCAGCATCATTAGTCCCCCTCCGAGTACACATCATCCTGATGCGCTCGCTACAGGTGGTACGAAAATTAGAAGGGCCTTGTCACTGCCTTTCGTAGTAGGGCTTAATGCAGACTATGCGAACTGTCTCTGGAATAAAGCGCTTGTGTCCGTCAGGGGTGACTTTGTAAGTCAAACCACTTATTCGGCGAATGACTTTATATGGACCAAAGTACTGTCGCAGGAGCTTTTCTGACAGACCGCAGCGTCGTACTGTTGTCCAAACCCACACTTTGTCGCCTGGCTGGTATTGAAATTCCCTGCGGTGCTCGTTGTAGTAGCCCGAGCCCTTTCTTTGCTGTTGAGGTATTCGGAATCGGGCTAATTGACGGGCTTCCTCTGCTCTCTGTAAGAACTCATCAATATCGGATGGATCCAAGTTGTCATTATGTACTGGCAACATCGCATCAAGTGTCATTGCGACTATGCGGCCATAGACTAGTTGAAACGGAGTTACGCGAGTGGTTTCCTGTAGGGCCGTGTTATAGGCAAAGGTAGCGTAAGGCAAGATTTGGTCCCAGGTCTTACGTTCGAGGTCAACATACATAGATAACATATCAGTAATGGTCCAGTTTAGACATTCCATCAACCCATTCATTTGAGGATGGTATGCAGTGCTTTTCCTATGACTGGTGTTGGTAATCGTCAGCAAGCATTTCATGAGCTCAGCTGTAAAGGCTGCTCCTCGGTCTGTAATCACAACCATTGGGGCGCCATGCCGAAGGACTATATTTTGAACAAAAAATGTGGCAACTTCCGATGCCATTCCCCGCTCAAGGCAACCAGTTTCAGCATATCGCGTGAGGTAATCAGTCGTGATGATGATCCACCTCTTCCCAGATGATGACGTGGGAAACGGTCCAAGAAGATCCATCCCAACCTGTTGGAAGGGAGTTTTAGGTGGGTCTATGGGGTGAAGAAGGCCGGCCGGCTTTACAGATGGTGTTCTGCGCCTTTGACATTCGCAAGAAGTCTTCACGTAATGCTGAACTGAGGCTAATAACTTAGGCCAGTAATACTTTAAGTGAATTCTGGTGAATGTTTGGCTGATGCCCAAGTGACCTGAGGACGGCTCATCATGGCAGGCTTCCAATACTTCAGGCAGCATGGATGATGGTACAACGAGCAAGAACTTCTCATCGTTGTGTCGGAAGTTCCTCTTGTGGAGTGTACCGTCTCAGAGGCAGAACCGGACAGTCCTCTCTTGAATACACGTGGAACTTCAACGTTGTGCCCTTGAAGATATTTTATGAGTGGGAGCAGCTCCGAGTCTGCCTGTTGATGCTTGGCGATTTCCGACGCTTCCATGACGCAAAGTGATGGGAAATCTTCTTTTTCTGAGGGGCTAGAATCGACTGGGGAGCGTGACAAGCAATCAGCGTCGTTATGATTTCTCCCGAACCTGTAAACTACAGTAACGTCGTACTCTTGAAGCCTGAGGCTCCACCTTGCAAGTCGTCCCGATGGGTCTTTCAGGCTTGCCAGCCAGCAAAGTGAGTGATGGTCGCTGACTGCGCGGAACGGCCTGCCATAGAGGTATGGTATGAATTTGCCGATGGCCCATATGAGTGCCAAACATTCTTTCTCCGTCGCAGAGTAGTTTCGTTCAGCTTTTGAGAGAGTGCAGCTAGCATACGTTATGACCTTCTCTTCTCCATTTTGCCAATGAACTAAAACTGCACCGAGACCAAGATTGCTTGCGTCTGTATGAACTTCTGTGTCCGCGGTCTCATCAAAGTGGGCAAGGATGGGTGGGGCTTGCAAACGTTGCTTTAATTCATTGAAAGCTGCCTCCTGTTCAGGATGCCAAACGAAAGGTACGTCTTCTTTCGTGAGTCTCGTTAGAGGTTCTGAAATTTTCAAGAAACTTCCGACAAATCACCTGTAGTAGGCGCACAAGCCCAAAAAGCGACGGACCTCTATTTTTGTCTTTAGGCCTGGGAAATCCCGCGACGGCTGCTGTCTTCTCGGGGTCCGGTCCAATACCTTGAGCGCTGATCACATGACCCAGGAAACGGAGCCTTTCAAATCCAATATTGCATTTCTCGGGCTTAATCGTCAAGCCAGCCGACTGGGTCGCCTGGAGTACCGAACGTAGTTGCCCTACGTGCTGTTCGAACGTTGCAGAGAAAACGACGTCATCCAAGTAGACTAAGCAAGACTGCCATTTGAGACCCGACAGGACACTATCCGTCATTGGCTGGAATGTTGCTGGCACGCAACAGAGGCCGAATGGAAGTGCTTTGAACTCATACAGTCCGTCCGGGGTCACGAAAGCTATTTTTTCACAATCCCTTTCGTCCAATTCAATTTGCCAATATCCGCTTTTTAAGTCCAATGAGGAGAAAAATTTATCATGTCGTAGTCGGTCCAATGCGTCATCGATTCGGGGCAAGGGGGATACATCCCACTTTATTACACTGTTCAGTTTTCGGTAATCGACACAGAATCTCAATGTGTTATCCTTTTTTCTGACAAGAACTACCGGAGATGCCCATGGGCTGTTGGACGGCTGAATGAAATCATCCTCAAGCATCTCTTGCACTTGTCTCCTTATAACCTCTCGTTCCTTCGGTGATATTCTGTACGGGTGCTGGTTTACAGGTCGGGTCACTTCGTCCGTTATGATACGGTGTTTAACCATCTGCGTGCGCCACACTCTTGACGAGGTAGATAAGCATTCTGCAAAATCATTTAGGAGATCTTCCATGATTTTCTTCTCGGCTGGCAATAGATGTGGGCTGATCGTAACTGCTACTGCGGCGTCGTGCATAGTTTTCTCAATAGGTGGCCCTTACACCAGGCTACATAAGCTTGTCACTGCAGTAATACTGTGCAGAGAGGCAATGGCAGTGTTCTTGGCGACATGGTGCAGTTCACTGCCGAAATTTGTGAACAATACACTGGCATGCCCGTCACATAAGCGAATGATGCCTCGAGCTACGCAGATACCCTTTTTCAGTAGTACATCAATATTGCCATCCGCTATACCCTCAGCATCGATGAATGCTTCGTCCCTTACGCGAACGAGCGCACTGCATTGTGGTGGCACAGTTACGTCGGTGTCTACAACCCGCAAGGCACTGCAGTCTGGATCATCAGGTTCCTTCGTGTCATTGGCCAGATTCGTCGAGAAAGAAATGCTAGCCTTTTGGAGGTCGATCATGGCACTGTTTGACTGCAGAAAATCCGTTCCGAGTTTTACTTCCCTTGAGCGTTCCAGAAGTACTATAAATTCGCAGACGTAAGTAACACCTCGAATCAAGATTCTTGCCATGCATTTTCCTAGAGGTGTAATGAGGTGACTGCCGGCCGTACGTATCTGCACTCCGCTCCACGGTGTCAGTACCTTTTTGAGCTCCTTTGCGAGTGCGTAGCTTAACACGGAATAATCAGCACCGGTATCTGCTAAAGCACTCGATTCACGCCCGTCCACGGCAATAAGCAAGTCTGAAGAAATTTTCTGCATACCTATCTTAGTCGTTTCGGTTCGTCGCTGCTGCGCTGGGCCCTTGACGGAGGATCTTCACTTTGGCGAATGTCAGCGGCCTTGCCTCCCCAGGTCGCTGGCTTTAGTTTTCCTGACACGGGCTTGCTGAACGACGCCTTGGTGAACTTGAGGATGGTCGCAGGCTAGGCGACCGGTAGCGAGCAGGCACTGATGACCGTGGCTGGTGCTGGGGACCGGCTGCTGGAAGCTCACTTCTCGTTAGGTAGTCTTTGATTTCTATCGGTCGTTCACCATTATGGGGGCAAGGCATATTGATAGAGAATCCGCGAAGACTGACGCGTCAATATGGGCACCATCTGTAAAGGTGTCCGGCTTCCCTGCAATGGAAGCAGAGTGGCGTCCTGTAGGGCATATGCCACACGTTGCTTTTTCGGGGCCTGAACTCTCCCTGGAGAGATGTACTGCGTGGAGCTGGTAGGTGGCGACTGGGAGCGGTGAGTGAAGCATTCTGTACGGCTGGTTGGCATAACATGTCGGCACATGTCGACACACGATGTTCCCGCAGTGGTTGCTCGAGTGAGACAGGCTGCACGTCCGGCTGCGGTTCTAGCATGGCGTGCCTAACCTCATACCGAATGACGGCAGCGAGAGAGGAAACAGTCGGGGCGACTTGTGGTTGCTTCAGCTTCCGAAGCTCTTCCTGCACGATGGATCACGAGTTCTCTTAGCGCCTCCGCATTACTGCCTAGGCCAGCGGAAAGGACGTTAACAGGCGCGCCACTGGTGTCACGATTGTAGTGACGGGCGCGCTGCTGCAATGCCTTTTCTATCATAGTGGCTTTGGTGCGAAACTCTGCAACAGTACACGGCGGATTGCGAACCAGCTCCGCAGAAAGGTCCTCTTTTACGCCACGGAGAAGATGCCACAGCTTCTTGTCTTCTGTCATGTTTGGATCGGCACGATTGAACAGGCAGGACATGTCCTCAATATACATGCCAACACTCTCGTTCGTGCATTGGTTCCTGGCTTGTAGGGCATTTTCCACTTGCTCTTGGCAATTGGTGCTGGCATAAGCAGCAAGCAAATGTCGTTGAAACTCTTCCCATGACGTCATAATCGCCTCGTGATTCTCGTGCCATGTCCTTGCGGCATCCTCCAACGCGAAGTACACGTGGCGAAGTTTCCGTGCCCGGTCCCAGCCATTGACATCTGCGACCCTCTCGAAGTGCTCCAGCCAATCCTATAATCTTCGTATATGTCGCCGTGAAACGACTTGGGCATACGCGGCGGGTACACGATGAGATCAGATTATGTCGCCGGGCTAGTCATCGTTTCGGTGTCAGCAGTGGACATTGCCTGCGTTGTCGTAGCAGCGGGAAGCGGTCCGAATTCAGGCGAGTCTCCTTGGAGGCGGCGGCTGGCGCGCTGGTGTACAGGAATCAGTTCTCCGGGCTCCAAAAGCTGAGGATCAGAGCTCCGGTCTCTTCCACGCAGGGGCTTCCAATCATACCCAGCACCTCCACCAGAATGTAGCGGTAGGAGAGTATGAAAACCAATTTATTATGGGCGAATCTCTGCCCAAAAACAGGTTTAACAAAAATGAGTCACTAAAAGCGTTCCACACACGCCAGCGTTTCTTCCAATGAGTCTCGCAGGCAAACTCCAGGGCTCATGTCCCTGTCTCGTGTGCGGTACGAGAGGCACGTGTTGCGCCGACTCCATGGAAAAAGATGAAACGCGAGATGTAGCAGACGCTCTTCACCGTGGCTCGCTCGCTACCACGGACGCTTAGTAGCAGCCTCAGCGTCATTAGTCCCCCTCCGAGTACGCATCGTCCCGATGCGCTCGCTATAGGTGGTACGAAAATTAGAAGGGCCTTGTCAATATCACCAGAATGTAGCGGTGGGATGAGGGCAAAGATCTGGGTAGTTGTTCAAGGGAAAGAGATGGTACGCTTTTCAAATCTGTGCAACCCGGGACTTTTGCTCCTTTCATTCTTGAGCACTATCACCATCACTGCCACCATCACGTAGCATCAATGCTTTTCCCATCTGCACAACACAAGACTTTTGCTCCTTTCATTCATGAGCACTATCACCATCACTATCACCATCACTCTCACTACCATGTAGCAGGTATACTTTTCCCATCTGCACAACCAGACTTTTGCTCCTTTCATTAACGAGCACTACCATCATCACTATCACTATCATGTAGCAGGTATACTCTTCCCATCTGCACAACCAGAGACTTTTGCTCCTTTCATTAACGAGCACTACCATCATCACTATCACTATCATGTAGCAGGTATACCCTTCCCATCTGCACAACCAGAGACTTTTGCTCCTTTCATTAACGAGCACTACCACCATCACTATCATAGCAGGTATACTTTTCCCATCTGCACAACCAGAGACTTTTGCTCCTTTCATTAACGAGCATTACCACCATCACTATCACTATCATGTAGCAGGTATACTTTTCCCATCTGCACAACCAGAGACTATTTCTTCTTTCATGCATGAGCACTAGCACCATCACTATCATGTAGCAGCAATGCTTTTCCCACCTGCACAACACAAGACTTTTGCTCCTTTCATTAGCACCATCACCATCACTATCACTATCATTCAACAGGCACGCCTTTTCTGATCTGCACAACCCGAAACTTTTGCTCCTTTCATGCACGAGAACTATCACTATCACTATCATGTAACAGGTATACTTTTCCCATCTGCACCACGCGAGACTTTTGCTCCTTTCATTCACGAGCACTATCACCATCACTATCACTCTCATGTAGCAGCAACGCTTTTCCCATCTGCGCAACCCGGGACATTTGCTCCTTTCATTCACAAGCACTATCACAAGCACTATCACTATCATGTAACAGGTATACTTTTCCTGTCTACACCACCCGAGACTTTTGCTCCTTTCATTCACGAGCACTATCACCATCGCTATCGCTCTCATGTAGCAGCAACGCTTTTCCCGTCTGCGCAACCCGGGACATTTGCTCCTTTCATTCACAAGCACTATCACCATCACTATCACTATCATGTAACAGGTATACTTTTCCTATCTGCACAACCCGGGACTCTTGCTCCTTCCATTCATGAGCACTATCACCATCACTATCACTATCACGTAGCAGGTGTACTTTTCCCATCTGCACAACCCGAGACTTTTGCTTCTTTCATTCACAAGCACTATCACCATCACTATCACTATCATGTAGCAGGTATGTGTTTTCCATTTGCACAACACAAGACTTTTGCTCTTTTCTTTCATGAGCACTGTCACCATCACTATCACTCTCATGTAGAACGCACGCTCTTCCGATCTGAGCAACCAGACTTTTGCTCCTTTTGTTCGTGAGCACTATCACCATCGCTATCACTATCATGTAGCAGGTATGCTTTTCCCATCTGCGCAACACAAGACTTTTGTTCCTTTCTGTCACGAGCGCTGTCACCATCACTACAGTTGAGACCAGCTATATCGAACCCGTTTATATCAAATTATTTGTATATCGAACAATTTCTAAACACGGTAAATTTACATTGAGAATGTATCGCAAAAGTTACGGTTACATCGAACGAAAATAGCAGTGACAACCGATATCTCAAACTCCATGTGCCTGAAAAGTGCCTCGCAAGTTGGCTTTTCCACACTGGGGCGGGAAAAACTGCTGGTACCATCCTAGGAAATGTGGTTTAGACCGGCTGTGCATAGGCGAACACCCCCCTGCAAAAAATCCAGGGATATTTTGTGTCAAAATAGAGCACGCGAGTAAGCCACTATATTATAATAAAGTGCTTCTCTGAGTGGTATGTGCCTTTAAGTCATCAAATCCTATAGCGGGCCTATATAGAATTATGCCACATATCGAACTAATACACATTTTTTGGCGAGTTCAGTATATCCGGATTCGAATGTATCGCTATCATGCAGCAGGTATGCTTTTCCCGCCTGCACAACACGAGGCTTTTTGCTCCTTTCTTTCATGAGCGCTATCACTATTACTATCATGTAGCAGTGGGCTGACAGACTTCTTTCTTTCCTTCGTTCCTCCTTTCTTTCCAACTTCTTTCTTTCTTTCTCTCTTTCTGTATAGTCCTTTGCATAATCACTGTCACATAGCAGTGTGGGTAGTGGATCAAAGGAAAGAGTTGGCCCACTTTTCCTTTCTACGTGACACCAACTGTGAACAGCTCTCTCTACAGATCAACCTCCACCTTAAAGAGTTACCCCTGTGAGGAGTAGCAGGCCAGAGATTCACTCTCCAGGCCGACATCTGCTCCTTTCCTCTCATTAAATGCTTTCTTCTTCTTCTTAAAGAGTTCCACTGTTAAACACAGTAGAGAAAAAAGGCTAGAAAGACTCAAAAGCCTGTATCTTCACCATACTCTCCCAGATCATCAAGACAGTGGCTGCAGTATGAAAAATCCAAGGAGTCAAGCCAAGGTAGTTCTGCCATACCCTACCTCCCCAAGTCTTGCTTTTGAGGAACAAGCTGGTAGCAGGACAAGCAACTGTTTGGATGGTTGCAGTAAAACAGATGCAAGTAAGGAAAAAAGGAAAAATAGCTTGGGCGGCAGATTGGTGTGAACTTGACCTTGTCAGGATGCTTGCACTGGAGTGAAGGACTTCCTCCACTCCCTCCAGAACACGATCGCTGACTTGGCTTGCTGGTAAATTACCTTTCAATGAAACATTATGGCTGAAACTAAATTTCCCAAAATATAAGATGGATACCTCTAGTTTCCTTTTGCTTTGAATTGCAAAAAGCTGAACCACAGTTATATGCACAAGCTTACGCATGACCATACCTATAAGCCACTGTTATTAGCCACTGAAGTTAGCCACTGTTTCTAAATACAAGCTCCCCTTTCACCACTGTCCTCACATATAAAATACCAAACACAAACACATATATACAGGAAGCAATAAAGGCACAGATTGAAGAGAGGAGTATCCTCAGAATAGACGTAAAATCATTTCAGTTGTAGTCATGACAACCAGACAAAGAAATCCATATTTGCTCATGGCATGGACAATGCAGCATAGCATCAGATCCTCCAACCCAGTCTCCCCAGAACCTAACTTATTTGCTTGTTATACAATTGAATAGTGCTTATGAAGATCATTTTGATATGCGTGAAGGTACCCCACCACCAGACCCACTCTTATTTGTTAACTACGAACAATGGCGAATAGCAACAAGCAACGGTGTCCTGGCCTAGCATACTAGCAGCACCGATTAGCACTGGCTAATGATGGATCATGTAGGCTAAATCATGGTAACCATTTGATAATGCAGACTATCTGCTGTTATAACAGTGGCATTGTCTTCATTCAATCTCAGTCAAATGATACTTTTGCACGTACATTAACAGCCTGGACAGCTTCTGCCCCACTTTTCCACATAGAGGCTGACTCACATTGCAGCCGATGCGATGACCAGCAACAAAAGGTCATCCACCTTATTGGAAAACACAATGAAGTCTACCGATTACTCCAGGAGCTGGATCCAGGACACAACCCACGCCTTGGCAGAAGACCCTGCATTTTCAGTAAATTTTATCAAGTGCTCCCTCTCTCTCAGCTCAGGTACAGCAATGCATATAAGAACACTAAATACACAAAGGCTCAAAGGTATGCTACAAGCTTTCCTACGTGTGCAAGACAATCAATGGTGAAAAGAAACTGCAAAAAGGAGCACGAGCAACAGTTCGTTGATTGCCAACATAATGTATGTGAAATACCTCCAACTTGCAGGCGTTGGTACATCACTGAAACTGGTTGATGTATAAATAAAAGACAATGTGAGCATGTTTGCTCACTCGAAGGATCTGCCTGCAGTAATCTTAACTGAGGATCATCACGATAACCTCAAAAGCAAACCCATCATTACAGCATGTAAATTTCTAGGCAAATACACAGAGCAACACCAGTGCGAAATGTGCGAGCCCTTTTGCATACAAAACAAGGGAAATAAGTGTGTCAGTGTACCTTTGCTACCTCTTCGGCAAAATGAAATACTGTATTTTAATAGCCTGCAACTTACCAATGTTTACAGCAATATGTTGTCTATGTTGCCCCAGTTGTACAAATAATGATGTGTACAGAAAATAAAAAATGGTTCTTATTTAGAGCATTGTCTTGTCTCCCGTCATCTTCGTGTAGTGCTCAGCACTGTTTACTGTCCAAGAAAGTTTTGTACCAACAAGCCCAACTCAACAGAATCATGTCACACATCTTCACTTATCAGCAGAAGGTGTGCCATATTCCACCATCAGAAGCATTTTGCGTGCTTTTATCAGCAAGCAACCCAAACATGCCACCAAGATAGGGCCAGTCCTATGGTGTGCCGCCACTTTCAGAAATGAAAACACCACAATGTTCTCTCAACACGCTACACAATGTGCTCGGGCATTGCATGTATAGCCAGAAGCGACGTAAGCACAAATGCACTTCACTGTGAAACTAGGTACAGCCATGAGTATGTTCAATAATTCAGTGGCCCAGATTGATAAATCCTTTTCTTGCAGTATTGAAATTCTGCTGGTATTGCCTGCCCACCAGCACATTATCACGTGAAAGAGGCAGAGCTAGTCTTCACTGCTCCTGAAAGAAAACACTAAAGGCATAAATGCCACTATGTACACTTAGGATGCATCAATTTCTTACTGGGACTAGATAGGATGGGTTTAGAATAAACCAAGATTGGTGGAGGAAGCATGGGTAACACAGATTTGACAAAATACTCCTTGCTGCAAGCCCTTTTGCGGGCTACCCATACACTTCTCTAACTTCTAACTGTTCACTTAAAGATGTAGCACACATCCAGCAACAGACACAGAACAGCTCAAACTGACAAACAACATCTTTTCTACAATACAGCCACTTTACCAACGACCTTTCTGCTATATCCGCCTGTTCCAGGAACCTCTCAGAATAAGCTTGCTTTGAGGAGTCATATTTGCAGTGTCAACTTCCAAAGGTATGGTTAAAGATTTAGAAGCAAAGCTTTTTCATGAATAGAATTTATTTTTCCGTACAGCTCAACAAAAACGTTCGTAAAATCGTTGAACAAGCTTGACTCCTTGCATATGGAAACCTTTACAGTCAGCATGTACGAAACATACCTTAGGCAACATTACGGTGTCATTACATTCTTCCGCTGGCATCAACTCACTTACATTCAACCTAGAGACACCAAAAACCATATCTATCAGTTCGTGCATGGGTGGGCTACGCTCAGCAGTCCTTGTTAACAAGCTTCTCAGTTTTTGCTATTAACCCAATAAAATCTTGGTATTTGCATAGAAAATTTCAAGCACCAGAACCTAAAACATTTCGAGCTGTATGTGATTCTACATTATAAACCTGATGACTATATCAATCTAACAAGGCGTTGTACTAAGTGCACAAAAAAAAAGAAATAGAAACTTTTGAGTTAAATCATATTATTCCCTTGTATTTCTGCCACAGTTGAATGGCTACTTTTACCATCACGGAAGCTTTTAAGAAAAAAAAAAAACGTGGAAAAGTTAATTATATTGCAGCACGGCTCTGAAACCAGTTCACTTGCCGTTATAAAGTTTGACATAATCTCCATTATCCTCTCCTGGTGTTTATTGGTAAAGATTGACTACATTGTATACTAAAACGATCAAATGCTCAATCAAAGTGGTTTTTAAAAACTTGTTCTGCGGCAGAGCAGCCGCCCCTCCAATATGAGAAGACGTCACAAAGTCCACGAAGTCACACTGACGGACATGTAATCAAGTACCAGTTCAAAAACATGGTAAATGATTTCATTTGAGATTTTCTTATAACATTGCAATTTCTCCTGCCTAAAAAATAAAGCATAAAAAATAATTTGCACACCCAAATTTATTTAGTTTCATTCTTTGTTGCTCATTGAAAATCAGCTTTGTAGACACAAATTCATTGCTTCTTTAGGAGTAAAGGGGTGGAGGGATCAAACATCTCCCAGCACCTCGTACAGTAAAGGTGTGCATTTCAGTGCTCAACAATCCATTGAATAACAAACAGAAACATCAGAAATGAAGCTTCATTAATATAATGAAGTAAAGCCACAAGGAAAGTGTACAGTTCTGTGAGGCACAAAGCAACTTCACCATGAAACTACCACACTATGAAGTTCGCCCTCCATGTGATTGTGGTGGGTCAAGAACTTAAATTGTCAACGGGTTATAATGAAACCAATAAGTCTGCCCACAACAAGGGTGCTAACTTAAACTTTCATTCCTATGTGCATTAATGTACAAATGTAGCGTACTCTGCTTTCTAGACTGAAAAGAAAGTGACGATATCACAAAAAGCAGCAATGTATTCATTTGCACCAAAAGGCAGTCATGGCTTGAATTTTTGCTGTTCACATGGTTTTCACAGAGTGCAAAAGTATCAGTTAAATGGATGGACAATGACACAGTGAAGAGACACGGCATATGCTAATCAAGAAACTATATGTTATGGAAGAAAATCAACCATAACAAAAACCAATATAAAATTGAAATTGGACCTGCCCAAACGATACTTGAGGACCTTAGTTGGCCTACATAACAAAAACCCAAAATTTGGGCACATACATACACTTCATACAATGTACAAGCAAGTCCAAGCTATTTATAAACAGAAGATTACAAATGAGGAAGACACCAACTCCATCACTGTCCTGTTGCACAGGGCTTCTTAATGATGTCTGCAAGAAGATCAGAAGAGCCATTAGCTGGGATATCTCTCACTTTTGAGCGACAATAGGCATCAGAAATCAGTGCATTCCACTCATCACTGTCCTTAAGAGAGTCCAGATGTCCACAGATATACAAAGCTTTCCTAGCTCTTGTGATGGCGACATTCAGTCGACGGGCATCAGCAACAAAACCAATGTTGCCTCTTGGGTTGTAGGCACGCACACACGACAGCACAATGACATCCCTCTCCTGGCCTTGAAAGCCATCCACCGTATTCACATCAAAAGTCGTTCCCACAGCTTTGAAAACCTCTTGAAGCTGTTCGGTGATAGCAGACTTCTGTGCCTGGTAAGGCGTGATAACACCGAGGGACACATTGGCAACCTGCTGGGAAACAGCAAGGCAAAGGCGGGCAACAAATGCAGCTTCACCACGGTTTAGCCACGATGTACTAGCGGCTTCACTAACCTCAGGGCTATCCTCAATGTTAAACACAAGGTATGGAACCAATGGGAACAATGCATATGTGGCATCCAGGCCAGCAACTGGTCGAAGCTTCCCGCCGTAAAAGTAGTTTGATGGGAATTGACAAATCTCCGAATGCATCCGTCTCTGCTCATTCAATGTGAAAATGGGCTTGGAGTCTGCCTCTTGCTTTAGGTAGTTGTAAAAGCGCTCAAAGAGCGACTCCTGGAACCCACGGTCTGCAGCATCTTGTGACATGACCGTAGCAGGCAATTGCAAAGGATCCCCAACAAGAATCAGCCTGTTGGTTTGATACTGCAAGCTGAGAAGGGCTTCCACTTCAGTGCACTGAGTTGCTTCATCAAGAAGCACACATGAGAAGTTATGAGGACTGTTACGTCCAAAAGCCTCCTCCATCAGACGGCTACGGCAGCTGTTAAGAGTGGAAAGGATGACATGCGCATTACGCAAAATTAAAAGATTCCTATCAATGCGGGAATGCCGAACACTGTTGTCAGTTATGAGCTTTTTCTTTGCTTTAGCCTCCTGTATCTGAGCCTGCAAATGACTTATCTGAAACTCAAGGCGTCTGCAAGCTTTAGCATCGCAGTTCACAGACCTCTCAAGCCGATGCTTTTTTTCAGTACACTGTCTGACCTCAATCGCTAAAGCAGCAATTGTCTGGTCATACTCTCTGCACCGTTCATTTTCATCCTTTTGAATGTTCTTCTGACACAATTCTTCAAGACATATGCCACGAACCTCTGGGTGGACCTTGCTGGTTTGGCCAATTCGAACAACCTTCAAAACCTGTTCTGCTGGAAGCTTCTGCTTGTACTGATGCTGCCTGTGAGCCAAAAGTCGACGCCCAATCTCATCAACTGCAGCATTGGATGGAGCCACAATCAGCATTGTCTGTTTGCTATTATAAAGAAGGATCTCTGTCACCATACCAACAACTGTGTGAGTCTTGCCTGTGCCAGGTGGGCCATGCAGGATTATAATTCTAGGTTCACTCCCCCGCATCCTTACAGCAGCAACAGCAGAACTGATTACTTGCTCTTGTTCATCATTAAAGTTCTGCCTAAATCTAGAGCGCAGAGGAACGCCCTTTTGGCACCAAAAGTGGGCAATATTAGGCCTCACAACACATTCAGCAAACTTTGATTTTTCAAGCTCGAACACAGCTTCCATTTGACGCAAAGTAGGGGTAATCTTGCTCACCACAGACAAGCGCTGAACTTTACCAAAGTCCAGAGTCACAGACCTTGCTCTTACTTGAACCTTCAGTGTGACAGGAGTACACCCATCAGTGTACAAATTTTTCAACAAATCTGGGACAATGCTTTTGTGTGGGTAATGGTCCCTCACGAACTTGTGTTGGGTTACAAATCCGAATACTGGCATTGCAGCTTTTCGCTGGTCTCGAATGCGCAGATCCAGACGGACAAGGTTACCTTCAGCAGGGTACAAAGATCTGTGCATCTGCTCTGGTGTCACTAAAACAATACAAGTTAACATCATGATATCACCAGGAGGGCAAGTGTGATGTACAACAGCAGAACTGAACGTCATGCGTGTGGTGAGTGCAAAATATTCTCGCCAGTTGCGGAAGACAATCTGCCAAACTTCAAGGCACAAAAATTGATAGTTGACCAGCTTGTATTCTTCTATGCTACTGTACATGAAGCGCTTTCCTCGAAACCTGTCCAAGTCCAGTAGAGGGGGAAGCACTGATGACTGCAACTGCTCCTTTAGCCACTGAACTTTCCAGTTGAGAATGTTAGAGATGAACACTCCCAAGTTTATCTTATTCCTCTGGCTATGTTCCAACTTTCTTTTCTTCAGCGATGCCCTAACACGTTGTTTGAATTCAGCTCTCTCCTCATCAGTTCTGCTACTAGGTTCTTCTATGTGAAAGTGTACACGTGACCTCCTCTCACACATGTCAATGTCCATAGGTTCAGGAAACTGGCCCGTGGGCACAGGTATGTCCATGGGCTCTGGAATGTCCATGGGCACAGGGATTGGTGGTACAGTTCCAGGCCTTAGTGTATCTACAGATGGGTCACTTGGCGGGTCACACACTGGTGAGCCCTTTGCCACCCTTGAAATTCGAACAGCTTGCTTGAACCTTGGAATGAAAAAGCCGTCTTTCTGGCCTGATGACTGTGCTCCACTAGAATTGTCCACTTGAGGAACATGGGCACTATCTTTTAAAGATTTCAACCGATTTTCAGTTTCAGCATAAACTGAAGTTGATGTGGGAGTAGCCAGCTGCAGGGGTATATCTGTAGCACTCAAAGGTGGGCACAACTGGTTTGTTCTTTCAGTGTAGACATCATTTGCCTGTGGAGCTTTGGCCTGAAGTGGCTGTTGGACAAACAAATATTGGCTTGATTGCTTTGGCACTTCAGCAGGCTCATCTAAGGACCTTGAAGCTCTATCTTTTGCAGGAACCTGCACAATTCCCCGAGATGGGCTCAATTGCTTGGCTCTTTCAGGGGAAAGGCTAAGTACTTTGGCAGCTTTAACTTTGCTAGGGGCCTTCGGTATGTCATTCAAAGGTTTAACCATTCTACCTTGCTTTCTTTTTAATCCAACTGCAACAGGCTTGGATGGCTCCTCTGTGCTGAGCAGTCGAGCCGAGCGAGACTGGAACCTAACCTTGTAGAGGGGCTTCTTTAAACCATCTTCGCACTCAGCAGCAGAGCTGGACTTGGGCAATGTTTCACTATCCTTCTTCTGGACTGCTGACCCACCTCCTGCCATTGGTATCCTGTGTTTCATAGACTTCATAACCTTGTCTTTCAAGGATGACTTTTTCTTGGGGCTTCTGTTCGCTCTGGCTCCTGGACGAGCAAAGTGACTGAGGGGTGGTGTATACAATACACCTGCAGAATCACTTTTTTTCTTCTTTTCTGCTGGAATGACTTCATCCTGAGAGAAGTCTTGCTGACAACACAGGAAAGAAATCATTTTCTGGTTGCTCCTTATCGTCTGAAGTGGCTTGCTCTGGCTCAGATTCATTCCAAACAAGCCTCTTTTCAAGTTCTTCATCTCTAGCTATTACACACACAGCTTTCCTCTCTTCAGTAATGTCACTCATGCAACCATCTATCCATGGAATGCCTGCTTCGACATCAGCATCATTGCTAATAATCTCTTCTGCTTCCTCAGCTTCTTTCTTGATCTCAAAGCCTATTTCAGGCTTGGAGTCATCATCTGAATCAGAAAGAATGATTATTACATCATGCTGAGAAAATGACATATCATGATGACTGTCTTCACTGAATGTGCTTGGACTGTCATGAGAAAGTTTTGCTTCAACATGACTGCCATCAAGTTGTGGAACCAAACCACTTTTTATGAGCTGCTGTTCGTTCACTGATGCAGGTGGTTGCTCCCAGGCAAGAACGCTGTCTTCACATTTCTCGAGAACCACACTGCATGGCTTCACCAACAAGGATGCATCCAAGTTTGGTCTGTTGAGCAAACTGCCGACTTCCTTGATATCAGATGTCGGAGAATGTGATACTTCTTCACGTGACTCATTCTTCGAGTCAGAGCCCGTTTCACCTCTCTTGTTTTCATGTTGAGGAAATCTATTGCACTGCTCAGTGCCACAGTCTTTGAGACTCCCTGGTGTAAATCCACTTTGTACAGTCGTTCCACAACTTCTAGATGGAACTGACACATCTACTGGTACATGGCTCCCAACTGTGCTTTGCACCACATTGCTACTGCTGTCAGGTACAACAGGCTCCTCTTTCACAGTAATGGGGCTGGCATCTATCTTAGGTGCTAGAAAATGAACAAAAGCGTCTTCATTTCTCTTGGCAGTGGCATTCACATCAGGATCACTTCGGCATAACATA
Organism: Hyalomma asiaticum; assembly: GCA_013339685.2. Taxonomy (NCBI): domain Eukaryota; kingdom Metazoa; phylum Arthropoda; class Arachnida; order Ixodida; family Ixodidae; genus Hyalomma; species Hyalomma asiaticum. The sequence goes on from CM023483.1 coordinate 25,284,321, forward strand.
TTACACTGTGGTCCTTTCTCAGAGTAGAGAGAGGAAGATACACTGTTAAATGAGTTAGTGACATTTCCTGCCACAGTGCTAGCCATTTCTGGCCTCCTGGAGTCATTAATGGTGGTACTGTGCAGGGGTACATCACGAGGGAAGTGACTTTGCTGACTATGTGTCGCCACTGCTTTCTCAACATTATTTGCTTGCTCCCTGGCCAAATCATCTGGATCACGCTTGATATGCCTTAGAACATCAGAAGGTTCACCTCCGGGAACATCTTCAATGGCAGCTCTGTGTTCAGGTACCTTCTAGTTTAATGTAAACGTGAGGCGAATGAGGAGGACGCGCTCGCATGTTCGCTGTAAGTGAGCTGTCGGTAGCAGTACTCAAGCCCAGCGGGAGTGATGGCCTGCTATGCTGCGTCTCATGGCTACACGACGATTGAGAATCAGTGGAGTCACAGTCCCGTTCAATTTTCACTCTCACCACATCTTCAGGCGGCTTAGCCTTGGGAAAAACCCCGACTGTGGGTTCTGGAACTTGATGTGAACTATTCTTAAAGCGCGTCGTGTCGGCCGCTGCTGAAACGCTGACATGGGCGGCACCAACAGTCCGAGTTGTGGACGCCGCTGAACCACCGTAACCAAGGCCGTCATTCTCAACTGGTTCCTTTTTGGTCGTGACACGGGGAACAGTGGCCATGAAGAGTTGTCAACGGAGCGCGAGTGGCAGCTGCAGCGTCTGAACTCGATACAGTCGGCCGTCTCTTCGTAACGACCACTTTCGTGACGACGACATCGTCATCATCGCTCAAGAAAACGGCGTCTGCGCTCTTCGTCGAATCCGGCAATTCGCTCTTGACGACGACACCCACGAATTTCTTCTCCAACGTAAACACGAACACATCATCGCCGCTCGGCGTAGGCTTCCCGAAACCAATGATATCACCTTCGCAAAGAGCATAGCGGTGCGACGCTGCTATTCTTGCACCGTTGACGAAGACGCCGTTGTGACTTCGAAGATCGGTAATTTCCCACTGCCCATTCTCGTTGTACCTCAAGCAAGCGTGCTGACGACTAATGTTGACGCTGTCAAGGCGATACTTCGGCTCAACATTGCGACCAATCACGACGTTCTCGCAGTCTAAAACAATCTCTCTTTTAGCGTGAGTGTATCCACCACAACGAACGAGGCGCCAAGCGTATACCATTGCGGAACGCTGACAATCTTCCGCATTATCACGTCGCTGGTGAGCACTTCGATGACATAGCTGACTTGAAGGAAACTGAGCAACGATAGACTTTCTCGAATAACATAGTTCCCGAATCACAACGGCGAATATTGAAAATGAACGCGACAGCAACGGTTTACCGCGCGAAATGTGGCCAAGATTGAAGAGAAAATAAAACACGTCCGAGTTGTGGCCGATGGCCGAGGCTGGCGTTGCAGTAGCTACATACAGTTGGGTCAGTTGTAGTCTGTTGTCACCAGTCGGCACCACTGGGGTTGTCGGCCTCTGTATGTCGGCTCAGCAACAGAGAAAAGAACAAACAACTGATGCGGGCGTCATTTATTGTTTCATCATGAAACCGCACTAATTCTGACAACGATTGATGCTGCCCTAATCTCAGAGGCCATGCTTTGGTGCACTGTAAAATGTCAACTTTGCTGATATTCGGTGTGTTCGATTCCGGCGTGGTGCAGGGAACCGGAGCCACCGCTGCTGCAAAAGTTCAGATGGTGCCGCTGAGGTGCAAACGCGGTGCAGATGGTGCGGGTAGAGTTACTGTATATGCTCCCGTAGGGAGCATATACAGTAACTCTACTGTATACAGTGTACAGTTACTGCATATGTTCCCCAAGGGGAACATATACAGTAACTCTAGGTGCGGGTGCTTGCAGCGCCTTCACATCTCTTTTCCAATCGAGGGCGTGGGTGTAGGAGTGTCGTCTGCTGTGCCAGGTCGCTACACAGAAGCGGCCGTGGCTGTGCTCTCAAGGCTTGTCGTCTGCTGTACACGCTCGTTTCATCGCTGTCGGCGAGCCTTTCGCGTCATAAAAAACGCTAAAGTAAACACAGCCTGACAAGTATACAAGCAATGTCAACTTGCCGTCATGAAGTTCACCACAAGAAAAAAAAAGAAAAGAAACTCACCAGGCGTTGCATGAAGCTCCGCGCTGCCGTGCGCATCGCTCTCGTCCACTGCTCGTATTAGGCAGTGTTGCACACTGCCTACTTCCGCAAACAACGCCACGCTCAACAGCAGAGGTTTAACCCATAGAGTTTCTTACTTATAGTAAGAAACTCTATGGTTTAACCGGAGGCTCAGCGCGTCGTCTGCTTTCAAGCTGCACTGCGCGGCGGAAACATTGAGAAAGCTGGTGCAGCTGTCCACTGCACCGCGGCGGCACCGCTCCCGCACCACGTTGCAATCGAGGACGGCGGTTCAGTGCACCAGCGAATCGAGGACTGCGGTGCCGTGAACCGGTGCAGGAGGTGCCGCGCACCAAGCCTCAATCGAAAACACGTATTGAAAACAACGCTAACAATATTTTACTTACCTCCTTTCTTTTTAACAGAACAAATTAAGCACGCTGTGCTACCCTAATACTGTGTAGAAGTGTATAATCTATTGTTATTTTAAAACTGTTCTCGCCAGAGACGGCGCTAGCATCGGCAGCGATATGGTTTCTTGTAGATTTTGCCAATTTTGCATTTCGTCGTGCATTCCGTGCTGTGGCCGTAGGGGCGTGGACGTGGCTGCGGCCGTGGTGTTTCTTTGGTCTGGCGCACGGCCGCTCGATCAGCAACGCACCACGTGCGTTTTTATCCAGCGGCCGTGCCTGGCGTGCCTTGTGTTTTCTGCTGCACTTCGAAACTTAAATAGCAAGAAACGTACAAGAGAAGGTGGACGGATGTCGACAGAGCCAACGTTTCGACAAGTGGCTTGTATGGGTCTTCGTCAGTGCGGCGATTGAGCATGATTTGGCGATTTGCTCACTATGTGAAATATACAACAAAGTGCGAAAAATTTTCATCACTTGCAAACTGTTTTTGTACAGACATTGGTGAACGAGAGAAAGTACGTCAGTGACGAATGCAGAGCTGTCGTCAAACGTGTCAGCTGAAGCAGAGTTACGGCGACGAGATGTTACCATGTTATTTATTGACATACCATCGGGATGTAAGACAGGATGCACGTTGAAGGAAAAAAAAATTCACGCATCTCCACGAAGCGAATCATGAGTCATATGACAAGTGGGCGAAGCACTGGGGATCGTTCGGTGTTACCGTAAATCACCCGTACATTGCCCACTCATGCATGTGAATGAGTGATAACGCGTGTGTATATTACACACGCGTTGTCATTCATGCACCTAGTATTTATGAGGTCCCTGCGCTCCCACGTCATAGATCGAGCCGAGTTCCGGATTACATTTAGTCAACGAGCACGCTGCAAATCTTTATTCTTCGGCTACGCACAAGAGAAATCTTCCACCGGCACTGCACAATGCAGGTCAAGATCCAGTGCCTATATCAGTAGCGCACCCAGGATCTCTGCCAGGGGGGGGGGGGGGGGGGGGGGGGGGGTTAATTTTTCACAAAGTGCCGCACTTTGCGATTACACAGTTGTCGCGTGTGTAAAAAAAAAGTAAATAAAATGCCAAATAATAGTAACATCAATGATGATGATTATTTCTATTATTCTTTCCGCATTTTTCAGAGACATTAGCGCCACGTACATTCTTCTAGGACGTAGGAGCAGTTACGGAGTGGGAGGGGGGTTAGGTCGGCCTCGGGGGGGGGGGGGGGTTACAACCCCCGAACACCCCCCGTCGGTACTGGCCTATATGTATGGGGTGGCCGGTGAACGGTTGTGCAGGGTGAGCAGTCGTTTTTTTTTCCTATCAAGAAATTCGCAGCACACGCTGCCTGAATCGGCGTTGTCTCTCGCGGGCTAGCCATTCGGTTGACTACCCCTTCCATACCTGTCCCTGTACACATAAAGTCGGTTTTACACAGATGTTTTAGTTTTTGTTGTGCAGGTGCTCAGTTTCAGTTTGGTGTATTGTGACGCACGCCGACAAATTAAGGAGCTTTCCCCCTAAAATTAGTGAAGGTTGCACTATAGCCGGATACAACTCAAGTCAGCAGTGAAGCCCCTCCCGCTCCTCGTAACCGCCAGCCACTGTTCCTCCGCGAGGCTGAAAATAGTCCCTACCTGAAACTTTTCGTGCAACCTAAACAAAGCACTAATAGCAAAAATAGAAGATGAGCGCATATATCTATATGCATTCATTCGTTTATTAGAGCGGAACATGAAACGTCCAATTCCTTATTGGGCTGAAATGAAGCGCTTGCAATGCAAAAACTAGGCGCGCGCCGCAAGCACCGCCACCTGAGTTTTTCAACTCATTTCGGTTAAGTTTAATGCCTAAAAAGGGCTCGGAAGCAAAATGAACTGCATCGCGGCCTTTTTAAATGCGAAGCATTTCTTAGCGAACTTCGGCGAGTTTGAGCGTATCTATCTATCTATCTATCTATCTATCTATCTATCTATCTATCTATCTATCTATCTATCTATCTATCTATCTATCTATCTATCTATCTATCTAGCCGCCTACGATTTTCTGCTCTCCTGGCCGTTTCGCTAATCGGATGTTTACGAAAATTGGTATGCCACATCATGACTACATGACGAACATAAATGACAGGTCATAACATCAAAATCATGACATGCATGTTATGAGCGACATGATTTACATGCCACGGTCTTGGTGCTCTCCTGCCCGTTTCGCTAATCGGAGGTTTACAAAAACTGGTATGCCACATCATGACTACATGACGAACATAAATGACAGGTCATAACATGAAAATCATGACATGCATGTCATGAGCGGCATGATTTACATGCCACGGTCTTGGTGCTCTCCTGGCCGTTACGCTAATCGGATGTTTACGAATATTGGTATGCCACATCATGACTACATGACGAACATAAATAAAAGGTCATAACATGACAATCATGACATGCATGTCATGAGCGGCATGATTTACATGCCATGGTCTTGGTGCTCTCCTGGCCGTTTCGCTAATCGGATGTTTACGAATATTGGTATGCCACATCATGACTACATGACGAACACAAATGACAGGTCATAACATGAAAATCATGATATGCATGTCATGAGCGGCATGATTTACATGCCACGGTCTTAGGCCTCTCCTGGCCGTTTCGCTAATGGGATGTATGCGAAAATTGGTATGACACAACATGACTGCCTGACGAACATAAATGGCAGGTCAAAACAGGAAAATCATGACATGCGTGTCATGAGCGGCATGATTTACATGTCACAGTCTTGGTGCTCTCCTGGTCATCTCGTTAATGGGGTGTATACAAAAATTGGTATGGCACAATATAACTGCACGGCGAACATAAATGACAGGTCATAACATGAAAATCGTGACATGCATGTCATGAATGACATGGTTTACATGCCACGCGTTTCGTTAATGGGACGTATACGCAAATTGGCATGCCGCAACATGACTGCATCACAAACATAAATGACAGGTCATAACACGAAAATCATGACATGCATGTAATGTGTGACATGATTTACATGCGACGGTCTTGGTGCTCTCCTGGCCGTTTCGTTTATGGGATGTATACGGAAATTGGTATGCCACGACATGACTGCATGGCGAACATGACTGACAGGTCACAACATGACAATCATGATATGCATGTCATGGGCGACATGATTTACACACCACGCGTTTCGTTAACGGCATGTATACGAAAATTGGCATACCACAAGATGACTGCATCATGAACGTAAACGACAGATCATAACATGAAAATCATGACATGCATGTCATGAGCGACATGATTTACATGCCACGGTCTTTGTGCTCTCTTTGCCGTATCATTAGTGGGATGTGTCGGAATATTGGTATGCAACAATATGACTGCATGAGGAACATAAATGACAGGTCATAACATGAAAAGCATAACATGCATGTCATAAGCGGCATGATTTACATGCCAGGCGTTTCGTTAATGGGATGTATACCAAAATTGCTATGGCACAACACGACAGCATGACGAACGTAAATGACAGGTCATAACATTAGAATCATGACACGCGTGTCATGACCGGCATGATTTACATACATGCCATGGTCCTGGCGCTATACTGCCGTTTCGTTAATGGGATGGCTCCGTCTACTGACCAGAGGGCGCTACGTAGCTCTCGTCGGACGGCTCAGTCGCGCACGGTGGAAGCCGAGGCGACAGCGACGCGCGCGTTTCTTCGCTGCTTTCCGGGCGTGCTGCGAACCACACGAACGCTCGCGGCGTTGCCCTTTGGAACAGTTTGCCACAGGTTTGGAGCGCGCGTGTCAAAGGAAATAAAAACGAAAGAAGGTGGGACGGGCGGTCGCTGCAGCTGTAGAGTTGGAGACGCGCATCGCCTTCGCGTATTTCCCTGTCACAGTCTGCCCAATTTTGCTTCTTCTCTTCGCCAGGCAGTGCATTCTGGCGCTGATGTCGCACATGGAAAACTCGACTGCACGGAGCCTATACGAAAATTGGTTTGCCACAACAGGACTGCGTGACGATCATAAATGACAGGTCATAACATGAAAATCGTGACATGCATGTCATTAGCGGCATGATCTACATGCCACTCGTTTCTTTAAAGGGATGCATACCAATATTTCTATGGCACAACACGACTGCATGACGAACGTAAATGACAAGTCATAACGTGAGAATCATGACATACGTGTATGAGCGACATGGTTTACATGCCACAGTCATGGTGCTCTTGCGGCCGTTTCGTTAACTTCATATGTACTAAACTCGGTATAGCGAGACCACAATGCAAATCCATTTTACGTTCCTTATGCGTGCTTCGCATTTCCTTGATTCCCACTGCACGTGGGATCTGCCAATTTTTTTAAGTTTGAAACGCTCAGACACCACATATTTTTTGCCCAAGCTTCTTGCACTTCTCATGGCTTCTACCAACGTTTATCTAGAAACGTTGGCTTCTACCAATGAAAGGACTCAAGAACATCAGACGCTCCGCTGGTACTGAAGGCTTAAACACGGCGCCATCTTAAAAAGGTCGCATGATGGCAATTTCATTTGCTTCTGTGATTGGCTTGCGGAGTAACACTGCAGTGTCACCGACTCGCGCGGTTCGTCTGTTGTTGCCAACTGCTTTTTTTTTTTAATTTGTATCCTACTATAGGTGGTGCAACTAGGGCTAGTGAAGCAGCGAATTGCATTTGGCTTGTCTCCGGCCGTTGCTCCGGCACACCTGCATTTCGTCGTGGCCCGAGGCCTAATGAACGCTTGTTTCGCACTGAGCTCGGCGTAAAGACGCTCGGGTCGAACCACAGACGCTTGGCCTCGGCTTGACGCCGTCCCAGCCCTTTGCGCAGCTACGCACAGACGCGAAGCTATATGCGTCTGTGAATAGCTCCGCGCCATGAAGGAACGCGTGGCCTCGTGTTGCGAAGCTCTGCACAAACGCATAGTTTTGCGAGACGCTGTGCTCTAATTGCCATGGTTGATGCTATGTTCGGCGGTAGATCGACGGGGAAGAGTAGGCGACGGCGGCCTAGCGCATGGCTTTTCTGCAGGAACGTCTTCGTATGCACTCAGTACGCAGTAAGGGCGGCGGCTTTGTTCCCGTACGGCCGCGGTCGCTAATTGCTGTGACGTACACAGCTGCACAGCCGCGGGGACATGACGGGTGTCAGGTTTCTCCACTGTAGAGCATTTTCGGAGGGGACGCGGCATCTGAGAAAAAAAATTACAGCATATCCACGGAGTGAATTATGATGAGTGGGCGAAGCTCGGGATGTTCATCGTAGATCGTGCGGAGTTCCGGATTAATTTAGTTAACGCGCAAGTTACGAATCCTTATGGTTAAACTATGCACAAGTGAAATCTCCCACCGGCACTTCATTGCAAGTCAAGATCCAGTGCCTATATATACATATGGGTGGCCGGTGAACGGTTCTCCAACGCGAGCAGTCGGTATTTCTCAATCAAGAAACTCGCTAGGAGACGCTGCCTGCGCCAACGTTGTCTCTCGCGGGTGAGCTGGTAGAGCGTTCATCTAAGAAAGAGCGTTTCCATAGTCAACGCGCGCCTTTCGCGCTCTCTCTCTCTCTCTGTCTCTCTCTCTTTCTCACAAGACAGCAGATGGAAGAGTGAGAGAGAGAGAGGCACGCGCCGAGGGCGAGCGCGTGCCTCCCGGCACGCCGGTTACGCCTGACGCCTGACGCAGGACAAGGTTAGACTAAGAGGAGCTTCGCCCCTAAAAAACAAAAGGGGAAGAGTCGCTTGTAAGAACAGCGGGGGCTCGCTGTCGAAGTAATCCATACGCGGTCGACTTGTCACCAAGTGGTCGCCCGCTCGGAGGAGATGACCGCGCCGTGGAAATACGGAAGGGCTTTTAAGGACAATAGACCTGTCAGGCAGTCCTGTTGATGCGGCGGCTCGGATGCATGCCGCCGGGTAAATAGAGTGGCAATTTGTGCCTGCTGCGGAGTTCTGCTACGGGATTAGTGACCAATGCTATCTTTCGGAGAAGGTCGGTGCACCGAGCGGTTCGAAGTGTGGGAACGCGAAGGCGTAACCATAGGCTCTCATGGAGAGAGTGAACACGTGTTTTATTGGTGAATTGCTGCATACGGGTTGGTCCCAGAAGGTGATCGCAGAAGCGATCGGAGGTATTTAACGGGAGAAAAAAGACGACAGGAGGAGAGAGCTTAGCGCTAACTCTGGTCGCAGACGCGGCAAGGTGGTCAGAGGTCGAGCTTGGCGCTGCCTCTGACGAGATATGATGAAGTTTTAAAGCTCGGTGCTTATTCACGTTTGAGTGCAAACGTTAAGGGCTCGGAACGAACCGCTTGGCGGGGTTTGAGCCCAGTTGTGTTGTTGTAATGTCTCCTGAGAGTACTGGCCGCCCCGGCCAAGTTTTGTAAATAGTGTACAGTGTAAATAAACCTGCGTGTTTTGCTGTGAGGACATCTTGGCCCAGACTCCGTCCTTCAACGTGTCGCCGCGGTCATCGAAACCATCGAGAGAGAAGACCATTACGAAAATTAACTGTTGAGTGCGGTTAAGTTCTCTACTTCCCAGCATGTTGTAACGCAATTGCAAAAAGAAAGGCCACTTAGTTTTTAGGGGCGAAGCTCCTTATAGCGGCACCCGTTCGTCCCTCGTCGTAGTAGTAGTAGTGTGTAACCAGTCTTAACCCTAGTACCACATCTTGACCTCCAAGGTGGTGCCGGTGGGAGATTTCTCCTGTGCGTTGTTGAACAATAAAAAATTCGCAGCGTGCTCGTTAACTAAAAGCCGAATTCTTCTGTCTCTCATTCCCCATTAGCAGCCATTGGCATGTTCCAGTAGGAAACGTTAGTAGAAGTAGAAGTGTAAGTGTTAGCTAAAAGCCGACTTCTTCTGTCTCTCATTCCCATTAGCAGCCATTGTTTACCTCCAAGGTAGTGCCTGGTGAGATTTCTCCTGTGCGTGATTAGACAATAAAAATTTTGTTTAAAACGCCGTTGATTGATGAAATAAACCAACGAAAGACGCCAGGCACCCGCTCGCCCTCAGCGCATGCCTCCTGCCCTCGGCGCGTGCTGTCTTGTGATAGAGAGAGAGAGCGAAAGGGGCGCGTTGACTATGGAAACGCTCTTTCTTAGATGAACGCTCTACCAGCTCGCAAAGAAGTAGAACGCGCCCTCACCCGCGAGAGGCAACGTTGGCGCAGGTAGCGTCTCCTAGCCAGTTTCTTGATTGAGAAATACCGAATGCTCGCGTTGAAGAACCGTTGACCGGCCACCCATATATATATATATATATATATATATATATATATATATATATATATATATATATATATATATATATATATATATATATATATTGTAACGAGGTGTAATTAAAGAACCAGCTGAGCCATATTAGAACCAGCTGAGCTCAGAACAACACCAACGTCAACGTCGTCTTCTTCGCGATGAGTCAGAGCTGCTGCCGGTGTGCTCCACTACAATATATATATATATATATATATATATATATATATATATATATATATATATATATATATATATATATATATATATATATTTAGGCACTGGTCTTGACTTGCAACGAAGTGCCGGTGGGAGATTTCACTTGTGCGTATAGTTGAACCATGAGGATTCGTAGCGTGCGCGTTAACTCAATTAATCCGGAACTCGGCACGATCTGCGATGAACCTCCCGAGCTTCGCCCACTCGTGATCATTCACTCCGTGGATATGCTGTAATTTTTTTTTACTTGGGAACTATGTACATATTTCATACCTGGCCGACGCAGGGAAGTGCTGTGTATAGGTAACCCTGATTGCTTCGATTTGACGACGAAGTTGTTTTTAAAATTTATTATTTTTCATGGAAATGAGGCGCACAAACAAGCAATCGAACTAATTCGCTGGTTTGGCGAGCAAGTGTTTGCTAATTCTTAGAACTGCCGAGAAGTATACCGCGGAACGTCAAACTTTCAAGTTGGGCCATCATTCCTTCTGAAACTATACCTATGGTACACTCGTCAGCTCCCGCGCCACTCGACTCAATACTTCGTCGCTCTGGTCCTTTCTTTTGCACAGCAACCACAAGAGTTCTTGCACTTCCTTGGTGCAACCGCTGTTGCCTAATATAGAAGCAGCGCCCAACGACTCGACAACGGCAACACCTAGTCACCCATGTTGCAACTATTTGGTTGCAATATCGAAGCGCACCCCTGATCACGTGCTACAGAACCAAACCGTGTTATTTTAGTGCTACTCATATCACATGCAGCTCTGAAATAAAGCCATTCTAATGTAGCGTGAACGTATACGTCCAGACTATTACGAACGCAATAAAAAACAGACTCAGTCGCGCGAGAAATGCTGGGAATCCTGAACATGTGCAACGATATTAGAACGTCAGTAATAGAGAACTCAATTTTGCAGAACCCCACCGGTGAAACGTGCAGAAAAGAGCGCGGGTGTGTACGAAGTAGGTCGGCTCTTTGGGTATATGCAACTCGCTATTGGAGAGACTTGCGGTCACCATTATGTTCCGGAAGGTTGCCATCACCGTTTTAGATCTATCGCACCGAATCAATGTGGTAACTATCCGACCTTCTGTGCGTCACCAAAAATGGAGACAACTCCTTAATTAATTTTTACATCAATAAAAAAAATGCGGGGTAGTTCTGTAGAATCACATTTGTTCAATGTAATGAAACTTCACGGCGAACACCGAGAGCGTTCACTCCTCAGTGAAAGCTCGAATATTGCTTGATGAAGTTCTCTCTCTCTCTCTCGACATATTTAACGGATGATGGCTTTTTGCCTGTCGCCGTCGTGGCACTGTGGTTGCGGTGCTCGGCTGCTGACTCGAGAAACGTGGGTTGGAACCCCGGCCGCGGAAGTAGTATTTCAATGAATGCGAAATGCTAGAGGCCCGTGTACTGTGCGATCTCAGTTCACCTTAAAGAACTATGCAAGTGGTCTACATTTCCAGGGCACTCCACTATACGGCGAACATCAAATTCATATCGTGGTTTCGGTACATAAAACCTCGGCAGTTGGTATACCTTGGCTGTAGGACGAATGCTTGCGCATTTTGACGTGCGTGACGTGTATGCGTTTTGAACAAGTATACGCATATCGCATGCGTGCACTGCACACTGTGCACTGACGTAGTCATTGGTGTACCCTTGCTCACTGTTTTCACTTGCCCTCTCTTTTCCATAGACGAAGTAGCCTCCAGACAAATCTCCTCGAGCCGGTCTCTCTCCCGTAGCCGTCATGGTATGCAGTGTCGCGCTTCAAAGCTCAAAGAAGCGGGTTCGATTCCCATCCAAGCGGCAGCGAAATGCAAAAACACTCATTTGCTTGTATTTAGGTGCACGGTGAAGAACCTCGAGCGGTCATAGTCTGCCCTCCACTATAACATGCCTCATAATAAGCTTATCATGGTTTATAGGCACGTTCTACCCAATATTTTCAAATCTTGATGTACTGTTTGTTACTAAATATGCGTGCATCCCCACGTCGAAAATTACAGTGTCCGTCATTATTAGTTTAGCCGCACTGGTATCAGCCACCAGCGGTCTCGTTTGTGCTGGTGGATCTCGTGGTGATGGATCTCTCGTGGTGGTGGATCTCTTGGTTGATTGACTGAATTTTATGAAATGTTGCTGAAAACGCAAAATATTCACCCTCACAACGCGCAAACTTAAAGAGCTCATCGCTTGTCATGAAGTGAAAGTGATAGTGAATGATGCTTCTGTTTGCATGGGGGGATATCGTGGGCAATGTATCACCACGTATGAATTTATCGTTTTCTCATTCGCATATATGTAGCGAACTTGCAGCTATGTTTCATGAAGCGTTTCTTATTCGTCACTGTCATTACAGTACATTGTAATGACAATGCTTTTGTATATCAACTCCGTCTTTGTTATTCGCACTATTCCTAACGGGTTGTCTGTTTATTCCTATTCCAAATGCATTAATTTGTGGGACGCTTTAGAATATTACGTTCTATACATTAATTCGTCCCAAACGTTTCATTGCGTACATTTAGTTGATACGATAAGTATTTTATCAACGAATCTTCCGAATGGCTCGTAGACGGCAGCCCACGATAATATCTTGTAATATTTGTTCTATGCCTATATACGCGTGCGTTGGTCATTGTGGTGCATATAATAAAATTTTGCTACCGGAAATAATCTTGCGCCCAATTTTTCCAATGAAACTTTTTTGTAACTCTTGATGGGTCTCCAATGTGCTTGGCGCTTATCTATGGTGGTTAGTGCCCCAACTCGTCACCATAGTCTTGCCATAGTCTCTGTGAGGTGTAGTCTTGCCTATCGATTTTATTAGATCTCCGCAATGATTGCGAACACCTAGAACGCATTTATCTGAGCTGTGTGATCTTTTTGCATAATACGGTAAAATTATTTTGGAAGAACTTTTCCAAATGTTTGGCTTAAACCTGACTCCTCCGATGTACCAATCGGCTTCTGCTTATATATATTTTTTTGCAGTTTCTTAATTTGCCCAGAAAAGCTTTTGATGCTCTCTATGATTTCATGTGCAAACAATAACAGTAGCAGCAGCAGCAGCAGCAATAATAATAATAATAATAATAATAATAATAATAATAATAATAATAATAATAATAATAATAATAATAATAACAATAATAATAAATGTGTTAAGATCGGATGGGGTCGATTTCTGTTTGTTTCTCTTAGCTCTATGGCTTCCGTTCTTTCCTCCTCTGGTAATTTACAGCATTAACACTGTGTGGACCTTGTCCACATACGCAGGCTTGAGCCACTGCATGACAGACACTACTTGCTGCATGTGCCATCTCCAGGAAACGCACGCGTAGTTGGCCGTCTGTCGAGTTCAGAACTGTGCGTGTGACAATCTAAAGAGTGGATATAGTAATGGCAGCCCCTATGGAGAGAGAGAAAGAGAGAGAGAGAGAGGAGGAGGAGGAGGAGGAGGAGGAGGAGGAGGTAACGTGATGGCGCATCGACGCCCGTCCATCGATCTCGGCGAAACTGTTCAGCAGGCAGGCTTGCTATGGAAGCAGGCAGAACGCTCGCGTTCTCTTAGCTGCGCACGGTCTCTCATAGAAAGTGGGGAAAGGAACAAATAATGAAATAAACAAAAGAAGCGAAGATACGGCACGAGGATAAAAAGAGAGAGAAAGGAGGATGTAGTTTCTAGGACCCGCTAGACTTTCGCCTGCTGAGGCTGACGTTGAGAAAACGGGCGAAGGCGGCGAGGGTAAAGGATACACACAAAGAAAAAAAAACGAAAAGGCAGATAAGGAGAACGCGACGAAGATAAGCGAGAAAGACGGAGGAATGACGTCGCCGTGTTTAGAGATCGGGCTCGAATTACATGCGACGTAACGGCGACGTCGTCTTTCACTCAGCCGGAGCACGCGCAGCCGAGGGCGGCAGGGAGGCCTCCCCCCCCCTTCCTTTACCGCCGAGGACCACCACCTCCGCGCTGTTTTGCTGCGTTCTCGCTTGCTTCTTAGCGGTAGGTTCGGGCCCCTGGCCCAGGCTATTTACCTCAGACGTGCCGGGCCGGTGCACTCTGGCTGGCCTTTCGATCGCTTCTCCCTATCTCGGGTGTTCTTGAAAGTGTGCGAGCCGTGGTGGCCTCTGCCACTGCAGACGACGAGCTTCTTCCGTGGTGGTGCGCTGAGTGCTGGCGAAGGAGAATAGAACACGTGGTTTAGAACTGAGCTCTAGCGTGTTAATAAATATACTGCATATTTACGCGCTATGCCAGAGACGCTATACAGACTTGAATCGCGATATATAAGCGCTCCACCGGGCTGCAGCAGCTAGAGGTGGAGGAAGCTTTATTAAACTGATACAGATTTGCATGCCCCTATATAGTATACAGGAGGGTTTCATCCAGAATTTCGCTTTTTTTTCCTCTCATGGGCGGTTGTGGGAGGGGGAAGGTGTATATCTCTGAAATATTCGCAGTCTCTTTTTTTTTTAAACGGGCCTTTATCACATGGAATGTATCAGTTTTTAAACAATGGACAATCCAGTCATAGGACTGGAATTAAATGAAGACATTGTTGTTTATAAGATTGCATAACCGAACATCAGCCGAAATTAGCTTTACCAGCGATCGCCGCCCTATCATGTCCTGCGGGAGCTGATTTGGTTTTATACCTACAAAGTTTCCTAATTTCGCCACCCTGTCGTCTACGGCCGCGCTTCACTTCTCTTGGTATTCACTGCGTCGTTCCAAATGTTTATCGGTCATTTGAGCTTGTCATTAGGTGACCTGCCTATGTAATTTTTTCCCCCGCCTTAGCGCCGACGGAGGCATCGGCTGCTTCTGTCTGTTCTCTGATTTAGTCTGCTGTCTTTCTATCTCTTAGTGTTATGCCTATCATTTTTCGGTCCATCGCCCGCACTTGGTATTTCTTCCATCAATGATATGGCTGACAGAGCCCATCATCAGCCAGCGATTAGCCGATGTTCGTCAGCACTCAGAATACGCGAGTTAATACAGTAACTGAATTCGGTCAAAGGTCGGGGATCATTGTATAGGCAAGATAAGTCTGTTGCAAAAGAAGGGGAGATTTGCCTGACATACCATCCTATGACAGCGAATGTGCAGCGAAGCTGTTAGACAAGCACCGCCGCCACCACGACTGTCAGACTGTCGACACCATAACTGCTGATGTAATATTCTTATTTACGATTTGTACCGCAAGCTTGGTTGCTTGGTGTATATTCACAGCGTGAAAGTTCAAAATTTTCTCCGACGGAACACACTAAGCACTCCAGCTTATTGCCTAGTGTGATGTCAATAAGATTGTCGACTGTAACAATTAGTACTATCTTTATTTATTTATTTATTCAAGTACCCTAAGGGCCCGAAGGCATTACATAGGGGGGACAGAACTATAAATAGCAGCATAACACAGTTTCAAAAACAAACAAACAGAGCTCAGGAAGAAATATCTAACATAATACAGCAATAATTTCGTGGCAGCAGTATCAATGTCCTATGCAAGTAAAATAATGGGCAGTAATCAAAACTCATCAAAACACATCAAAACACATCAAAACACATCAAAACTGTGTTTCAAAACACATCAAAACTGTGTAATCAAAACACATCAAAACTGTGTTTTCATAAAAGGTGGACCGATCCCGGAACTTGCAGGTGAAACATCGGGTGAGGTGCAGAAAGTCTTCAGGAGCTGACGGGGTACTATTAGTTATTGCTATTACTTATTATCGTTGTTATTAGGGACGCAGTGGCATCAACCCATGTGCCCACTTCGTGAAGGGTCGTTTCAGCTCCGTCTGGGTATCGAGTTACTTCAGTCAGTTGAAGGTGCCCTTCTTTCGCGATGATGTTAGTTTTAATGCGAGCCGAACAAACCGGCTAACCACGGGCTATAGCTGTATCGCTGTAGAAGTTGGAGCATGCAAGGGACCCCCGGGAAAAGCATTGCTCTCAGAACGGGTGTCGCTATGCGTAATAATTCATAAAAAAGAAAAAGAAAGATATGGCGTCCTTACAGCTTACATGACATTGCTGCATCGCTCTTGTCGGTTCATAATGACAGTTGCGTTGAGAACGGCTTCGCGGGAGCCAGGAATGCGTCATGTTTGTCTGACTATAATATCCTGCTTTGTAAATTTATACGCTACACGATACAGCTATCTAAGCTTAAAGCGAATTTAGGGTAGTAAAGGTTTCCTGACATATAGGGACACTTTATTGTCGATATATACATTGATTACCAGTTTAAAAAGTTGCGAACTTAACGCCTTTAATTACGCCTTCGATCAAATACCTGCCGTGAACATTTGCATTGTTTGAACTTGGAACCTTATCCTTTTAAACAAAACGTCCTATCGATTTCGGCTCATGAGACATATTCTGAGTGACATATCCACTCCCCCGTATAGTGGGAGCCCCGTATGCTTTACCTTCGCAGCTCTTTCATTCATAATCATCTACATCATCATTACCGCGCCCTCCATTACTATTATCATCATCGTCATCATCATCGACGTTATTGTTGTCCGTGAATGGCACACATCTACAATGCAAGGTTCATCACTGACTCCAGCTTCATCCCCAATCGACAGTCCGTTCACCAGTGTCACACACTGTCGCAAGCGGAGATGTCAAGGACCGGGTGGTGTTGCAGTATTAAAGGTATAATTAAAAAGTGCGGGAAAAGCATTATTATCGAAAATAATGCGTAATCATGCAGTCTGCATCACCTCCTAAATACGCGCTACGCAAAACAAGAAAGCTTTTAAAATTGAGGTGAAATAAATTAAGGTGAAAAAGAGGTTAGGGGAACACGTAGACTTGCGATTAATATCTGGTCGTTTGTTTTGACGTTGTGATTTTATCGTTTTGGTGGCGGCGTGTCAGATACACTGCCCCTCGCCAAAGTATACATTGTAGATTTCATCATCTGACTCGCTACAACACCTTAAATTATTGGCATAAACAAAAGAATGGCTATCAATTCAAGTCGCAATCGCATGAGGCCAGCAGATAATGAACTATAACGATGTTCCCCTCCAAACCAAGCGAAGTCCAGGGGGAACAACATGTAGTTCTTAAATGAAATATCGATGAACAAATCTCAAAGTACGATTTAAAACAGGGAATGTCGCTGGAGCCAACGTTTAGACAAGCGGACTTGTCTTCGTCAGGGCGGCAAGGGACCCCCGGGCAAGCACTGCCCTCAGAACGGGTGTCGCTATGCGTTGCCGCCCTGACGAAGACAAGTCCGCTTGTCGAAACGTTGGCTCCCGCGACATTCCCTGTTTTAAATCGTACTTTGCGATTTGTTCATCGATTCAAGCATCCATCTTCCCCTGAGCTTCTCTTCTAGTTTGGATTTAAATGAAGTATAGTATTCATGGGATGCAGATAAATGAAATCAGACGAAAAGGAATAACTTGCCGCCGGTAAGAGCTGAGCACATGCACATCTGCGTCACACGCCTGCGCCGAACCAACAGTTGTACTCGGCGGCCATTTTTCCCGTCCACTCCTTTCGGTATTTTTCTAGAACGTATTTGTAACCACGGGAGAAATAATGACAGTAATATGCCAAGAAAATCAGAATTTACGCCGTACACTAACTGAGCTTTTGTGATTCCCGAAAGGCTTTTAGCATTGAAAAAAAAAAAAGCTATAGTCGTGTCCCGCCGTTTCCTGCCTCCATTTATATCGTTCACTCTCAACTCTAATAGAAGAGGAGAATGGGGCTGTTACCCAAATAGGGCGTCTCAAATGACGGCGCCATAGTGTTACGCGCGGTCGTCTTCGCGCTTCCGAGAATACACGCGAACGGCCGGCCACTGCTTCCGTGCAGCATGTGCCTCTTCTTCGGCTTTTCACCAAGGCGCCACGCTGCTCATTACACGCCCACTCCGAAGTAGGTGGCCGTCGTGGACACAACTGGAGAGCTAGCTGCCCGACGACCGCCGTGGCGCCACCCCGACGGCCCTGCGCTCAGGCTTGCCCGTGTATAAGCTGTTGTGTGGCGGAACCCGAGCTTGTGGTCTCGGGCTCCGTGGCTTGCTCCGATATATCGACGGCTTCACTCTCGGTGGCCGCACAGGTCTCCCCAGCCTCCCCTGACGCACCCCCCGCTTTTTTACGTACCCCCTCTCACCCTCCTATGGTCGTAAATTGGCGGGCGGCGGCTCGCTCCTCTGTGCTGAGGAAGGGGGAGCGGTGGTCACGGCCCTACCAAGAAAGGCAAGGAAAAAAGACTACATATTTTTGTCACATTTGGTGATATTTTTCTCTTTTTTCGCAAACAGCAAGAACTGGCTGCTTTCTTGATTACAAAGGAACGTCCCGCTGCTCAACAGTTGCTCCTTGTGCATACATATTATACGGCAATAGCAACCGAAATGTCTCACGGCGAAGCGGCGTCAAGTTAACACGATTCGCTATACAGTTGTTCCTGTCTTCCATGCAATGAGACATGATTCGCCTTTCGATTAAGTTACATTGGTTGAGAGTGGACAAGCCTTGCGCAGCCCTCCTATTGTAGAGTAAATTGTACCATAGGCTTGGGCAGGATTCTCCATAAAGGTTCACCTCCTCTCCTCCTCCCACCCCCTTTCACTAAGGACATTTTCGTCAAAACTCCGTTAATGTAAATGTGTGGGGCAGATTTGGCATTCTCCACATTTACATGAGGGCATGCGAACGTGCTTCCTCAATCATTACACTGACGCTCCCTGGCCCTGTGTATAACGGAGATACTGCACGACGTGTCTGAATTCGGCTCTTGCTGGTGGGCATTTAGGCTTTCTTTCACTTCACCTCTGCAACACAAAACTGCAGGAATGAAATATGCTTTCACCGCTATTAAAAGCATTTCTCCTCGTTGTTTTTACTTGTTTCGTCGATGTCAAAGGAGCGTCAACGGGAATGTATCGTTGCAGAACAACTTCTGTGAATACCGTGTACTACATTACCCGTGCCTTCCGAAATTATGAAGTTCACAGCAGCTCAGCTTCATGCCCGTTGTGTCGCCGTAACTTTCGGCAGCCTTCAATTTTACACTGCCAACCCATACTCTTCTTGAGCGTCGTCCTTATTTGAGATTTCGTTTCATGCTTCTTTTTGTTCATTGTTCCGCTAACGTTCAGCTAGCATGTGCACAGTACAATCCAAATTAGGTTTCAGTCGCCAGATTAGCCAAACTACGCCTCAGTTGTTTCGCTGTCACCTTCCTGGTACTCGCTCCTTCCACAAATGGGGAGGCAGCAGGATTGTCAGAATGTCTGGAAGCTTGATGCCCCAGATGCCCCAGCCGGGGGGTCGATGATTCTATTGAAATTCTCACGGTCATGGAAGAATATACAAGCGCGCTGTAAGCGTGTACCTTCTCGCTTGCTGCCCCACACCAAGGAGTTTGCGCATGTACATCAAGCGTGACGTCACGGCTCCGCGGACCCTGTGACGCCATTTGGTGATGATCCTGGCCCGAACGCTGGAAGAGAGGGAAGAGGTGAATAAGAGGGAGAGAGGGGGAAACAATCGAACAACCGGCGCCTGCGCCTTACGAGCGCATGAAAGAGAGAAGCAGACACGATGTTGGTATAGAAAAAACGGGTCGATGGAGTCGTTGGCAGGGTTGCCGGCATACTGCTGCGTTGCCCGGTGCCACCGGTCGTCCAATGGGAGGCCCCGACTCCGCCTCAAACCCTCGAGTCTGGCGGTGGGCGCAACCGGGCCACGCCGTCGGACAGGACTTTAACGATGATGCGATCACCAAGCCGTGAAAGGCAGCTCAGTGAGGGAGAGGAGAAACAATGAACTCTAAAAGGGAACGACCATGCGTGCGCGCGGAAAGGCGGAGGCGATAGTTCGGCTCAACGACGACATGGTCAACGAGCAAAGGGGAAGAGGTGGCTCTTCGGAAAATGGTTCTCGCGCAGATAAATGGAGCGACGTGCTCAGCGTAGCGCGGCCGAGTAATGGTTGCGTATGAATGCGAAGAATGGGCTCGGGCGGGCCTAAGCGCAGCATTCAGAACGTCTGCCTTCGTCGAGCTTCGGAGATATACAGAAGTGTCCACTGGAATGAATTTGCGCGAAGCATTCGTAGTCGTTGCCGACCTGTAGTTGCCTCATTCCTATTACTGGTGGTATATAGTCCGCAGATTATGCTTTGAGATCGTGTGACCGAGCCCAGAGGTATTATTGTGAATTTACTATGTGTGGCCGATGAATGACCACGCGCGGCTTTGATCTCCTATATGGCGCTATATACTACTGTCTCCTTTGGCATACTTAGTCAACGTTAGCGAGGAAGAAAAAAGGTGGAGGATTGATTTTGTACTGAATGAAGTACACAGGTTCATTATTTCATTCTCGCGATCAAATTATGGAAATTGGTTCACGCGAGGTTCGTACCAGCAGTGTACTACATATCTAGAAGTTGAAAAAAACGTGGAACGGTTCATTGATAAGGTATGCGGCGAGGGAAAAGCAATCTCTTGCCTGCCTCCTTCTTCCCGTAACAGACCTCTCTGGACAAAGTTTCCTATAGATACATCCGCAAATACACCCGGAAAGCGATGAAGAATGTCGAAATTCGTGAAAAAGACAAAGAAATAGACTCTATAATGTGTGAAGTTACGTCAGAGAACCGTAACGCACTACGACATATCGATATACAGATATGTCGTAGTAACGTTACTACGACATATCTGTATATCGACATAGCTGTATATGGCTAGATTTCTAGCCAAAAGTGCGCGTCGATAGCAAATGTGGGCCGATCCAGCAGGCAGTGCCGTCAGTGTGTATGCGTTTCGTTCGCATGTGACGTTCGCTGTGGGGTTTTCCCACTAAGATTACGGTTGCACATGTAGCGCCCCCACTATAATACGGCAGTGGAAGCTGTGTAGTTGTGAACAGCTGTGTATATGGTTCGCGCGCTCGTTGGCCGGTCCAATAAGCTATATGCAGCGCATGGAGCAGTGAGCAGTGACTCGTACCCGAAATAAAATGTGAATGCTGTGAGCCCAGTGGCTCGTACCCGAAATAAAATGCGAACGTAGTGAGCCAAGTCCGAATTAAGGTGAATCAAAGGTAGGCTAAAGGTTAATTGATTTTAATCGAACGTAAATTAAAGTAATTGAAGAGTGTCCCATGTGAACCGAAGGCTTAATGCAGTTAGTCGGGCTGCTGCCAGTGATATTATGTGGCGCGTTATTCAATTGTTCAAGGCTACGTCACATTGGCCATTAGAGTCAGGTGATAAATACCACAGCTTCGCTGGCCATCTACTTTCACAAAGTGGAATGGCTCTGATTTCTTTTTTATTGCATTAGAGGCTGTGCACAGATCACGCTGGCTGGAAATCAGCAATGGTTTGGGTGTACTGTAAAGCAGCGATTCGTATCCATTAATTATATTTCAGCAAATGAGGCACTCACTTATAGCTATACACTCACTCTAATAGGAGCGTGAAAAGTTCAGCTTAGCGCGATTTGCACAGACACACAAGAAGAAAGGAAGCAGACAGGACAGACAGGATAGCGCCCGTCCTGTCTGCTTCGTTTCTTCTTGTGTGTTTGTGTAAATCGTGCTAAGTTGAAGTTTTCATGATGCATAATCGACAAGCCCAGCAGTCTGTCCTACTAACAGGGGCGCTCTGAAGGGGAACTCCGCAAAGAGAGAGAGAGAACCTCATCTATCCCGCCATACGCAAACTAAGTTAATTAGAAAAAGAAAAATCGAAGAAAGCTAAAAATAAGTGACGGGTCCTCGCTCGTATTCGGCAGCATCGTGCCGTCCGTGGGCAGAGCGTGGTAATTCCGTTCGCCGTGTTTGTTTGGAGGCGCGCAGGAAGCGGCACTCTGCCGTCGCTGGCAGAGTTCCCGGGCTGCGGCCGTGGGCTCACTTCTTGCGTAGCTCGACGAATCAGGCGCGAAATGTGGTCGCCGCACGTTGGCCGTCGTAAAGCGCGGCTCGAAACACTCGCTACTGAGCTGCGCCTCCCGAAGTTGTAACGTCCGCGCACGTGCTCGTACACACACTCTAAACGTCTTTCTTTCTTTCTTTCTTTCTTTCTTTCTTTCTTTCTTTCTTTCTTTCTTTCTTTCTTTCTTTCTTTCTTTCTTTCTTTCTTTCTTTCTTCTCTACACTCTTCAACAGCGGAGCGTTATACAGGGAGTTTGCGGCTGCATGCGTCATCTTGCAGTGGCGTGCCGGCATTGTGCAATCTTCAACGCATTGTGCATTTACAATCGACTACAGTAAACAGCGCGAATTCGTTCGATATATCGAGTATTTCAATATAGCCGAACCCGGCTTCAGCGTATTCCGGTATCGTTAGTTCGCTATACAGAATATGCTGAAGTCGAGCGAAAACGCACCACCCGTGCGTTTCTTGAAAGTTATAATTTCTTGAGAACGCGCCGCACACCATTGTCCTATCAAGAATGTGATGTCACGCTGATAGCTGCACTCCGTTCGTGACAGGAAAATGCCGAGTGCACGGCGATAACGCACGTAAAGCACACGAGACACATGGAAGTAACTGTTGTCTGGCAGAAAGACAACAGTCTTTCCGCACGCATGCGGCGTCACCTAATCACGCCGCCCTTCAAATGGGACTTTATTAACAGCTGGCCTGGCTTTCGGACAATATACCATGGTTAATTGGGGCAAACAGTATTGCATGTTCATTGATTGGAAGCTCCAGGTTAGATATATCCAATGTACAGGTCGTTATAGCGATCTAGTAGTACATTTCACATGAATAATGTTCATGTAGTATCGCGTATTCGATATAAAGCACTACTCGTTGTACCCGGGTTTGTCATAAATCGGTTTGACTGTATACGTGTAGCAAAGTCGGCGCTAGAGAGTGGCTCAGTTATAAATAGTAATGTATGTCAGGTATAACGGAAATTATACGGTTACTCGCATTCAGCGGACAGCTTAGAGATATTCAGGTGCAACGAAGGGATTATTGCGCCTAAAATAATGAAGCATCCCTACGTCCCTCGGAGTACATAAGCCCCGCCGCAGTGGTCTAGTCGGTATGGCACTCTGCTGCTGATCCCGCAGAAGGTCGCGGGATCGAGTCCCGGCCGTAGCGGCTGCATTTCGCTTGAGGCGAAATGTTGAGACCTGTGTACTGTCAGTGCACGGTAAAGAACTCCAGGTGATGGAAATTTCCGGAGCCCTCCACTATACGGCGTCTCTCTCGTAATCATATCGTGGTTTTGGAAATCAATCATCAAAGCACAAAACTAACAGAGCGAAATGCGAGTCAGAAAGCGAACGCGTGGATATTAATGACACAGCACTGCGTCATCGCGAGTTTCCTCCGTAATACTATGCGTCACACATGGTATTACATGGAACGAAGTCCTGCTGCAATTTGATAATGCATATAACTTAATGTTCAACTTCATGTGTGCCTCACTAAATTTGCAACCGGACTTTCGCCTTCATGTGTTACAAAGTCTGTAGCAGCGAGCCCAATTTCACAGCGTATAAAGCTGTCTTAACCTGTGCCGTCGGCGTAGTCGTCCGCTGAAACGCCACTGGTCGAGCCGCAGGGCACGTGATCTTGCTTTCACCCCTCAGGTGTAAGCGCTCGCGCTTCAAATCTATAGCGGCGGAGTCACCTCGTATAGTACCTGCAAAATCAATGCACACTTGAGAGATTCGAGATGGCGGTGTAATTATATGACAGTTTTGTTCCGATCATTTTCCCGGAGTGAAAGAACCGGGGATTTTTCAAGGTGTACCAGGATGTAAAAGAAATCTCTTATTTTATTATTCTTTATTTTCTGACAGCGCGTGCACTTATGTGCTCTATCGTCGCAGATACATCGTGGACATTGGCGCCGAGCCCTTCCCGTGAGTTTCTCAAAGGCAGTTCGCATGTAACGATGGATGTAACGCCCACCCGCCGTCAGAGGTCACGCTATCGGTGGCGCGCTATCGTATAAGCATACCCCCGCAGCACCGCGGTGTTAAGACGCACGCAGGGTCCGAAACGTGTAGTCTACGTCACACGCCGCATTTTCCCACGAGGCTTCACCCTCCGAAAGGGCGCACTGCGCGATAAGTCCAGAGAGAGAGAGAGAGAGAGAGAGAGGTGTGTGTGTGTGTGTGTGTGTGTGTGTGTGTGTGTGTGTGTGTGTGTGTGTGTGTGTGTGTGTGTGTGTGTGTGTGTGCGCGCGCGCGCTATACAGTGAAAGTTATTACATGCCCGCAGAGAGCTCGCAATGAAAGAAAGTGAACGCCTCGGCGGGAGCGCTATCGCGACAGCCGAGGCTCAAGTGACCAGCTCGACACGGGCTCCCATGTCACTGATTGGAACCGAGGGAGAGGCAACACTTCGCGGCTCGAGAAAGCCTTTCGAGCAACGGCTGCTTGGTTATAAAGCATCTCTTGCTGTCTGGGCAGAACTTAGTGAAAAATAATAATAAAAAATAAAAACCTGCGCAGATGTTCGGGCATACACATTCTGGGAATTTAGCCACCTAAACCAAGATATGATTATGAAGCGCGCCGTAGTGATTGACTGCAGATTGATTTGGACCACCTGGAGTTGTTTAACGTGCACCTGAATCTGAGCAAAATGGGTGTTCTTGCATTTCGCCCCCATCGAAATGCGGCAGCGTGTTAGAGAATCGAATTCGGGCTCACAGGCATCTCATAGCAACACCTTAGCAGCTATGTACCACTGCGGGTGGTGTGCTCGTTTTCTCAGTCTGTCTACGCAGGTGCCATGTCACGGTGGTAATACACTCACGTTGTTAAAAGCAACGCCACTCAGCGTCCAATACTCGACACTCGAATGAGTGTCGAGTATTGCGGCAGCGATGAAGGTAACGCGGCAGCGTTACCTTCATCGCTACTTTCTCGAAGGATGACGAAAAGAAGTAACAGAATTGTTACTTATTATCACAGTAGCACATTTGTTATTTAATAGTGAATAAATGCATATGCTAAGGAACCATTGCCGACGTATACATCAAAATGCGTTGTACACATGCGAGTTATATATTTGTGGTGACTTCGGTAGGCAGCGTCAGGTAGCAGTGTTGAGATAATTTAATAATTATAACTTCTGTGGTTCTGTCCCAAAACCACGATATGATTCTGAGAGACGCCGTAGTGGAGAGCTCCAGAAATTCCGACCATTGGGTTTTTTTTTTTTAACGTGCACTTATATAGCACGGTACACGGGCCTCAACATTTCCGTTGCATCTAAATCCAGCCGCCGCGGCTGGGATTCGATCCCGGGACCTTCGGACCAGCAGCCGAGTGCCAAAGCCACTACAGATCACCGTGGCTGCACGTGTTGAGAAAATTTCGCTCCATGTGTGTCTTGCCTTGACTACCCAAGATGACCGTTATCTACGCTCCGTGGACTTCCTTTATCTAACTCTGCTCTCCCGACACATAGCTTAAGCCACTCTAGACGTGTGCGACAAAGCATTGCTGTCGGGAAATCAGAGAGTGCAAAGCGTTCAATCAAGTAATTTATACGCGATGTTTATGGCGAATATTGTTAATTTAGGGCAAGATGAGCCTTTGTTGTGTGAGGTGTCTTTATGGGACTGTTCCTATGGGCTCTCTTCCGTCAATGTCAATAGGCGACGATCTGTCTCTGTGATAGAGTTATCTTACACATATAGACGCCTCTGACGACCCGTATATAGACATATAGCCATAAGACTACGCGAATGGCAAAATTTTAGGCGCGAAGTGAATTCGAATATGAGAGTTTGAGGGCGAATTAAACAGAATATAAATTGTTCTAAATGTTTTCAAGTGCTTCCCAGTTGAATTGCACGAAAAAAAAAATCAAAATGTACCCTTCCTCCCCTTCCTCCTCAAGAAAAAAGAAAAACAAAAACAAACTTACTGCACGTACGACTCGTGTGCGCCCACGAGTTTGTTCTCAAAAAATCAAAAAGAAAAAAAGAAAGAACAATCCAGTCCAAAACAAAATCCAAGAGAGGACTAACTACCTTTTCAGTAAATTAGACGTGATGATGCACGGACGCCCAGGTTTTTAATGAAGTGCGGCATGTCGGTCGACCTATTTTATTAATATTTAGAGATATGACGGTGGCGGGTGGACTCACAGTTGAAACCGAAGCGCGTACCGCCAGCAACGGCAAAAAGTCAGGAACGCCACGACGTGGTCGCAACAGTGCCTCCGAGCTCTATACTAATAGCATATGGTTATTCCGCGGGCTTGTTCCGTAGGTTTATTCTGCTGTTCTTTTTTAAGCTTTTGGTGCTCACACAGTATTCTGGGAACCATCATACCTGCCAACGCACCCGATTGTGTACGGGCCTTGCCATAAATCTCCCAAAAAAGCACCATAAGCTCACCTTGATTAAAAAAAAATTACAAAGAGCAGTGGTTCTTCAGGAACGCCAACAGCATTCCCCGTGGGCCCGCATGTCCCTCCTGGGCACTCTCCCCTCATGTAAAGAAGATGGAGGACTGAGCCTCTTGTTCTGCCTTTGATTAAAGTAGAACTGCAGCCGCTTTTGTGTATGGCCTTTGAGAGTTAGGTTAGACCTATACACCATCTTTAATACTAATGATGAGCTCGTGCACGTACAACACGACCTGAGTACGTAATTTCCTCCGTTCTGGGCGCTCTTGCAATAGATTCTTTTATCTCTAGCTCTTATAAATTGATTGCATCATAATGACAAACTTGCACTGTCATGTGTAAACGACCATAATAAATTGCCGAAGTTCATAATTTACCTGGATTTTGCGGCGTATCAAACAGATGTATAGAGCCATTTTCAACATCTATATAGACCGAGTAATTTTCCTCTGGCGCCCACGTTTAGAGCAAGCATGCATAATCATGACCGCATGCAACTCTCGCTTGTCGGTGAGGCCAACGCAGGGACTGTCAGTGTGACGACTCACAGCCGAGCGAACACTGGCGGCAAGCATGCGATAAGGACAGTCTGAACGATTTCGTGCATGGTACAATTCGCTCTGATACCTGCGCAGCCGTCAGGAAAAGCCAGTCGCTTCTCAAATTAAGGCGGAAATTTTCCGTGTTCGAAAATAGAGCGCCTCGCGCTTTATTTTCGGACCACAACCACAACATGTACGCAAGGACGTGTCTTCTGGCACAGATATTTAGTATGCAAGAATTTCGTGGATTGTGTTACGGAGCCGCTTCAGTAACTACTACGTGGCGGCCTTGGAGAAGGTATAGCGTCAGACTGAGCACGGAACTTTCTTACCTGGCATGCTTTTTAACAGACCCGTGCGTCGATGCAGCGCCATTTTTACTCAAGAGTCCACACTGACATGCGAGGCAGCTGTCATGATTTTACTGGCAATGGAAATTATCAAAAATGACTCCGGCATGTTGATGCAGCCACAAAGCATGACCGGCTCGTCACAGAATCTTCATTGTCTTTAGGTACCAGAACTTTCTGTATGTGTATTCCAATAAATCCATACGCTTTCGTAAGACTGATATGGAAAGATATGACAAATATACGACTAACGTACGGAACACATATATGTGTTTTATGAAAGGGAAAATTAGCATCCACTCATTTTGTAGCACAAGGCTATAAGGAAATCCATACGGATTTCTCAGAAATCAAAGCTTCCTAGTTGCCGAAAAATTTCCTTGTAGCCTTGTGCTACGAAACGGGTGGATGCTAATTTTCCCTTTCATAAACGTTACTCCACCTTGCGGATTTCCGCAGAACTCATTTGCAATATATGTGTTTTGTACAGAAAAATGTGGAATTATTAGAATACGGAAAGTGACGTGTGCAGAAAGTTTGGACGTGCTCACCTTGAGAATGGGGACGATGAACAGGTATTGTGAACGCGCTCTTGAGCGGATATGCATAAAGGATTCCCAATAAAACGTCTGATTCGCTAACCGGCTACGCTTTCACTGCAGAACGCTAGAACTTCCGATGCGTGACTTACTGGACACCCCTGTAGAAAAGTGACACGTGTTTTATAGTCTGGACCGTGACGTAGCCAAAGATTCCAGCCTGTCCAACTGATCCGCCCTGCAGCAAAAATTACAGCCCTGCGATCGCGCATGCAGAAAGGAATGCGCCACCCTTGTCCGCACAGCTAGAACAAAGTACCTTCAGCATACGCAATCGCCTTGGCTTGTCGCCACTGCGCATGCGTGATACGCTTACCACTCTTCGGATTAGCGTTCCGAGCACCATTTTCCGATAATAGTGGGCATACCCAAGCCGCCCCAAAACTCGTTTAGTGCCAACGTTGCGGGACATCCGAGGGGAATTGTCTAGCGTATGCATCTACGAAGGAGAAACCGGATGATTCCACACCATCTACAGCGAGCTTACACGCGAATCCGGCGAGCCTGGCTAACCAAAGGCCTGATTACCCTGTTACAAAGCTCTCTAATGCGGTCACACAACCCCATCTTTCTTTTTCTCTCTTTTAATTCCCTAATCTTCCTCCCCCATAGTAATGCAGCAAACCGGACGGGCGTCTAGTTGATGTCCATGCCTTTCCTTTCCCCTCCACCATCTCTGCCTCCTCCTCTGAGACGTCGCCATCCATCTCTCCTTTCTGGTACCTTCTGGCTTGCGTATATCCTCTCGGCTCATGCTATGAGTGGACTTCTTGTGTGTGTCTGTTACAAGCTCAATTTATTATTCCCTATGAACTAATTTTTATTAGATGCGGAGCATCTCTTGCTCGCGGGTATGTCACGCGTCCGGCGTCCGCACTACGCATGCACACTACGCATGCGCGACTCTCCTCTCCCTTCCCTCTCTCCAACAGCTGCTGCAATAAATAAAGCGGGTAGAGAGCGCGCGCGCGCTTCGCTTCAGTAGTATCTCCTCCTTCTCCGATGAAAGAAGTTCGTGGTGTTGTGTGACAGAAGGAACAGTTCCGTCAGCGAGTGGGTTAATTGACGCAAGTACGCATCAGCATCAACCCGCACTCTGACAACGGTCACGCGATGCGTGGTAACGAACCAAGTTAACAACGTAATAACACGCAAGGTTCACCGCAAAGGTAACAACGAAAACACTGTAAACCTTTAAACACCGCCGTTAAATGCACCGTTGAAACTCCCAGCGATGCTCCGCATCCCCCCATGGTCCCCTTCGGGGAGATGGTGTAATTTTTTTTTCCTTTAAGGGAGCCTTTGAGTCTGCAAACGATCTTTAGGTACACTGAATCGACATAGTATTAAGGACTTAACAGCATACGAGTTTTGAGTGCAGCATATTACGTATGACGTTTGCGAAACTGCAAACGCCTACAATACAGTACAGATGACTTAAACAAACGACATGATATGCATATTGTTGCCTTTATTTCAAAACAAATCCTGCTGGGAAAATAAAAAGAAGAAAACATTGCACTGGCGTGGTCTGTAAGGTAAATGACAACATATTTCGTAAATCATTTTTTTTTACCTTTGTAAACCAACAGAGTATAGGAAAAGACTACTATAGAGTCAAATGCTAATTTTCATTTTAACAAAACTTACCAGCAAGGCAAAAGCAATTCATTTGATATTTACAAGACAGAAACGCTATCACCATTGTCGGTATACGTAATCGTCATAGGTGGGGGTGGTTCGAGCTCTTTGTCGTACAACAACCTTATAGGCCGCAAGCAAGCGAAAACTCAGACGCAGTTTGTCTCGACTTGTCAAAGCAGAGAAGCAATTTCGCATACTATAATAGCTTTTGACAGCGGACATTTGAGTATTGTCATCAGGCGTTGGTTCACGCGAAGACGAAGGGGACTGACATTCGACAGAAAGCATGGCACTTTGCAAAATTATGCGCTTCTGATTTGCAAAAAAAAGAAAAGAAGAAAAAACAGCGGTCCTACTTTCTTTAGTATTGACATGATTTCCGACGTTCTTTCACCTATATGTGCACGTATAGGCTTGCAGTTTTAATGAACAGGAAGGCTACTACGGAATTACCTTTACCCAACTGTCTGGGAAAAAAAAAAGACAGAGAGAGACAACTGATGCGTAGCAATTTCGATCTTCATCATTCGGCCTCTATTAATTCTGTGAACGGAATGAACGAGCCTACATTTGACGCTTATTCGTGTAGTTGTGTCGATGCTAGAGCAATGGAAGAACTATGTAGCCACACATAAGAATACAGATAGAGAACATCTGCTAATGGTGTCAGAGGTTTCTTCAGCCTTAGCGTCGCTAGCTCAAAGATTCCTTTCGTATAACGTTCTAATACTCGCTGCTTGTCAATTGCATATAGCACAAATTGTCACGAACACAACAGTCACTGCTGCGCAAAGCCGTACACGTATTACACAGTATACACGAGGCCGTCGGTGCACATAAGTTCCATCGGCACGAGTGAACTCGTAGTAAACACTTCCACTGGGCGTCCCTTCTCGCTGGCGAAAATTTCCGTGCAGTGTGTGGTCGGTTCGAGAGTCCGCTTCATGCGTGAGTGTATAGGTAAGTGCAGGGTTGACTGACCCACCGCGGGGAAATGTAACACCTCTTTTCGCGTGCAGTTCTTCGCCGGGAGCGACTTCGCGCAAATGCGTGTTTCTCTTCCACTTGGTGACGGCTCCGCTTGTGACCTGGACGTCTTGCCTCGTACGGGGTTGGAGGAACGCGCCGCACTGGGCCACACTTGTCTATTTGACAGCCGCTGCGTGTATCGATACGCACTCGGAGTGCAGCGTAGCCCTAAGTGGCCGGTTTTCTGGTGTACTGACACACTGATTTCTGTAGACGTCATACAGTGTTAGTCTCTGCTTACGGTACCAAGCACCGGTTAAAGGAATGATTCCAGGTAACTTATTACACAATGAGGAAGACAATAAAATAATAGGAACACGCAACGTTTGGCTTTGGTATCAACTATCACGACGTGGCACGGCGGCGCAAGGCAGTACAACCACGTTAACCTCGTGCTCATTACACGCATATACTAGCTGCGTGTGTGTTTATAAGCTTACACATGCAACGTTTTAAACTTAGCGATTGACCAGATGGTACGGAACTGATATGAGCTGCTGAAAGCCTTATACAGGCCTCGCGCGCCACTGAATCGAACGCGGTCCATGCTGGCTGCAGAGCAGTGGGATTGAGTGATGTCCCTGTTTCTCAGGTGATGATTATAACCATTTTCTTTCCACGACAGACATTGAAGGCGTGGCTGCATTTGTTGCTGGCGGGCATAATGCAGGTAAGTGTGACAGGCGACGATCAAAGGCCTGCTTAGAATCGCGCAGCAGAAGTTCTCTGATGGGAAAATAAAGATTTAAGGAAAAATGAGAGCCTTCCGGTTCACAGATCACATTTGGTCACGTTCGCCACAGCACAATTCGATGCCTTGTTGCAGGCGTCGGCTTAAAGCGGTGACGCTGTATCTGCGTGATGCTTGGTGGGTCACTCGACTGCGTCGGTGTACCAGCAGCAGGAACAGCAACAGTATGGAAGCGACAGCAGCACTGCCATGCAGCGAGTATGCCAGTTGAGTGCGAAGTTGGCCGACGCGTAGGCGACGGGTCTCAGGCGTCGTGCTTGAGCTCCAGCGCCCAGACGTGTTGTGGCCAGCCGGTCCGGCCTTTGCCCCTCTTCTCTGCTTGGATCACGTTCGCCTGCACCGAAGAGAACAGCGGTCAAAGCATAAGTCCGGAATTTGGCACTGCTACAGGGAACGCTGTCAATCATTGACCCATTTATAATATTACCCATATCGCTGGTAAAACAGTGGGAGTTCAATTGCATCAACGTCATAGTTACTCTTGGCGACTACAGGGTGGAAGTACTATATCGGGAAGAGAACAGGCAAATGAAGTAATGCAGGGTGCGGCACAGTGCCCGTCCTCGCTTTGCCGATCGTGTTCCGCACGTATGCTATGTGACACGTTACCACAAACATCACACGTCGCAGGATACTGCGAGTCTCGAACAAGGCCGGGGCCGCCAGGCAGCCGCCCCAAATAGAAGCCGCGCTCGTCTGGTTTGTGTCCAACGACCCTTATACCGATACGTGTTCGAGAGCGCCGCTACCGGGCACTGGGGACTTGGTGCCGTCTTGGGATAAAGGCACACCGCAAGTGGCCCCGCAGTGCGCGCTCCTTATGCCTTCGGCGTGAAGCACACGGTTTTGAGAGCACCATTAAGGCCGGCGGTTGCGGGCCATGTGGCATCGACTGCGGCTGCAGCGGTTATAAGCTTCTCGCGTAAGCTTCCACTGTCTAGACACAGTATTGTTCGAGCAAGCGGTGCACAAGGCCCTCTGCGTATGCGAAAGCAGGTCTTCTCTTCCACCACCTTTATCTTGCTGTCATCATTTTATCATTTACCCGAAGAATAATGGCTGCGTATGTACAGAGAGGCGCAGACTTTCGTTACTGCCCTCTCAAGCCGCATGCTCTAGAGCCGATATTGGAGCTGTCCGGCAGTAGCCGCTCGGGGCTATCATACTAAATATAGCAGCAAAGGTAATCGCCGTGATACGCAAGCGCGCACACACGCACACACGCACACACACACACGTGTGTGTGTGTGTGTGTGTGTGTGTGTGTGTGTGTGTGTGTGTGTGTGTGTGTGTGTGTGTGTGTGTGTGTGTGTGTGTGTGTGTGTGAACACAACAGCGTGTTTGTCTGCGCGGGCGCGCGCAGGAGCTGCTGCAGACACAGAGTCGCCGGGGCAAAATTATCCTTGTCGCGATAAAAATGATGCGGCAGAAAGCGCCACTGCAGACGAGCTTCTCCTCACGACTCGCAAAAATCCCCGCTCGCATTAGGTCCGCGGCCACGGCGGCGCCATGCAGGCGGCCCTATTCGCCGTGGGGCTTATTAGATTATCCCGCAATGGCCGAATAGCAGGCCGCCAGCCATTGTTCACGGCGATGCAGGCAGGAGCAAGAACGGAGGTGGCCCTTTCCTGCAGCCTCCGTTTTCCCAGACGCCGACACTCTATAACGAAAGACTGGGGGGATATGGCAGCCGGAGCCGCAATAGCTCTCTGGAAAAGGACTGCGCAATTCTTCTGGCGGTGTTGCTACGCTCATTAAAAGCCGTGCAATGCTGCACGTGCAAGCAAGAACTCCCTTCAACCAACCAAAAGAGCTAGCGAAGGCGTGCTTGTTATGTGTCGTTTTCGCCTCTGATAAAACTTTCTTAGGCTCTATATGTTTTGCATGTACGACTGCTGGGCCAAGTATGCTGGACCAACTCTGAACCGGAAGCGCATTCACCGATGATGTCTTGGTGAGCCGATCCTGATGGCGGTGCGCTTTACGAATGTTTTTTTCTACTTACAATGTTATCAAAACGGCGCAGATAACGACGAAGAATGGACACGAAACACAATAATGGCGGTGGTCATTTTTACCATAAAGTTGTTCGTAGCATGTAACTTTAACATAAATAAAAATGCGTGCGGTGTGATACCAATCGTACGACCAAATTCCCAATAGGCGACTCATGTTTGTGAGGAATACCATTCGGATGTGGGCGCTTTTGTACTGGACAGACCGCTCAGTGTTTCACTGACACGTCACGGCGGCACAATAATGAATTTCACAAGGGATGCGGATCATCATTTGCAGAACGCCATCAAATTGCGCATGTACACTAAACATATACGTTTGGCAAACGGCTATTACAGGCGATTAACTAGGACAGAAACGCAGGTGGTTTGTCAGCTGTCCCAAGCATCTAGACACGTTAATTGGTTGATTTGTGCAATCTCTTGCGTAAATAAATATGGGTTCCTGACGCATCTGGTGCGCGTGGTGCGTAAAATAACCAGTCGTTCGAATTAAGCTTTAGCTGGAAGCTGCATGCACCGCCCATCCTGCGCTCTGTGCTATTTTCGTCCTTCACACTGTTTTGTGAACACTATCAAGATGAACAAACCCTGCTGAATTTAGATGTTAGTGCCTTCTACAGCATAGTTTGTAGTGCAGGCTGACTGTGGAATCGGCACAACGTCACAGAGCCTACACGTCTCCAAATAAACAGGTGTCCTCCGCAGAGTATCACAGCTGGTCTACACTGTCCACACGGAAGCTATCGTTTCACTCTGATGATTAGCAGAGACACGATCACCTAACAATAAACTCTGCTCAGTTTTTATCTCTTCGAGTAATTTTGAATATGCGACCATCAATTTGTGCGGCATCCAGAAGTCGGTGCTATGCAATTTCCAGCGATAACCGGTGGACTGCAGGCTGCAGCCGACCCACATACTCACGGACCCTCGCGTGAACAAAGATGTTTTCAATCAATACCTTGCACACTATGCCTCCAAGTTTGCCTTGCAGCTTGCACGACGTTGTACGGTATTATTACTGCGTCGTTTTGACCCTACCTACAGGCGCTTTTGATAGGCTCGCTCTGCATCTATAGTATTTCCCCGGGTTCGCTATACCGCACAGTTTGTAGCCAGGCACTCCTGCAGAAAGCCCTAGGGAGGAAATCAACCACGCGGCTTCGAGAACTTACGGAGCGCCAATTCCTTATCGGGAGCGGGATCTCTCTTAGTGAATTAGAGGTTCGAGGCACCCCTCCCCGGGAGATTTCACCACGAGCGCCACGCGCGTAGTGCGGTCCCGTTCTGCAGACCTGCCGCCGCAGTGGGGACGCGCTGTGGAATCGATTCACGTCGAATCGAGATATCTACGGCATTACAAAGACTGTGTACAAGACTGTGGCGCGTCGCGATGTTTATCAGCACAGATTCAAACGGTGCCCTGACGTCGTAATCATGTATATTTAATTGAATCCAATAATATTACGCTAAGTGAGACATACAAATTGCTGTGGGGAGACGACCTACCTTGCCACAGGGTGTCCGGAGCACGAAGCCGTCGTATACGCGGCATGAATGCTATCGTGAAAGCGTTTTGCGTTACATTGACTGTATTTGCTTCAGGAATATATAGGTGTATGTGTTCTCGTGGAAACTTTGCGGGACAAGGCACTGATCCAGGGCTGCACTATTGCGCGTGCTGGTGTTTTAAATGGAGCCTCTCCCAGCGGACACGGCGGGCTGTTGCTGAGCAAGCTTTCGAACCGCATGCATTGGACTAACGTAACGTGACGAAGTACACACATATGTACACATGAGGCAAGTAATCCGAACACTGGTTTAACGACCCCAAACAACGCTCAGTCAATTGTAGAAGCTGGTAGCGCGTCGTATTCGCGACATGTCTTGCGCGTAGAACTTGAGAAAAAAAAAAGATATATTCGTGAAGTTTTGTCTTTCTGGTAATAGTGGAGTCTTCCCATAAAAAATGCAGTTGTTCCACATATACAGAGAGCTGTGCGATCGATGAGTGTAATTAACCGCTTACCATACAATGTTTCGGAGCCGGCTTTTCTCTCACGTTGCCGATCTGACGTGTGCCCATTGCCACAAACGACATATCTATTCAAAGCACTCGTACTCTTAATATTTGTGACTCATCATGCTCGGACGTATTCGTGATCTACTGTTTTCTGATATAACGATTAATAAATCCTAACGCAAATGGTGCATTTCGTCGCTCAAAACCAATTGAATGCACGACGATCGCGTCGTGTATCGTGTTAATGTGAGATTTCCTTATTTAGTTGTGTTGCGGAATATTTTTACGCAACAGACACACACTCCGTTTTCATCATAATGAAGGTTTGCTGATCTGTAGTACAGACTAAACAAGTACAGTGGTTATATTTCTTTCTATACTTACGACAAACGCTTTGACATTCCGTTTACACGAATGCATATTGAGACGCTCGTGTTCTCCTCATCCCATACTAAAAATCAACCATAACGTTCCCATTACTTTGTTTGTTTATACTACTGCTCACGGCGACGCCCGTAGTTTTCCGACAGACGAGCGAAAATATTCCGCTCCACTTTTTCCTGTTTCTTCATGAGCGAGCATTAAAAAAAAAAAAAAAGAAAACAATACACGATCTGTCGTACACACGCCGTCTCGTACCGCTGTGCTCCTCCCAGACCCAAGGTTCGACATGACGTGGATGACGCACGAGTTGAATGTGCGTACACACAGACAACATGCAGCGCAAGCAGGAAGAAGGCAACCCCGCACGCAGCGCAACAGCGTCCATGGCGGAAACTGAGAGCGACGTCTACAAGTATTTCTGGTCGTTGCCAACAGGAATGCCTCTGTTATGGCAGCAGCCCCTTGACCGCCGCGAGAGACAAACCAGAACACCGCGGCCCCGCTGCGCGCACTCCGACCGGGTCGTCATAACGCGGGCTCCCACGCGGTGTACACGAGGCAAGTACGACAGTGCGCTCGAGTTTGTTGCAGCTCCCCAAGCTAAACGTATACACGGAGTGTCTTATATATCTCCGCTCAATGCCTTGCGCGCAGTACATCGCCGTTAAACGTTCGCAATACTACCTCGGAAGCTGTCGCCTAAAAATAGTCGTTCCTGTCAGGAATTAACGATGGACCGTCGAAGTGAATGTGCCAGCGATTCGTCATTCCATTCTGATGCGCTGAGTCCTGCTCCAGTGAAGGTCGAAGCAACGCATTCTCTATATTCCAGGTATGCCTGGCGCCATGCCTGGAATGCGTGTCTTAAGCTTGGAAGCCGATTTCTGTTGACCTCCGTGACAGACTGCTGTTTCAACATGCAATGAAGCCAAACACAGTAATTGCTAAATGTTTATTTCACGGCCAGTAGTGACGAATACCTCCTGCCTTTTTCTTCTCCATTAAGACGTCTGTGTCAGTGGCGCCGGCACGAGGAACGAGAAATTGTTATTTCGCATTTGTTGACGAAAACGGGGCTTGCCTGTCGAGCATATATACAGTTTTAGTGCGGCGCAGTTATCCACGGAAGTGGTCAGCCATAGCAATATTCATTACATGAAGCAAGATGAATCCACTGAGGACTGAAATAATAGGAGCACGTCTCAGCGACCGTAGGTATAGGGGAAAACGGAGCGAAACTGTAGAAACGAGACAAAAGACTTAATGGAGGGCTGCGGAGATATTTACCACCTGGGGTTCTTTAACGCGCACTGACAACGCACATGGACCTCTGGCATTTTCGCTTCCATAGAAATTGTGACCACCGCGGCTGGGATCGAACCCGAGTTTTTTTAGGGTTAGCAGCCGAGCACCGTAACCACTGGACCAGCGCATACCAAGCGTCTTCTCGCTCTGAGAGTAGTGCTTTTGGTATAGAGTGAGAATGGCTTACTGACAGGGGAAAAATCGTTTTTGTCTTCAGTGTCCCCTTATACGACTACGAACACCCGCAAGTACACTTCGAAGAAAGCGAATTTGCAGATACTTGCGATATAGATTTTAGATTCATCATTAAAATATTTGACTACACTACGGTTAAAAGCCACAATTCATGCCCCCTGCGCCTTGCTTGGCTTCATTGTCTTCTGGGTACATTAGGTTGCCTCTAACAATCACGAGCCCTTGACCGATTCCTTTCCTTTCGTTTAACCATGCGATGCATGGTTAAGCAGACGTGCATCTGTGTGTTTGGCCCTATAGAGAAAAGAGAAGATGGTGTGGGTTTAAACAAACAAAAAAAATTACAGCATATCCACGGAGTGAATGATGATGAGTGGGCGAAGCTCGGGAGGTTTATCGTAGATCGTGCCGAGTTCCGGATTAATTTAGTTAACGCGCACGCTACGAATCCTTATGGTTCAACAATGCACAAGTGAAATCTCTCACCGGCACTTCATTGCAAGTCAAGATCCAGTGCCTGTATATATATATGGGTGGCCGGTGAACGGTTCTCCAACGCGAGCAGTCGGTATTTCTCAATCAAGAAACTCGTTAGGAGACGCTGCCTGCGCCAGCGTTGTCTCTCGCGGGTGAGGGCGCGTTCTCCTTCTTTGCGAACTGGTACAGCGTTCATCTAAGACAGAGCGTTTCCATAGTCAACGCGCGTCTTTCGCTATCTCTCTCTCTCTCCCTCACAAGACAGCAGATGGAAGAATGAGAGAGAGAGAGGCACGCGCCGAGGGCGAGCGCGTGCCTCCCGGCACGCCGGTTACACCTGACGCCTGACGCAGGACAAGGTTAGACTAAGAGGAGCTTCGCCCGCCCCTAAAACAAACAAGGTCTTTCTCACAAGAAATGTATTAGAGAACGCTAGTGGGAAGTACACCTAACGCAAGAATGTTGCTACACGTAATAAGGCGCAGCAAAACTCTCTTTTTCTTCTTTCTATCCCCAGTTCCCCTCCCCACGCAGAGTAGAATGTCAGCGATGTTCCAACGCCGGCTAAATTCTCTGCATTTCAATGAAAACCTCTCTCTCTCTCTCTCTCTCTCTCTCTCTCTCTCTGTGTGTGTGTGTGTGTGTGTGTGTGTGTGTGTGTGTGTGTGTGTGTGTGTGTGTGTGTGTGTGTGTGTGTGTGTGTGTGTGTGTGTGTGTGTGTGTGTGTGTGTGTGTGTGTGTGTGTGTGTGTGTGTGTGTGTCTACGTAACAAATACAAAAGAGTACCCGTCATCGACAAACAGGTACAAAAAAAATCCTTTACTTAATTTATCTCAGCAAGCGAGAAAACGAGAGAAAAAGTTAACCTTTTTTTAGATGCATAAATATATATGCTGCCTTCAAAGTTCAAAGTCATACGCGACAACTTCAGGAGCGAAAATAATCCAAGCCCGCGCGGAATACGCAGCACCCGTTAGAGCTTAGGCTTGGCGTGCAGCCTTCTAAGAGCTTGTAGCGCACTCTTCGAAGACGCTTGCTCAAGTAATGAGCATGAAAGAAGTCGGCCAAATAAACCAGGTGCCATGAGTTCGGACTTCATTTCGTCATGCCTTTGAAGGACTCGACTTATTGTCGACGCATATTGCTACTATTTCACGCAACCATAACACTACAGATAAGCAGGCAGCGATATATATATAGATGGGTGCAGAGAATACATTCAGTCTGTTGGGGATTCGAAAATCAACTCTCTATAAACGGTCGCCGAAAGACTTCAGCACGTGAGCGGCCACTGCCCTCACCATGCTTACATTTCCCTGGTATGCTGCGCGTCAAACATCACATGGTTCGGAGGTACCCGACACCGAAACAGAATGATAACACGGCGCCGCTGGAGATGCAGTTCACAAAGAAAAAGCAAATGAACAAACACGGTAAGGATGCCAAGTCTTCCGTGCCGCGGCGCGAGCAGGACAACTCTTCTATGAAAACGCTCTCTAAACTGTATAGCTGCGTCATTAAAGCCAAAAAGATTCTATGTATGCACATGGGACGTTACAAGAAGAGCAGCCTTCGTACAAATTCTTCCGGTATATGCTGCCAAGGGGCACTATATTATTGGCGTAATCAGGGGGAGGGGAGGGAGGTGAATGGGGGACTTCGACCCCACCCCCCTCCCCAAATATCCCAGTTTGTGCACATATGCGCGAGAATACAAACGCACGCAACAACATACAGAAAGAGGGATCGCGTATTTCTCCCCTTGGCGTAATAAAATCCCGTGGCTACGCAGCTAGCTACGCCACTGGCTAA
Organism: Hyalomma asiaticum; assembly: GCA_013339685.2. NCBI lineage: Eukaryota > Metazoa > Arthropoda > Arachnida > Ixodida > Ixodidae > Hyalomma > Hyalomma asiaticum. Next base: position 25,323,958 of record CM023483.1, read on the forward strand.
TGTGACTGAGCCCGCCGACACGTGTGAGACCGCAATTCGAAGCCATCTTCAGACACAATGAACACCTGTTAAGATCATTTTGGAACCCCTTGTAGAACATTTGGTATATGGTATTCTCGAAAAGTGAGACACACTCCAAGTGAAACCGAAACGTATGTTCTCTACAACAGACCGAAACTGATACTGCCTATATCCAGACACCGACTAAGATGGTATACACTATCGACGCGGTGTTGTTACGGCGTTGGTCGCTATGGCTTTCTACTTATCACCACGAGATCGCGGGTTCCCTTCCAGGCTCCTTTCTTGCATGGCGTCTCTCATTGACCCATGCGTTGCGTTACAGTACATCACACCGAGCACTCTTTACACTGCGTTCGCGAATAAATCACAAGTCAGCTTGGCCAGTCCTGCACAGCTGTACCGAACGTCCTCACATCGCGTCCCCGTACAGGGTTCTCCTATTCCCCGATGCGGCTCATCTCGGTCCGAAGTTGCCGCGGCGGCGACAGTCGAGACAGCGCGGGCTTCAGCGCATCGTCGTGAAAAATGGATTGGCGCGGGCCATGCGCGTCTTCGAAGGAATCAAGGCTTGCTGGTGCGGCGTGGTGCGCCCGTGCAACGGCGAACCGTACGCTCGATGCGCCGCGGTTCCCGTCGCGCTGGCGCCAACGGTTCTCAATGGTGGCCCCTTGTTGGCGCGCTCTCTGCAGCGCGCTGTATCGCGAGCCCGCCAAGGGCTCCGGTTTCGCATGCCTCGGCTATCATCGGTCCAGCTCGGACGCGCAGGCTGAGACGAACACTTTCGCTGCTGTCTGCGTGCGTGCGGCGGGAGGCGCCGCGCGAGTCAGCGCATTCATATGTACATGCACGATCCGCTATCCTAAGCGTCGTCTCTGAAGTCGCTGTTGACGAACCATTCGTTAGGTGTACAACTTCTCAATGTAAGGGACAGCCTCATGAGCCCGCATATTTTTATTTGTGCAATATATTCCGTGCTAGCTCAGCTTTACTCGTGGCCGAGCTAAACAGCGTGTACAGATGCTGTGTGTGTGGAATTTGTAATCTATACACGAGTGGAGTTATAGTTGCAGCTTCAGCCGTAGTAACTTGAGAATTAGCATCGCGTTGGCGAAAGGAAATGATGATGTGAGCGACTTGGTTATTTTAGGTTAGGTTGGGACGGCACTGAGAGGTGGGCATACGAACTTGTGGGCTCTTCAAGAAGCACCGACGAAACGAACCAGAAGGTCTTCTTACACTTAACTATTTTTCAGCCACGGCAACGGCAAATGGTTCCCACCGTCCCGCTCTCGCGAAGGAACGGAACAGCTCGAAAATTGATTGATTTCTGGGATTTTACGTTCCAAAACCACGATTTTATTATGGGAGATGCCGTAGTGGAAGGTTCCAGAAATATAGACCACCTGGGATTTTTTTTAACGTGCACTGACATCGCACAGTACACGGGCCTCAACATTTCGCCTCCAGCAAGAATATCGTGTGGCCCCGCCACGGTGGTCTAGTGGCTATGGTACTCGGCTGCTGATCCGAGGGTCGCTGAGCGCCACAGGACTAGAGGAAAAGAGGAAAGGAAGGAATAGAGGAGGGGGGGGGGGGGGGCATTGAACATGCACTGCTTAGTTAGCATCTTGAGCGGTTAATCTAATATCACAAACACCATCCTATATTTACTAGTTCCGGCCTCGCAGCTCTGGTACGCATAATCTACGGTGAAGGAGCTCTGTTGTGCCATATTTGGTTTCGTGCAGTGTGCACTGGATATTTTGATTTTTTTTTTTTTTTGAGAAGCCGACCGTCTTGCATGTAAATATTTTGGCGGTTCTTGAGCGTCCTTGCATCTTTTTGTTATATTTGTCCAACAAAAAAGCCTATGTGTTAGCGACATTTCTGACGCTGAGCAAGTCATTCGCCTTTAATTCTTTTTAGGGGCGAAGCTCCTTAGGGTGTGGGTCGTTCCCTCCTCTGTCGTAGTAGTAGTAGCAGTAGTAGTAGTAGTATTAGTCGTAGTATGTATGTAGCCACCTCGCGCCGCCGGGAGGCTCGCGCTCGCTCTCGGCGCGTGCCTCCCGGCGCGCGAGCTCTCTCATTCTTCCATCTGCTGTCTTGGAAGAGAGAGAGGGAGAGAGAGAGAGCGAAAGGAGCGCGTTGAATATGGAAACGCTCTTTCTTCGATGAACGCTGTACCAACTCGCAAAGAAGGAGAACGCGCCCTCACCCGCGAGAGACAACGTTGGCGCAGGCAGCGTCTTCTAGCGAGTTTCTTGATTGAAAAATACCGACTGCTTGCGCTGGAGAACCGTTCACCGGCCACCCATATATATATATATATATATATAGGCACTGGATCTTGACTTGCAATGAAGTGCCGGTGGGAGATTTCACTTGTGCGTAGTTGAGCCATAAGGATTCGTAGTGTGCGCGTTAACTGAATTAATCCGGAACTCGGCACGATCTACGATGAACATCCCGAGCTTCGCCCACTCATCATCATTCACTCCGTGGATATGCTGTAATTTTTTTCGCAATCCATGTCTCTCTCTACACAGCTTCTTTTTTTTCTCTTTTATCCTTTCTCTCAAAACTCTTTCGATATCATTCTCTATCAACCGAAGACCAACGCGCGAGGTCCAGATGAACAATCGATACGCCAACTATCAGATAATGCTGGTAACCACAGAAAGACAAAGAGCGGAGGGCCGTGGTTTCTTCAAACGAGGAAACCAGGCATATATATAGGGCAAAGACAAAAGCCTGCAGTCATTTAACGAATGATATTATCCATATAGTCCTTAATTTAGTGAAACATAACATACTGCAGACTCTTTTCTGTTGATCTCTCTGTATTTCCTTTCTTTGTCTCTATCTTTTCTTAGTTCGTTTCCTTGTGCACGAAACGAAAACAACCAAGTCTCCAGACGCAAAGCCATAGGAGATGGTGTCCATGGCAAAATAGAGATACGTATTACCTCTTTCTCTCTCTATCAACGGCAGTCTGCTGTTGACAGTGTTCGGACTAGAGCTTGATAAATAGAACACATAAAATTGTACCATAAAAAAATTGGGCGTGGCTCTGCTGTTTCAAACACAAATGACTAGCGGAGCTGTGGGGGCTCAGCAAAGCATCGCAAAGGCGAAGCAATTTTTTACCAAAGCCACACCTAACATTCCCTGCGCTATATAAGCCACACAGACGCAAATAAACCATTCAAACATCATTCTCCATGCAAATCAAGTATTTATTTAGTCTGTACCAAGGTAATTATTGCCTTCACAAATTCCACTATCTTCTCCATATTTTTCTCTCCCTCTTTCTATATCTCCGCCTCCTCCTCTCCTAGGTCACTCCTTCGCTTTTCTTCTTCACTATCACTACCATGTAGCACTGTCACTATCACTGTCACGTGGCAGTGGTCAAGGTTATGAGTGGGTCGAAGGAAAGCGTGGGTAAAGTGGCTTTTCCTTTCTGCGCAGACGGAGATCTTTCCTTCTTTCTTTCTTTCTTTCTACACTGTCCTTAGCACAATCAATATCATGTTGCAGCGTGCGTAGTGGGTCAAGGGCAAGAGCAGGTCCACTCTTTCCCTTCTGCGTGACAGTTTCACTGTTAACTGTACACGACGTCATGGAAAACCTAGCACCGCTGTAAAATGGCAGATGAGGTGCCCAAGTGTGCCCCTCAGTTGCCTCTTGCCTCCAGTTGCAGACTTGCACGCTGAGTTCCTAAGCGAGCAAAACTCGCAATACCCAAGTCGAAATTTACGTCACAGTGGGACCACCACGGACGAAACGCCACGCATCATAATATAAATTCCCTGCTTTAACTAAGCCACCACACGTTCGCGCCATCGGTATCGCGGCAGAAGGAACATCAGAGACACACATATCGATCGGCGACAAGGGATTGCACCACTGTGAGCAAAAAAAAAAAGAAAGAAAAACCTAGATGGAGAAGGGTGTTTCATGACGCTAAGGTTGCTCGCGTTGGACCGACCATGCAAGACGATCGTCCTTGCGCTCATGGTATTGTTCCTTATCCGCGAACACGACCTCCTACCGGTCTACAGCGATGCCTCCTCGCATTCTATCTGGCAATAGGAACGTCTCCTTGCATACTATTTTGTTTGGTCTATACTCTTACGTCTTAACTGTACAGACGTGCATTGTTTGACCACGAGGAGGACGAGCGAAATGAAATGCACGTGAGCTGCGATCCGAAGCGCGGCGGCGGCGGTGTTCGGCGCAGCCGTGTTTTCTTCTCGGAGTCGAGCGAGACTTGACACCACCGTCCGCGCTTGCCCAGGCTCGCGTGGGATCGTAAGCAAGCACGGACAAGCGCACTGGAGAAGAACACGAGAACGACGCTGTAAAAGCGCATATACCGTAGGGAAAGAAAGGAGGCGTGGATAGAGCTTCGGGCCACCGAAGAAAGCCGTGGGAAAGTGCTTTCTGTTTCGGGCGGGCAAGCGCTGTTAAGCAGCAGCTTTAGCGCGAACTATAAAGATGAGATGTGCATAGTTGCCGGAGCACGCAGTGCGTAACTCAAGAAGAAAGAGCCACAGACGTATACGATGCGCACAAGACTTCGATCTCACACACGACATCTCTTCGTGCATTGGCTTTTAAGTGTTATTCGCGTCGCAAGCACAACTTGCACTTTATACTTACAAGCGCAGACATATGCCGAAGTTACCTGACCTAAATGTATGTCAATGTTTTATAGCGACGATTTATTTGTTTGACGTTCGCTCGTTGGCTTCGGGTCGGTCCGCCTGTCGTCGATCTCTGGCCTCCTGCATCGTTACGTCACTAATATCAACCGAATGAAACTGCTCTGACAGCTCGGTTTGAAGAAACCTTGGCCTACCGCCAGATGTTCTAACAATTGATTTATTTTTCGGGGCTATATAAATGAGAACTCTTTTATTTCTTAAATGGTATAGCACAAACTGGATTAGACACTCATGAAATGACATCTATTAATATACGAACAAGCATCGTTATGTACAAAGTGCAGGGCACAAAAAAGCAGCGATTTGTCGTCATGCGGTGCATTCCCCCACCTTTTTGATCTAAAACAACTGTGGATACTTGAAAAGACGAGACCGAAAAAAAGCAAGAGCTGCAATAATCGACTAATGCTTTGAGCTTGAGCAAGCATAACCACTCCATAATGTAGTTTTTAAGAGCAAGTGTTGCAACGTACATGAAGAAACTTTCAGCTCCTTAGAACAAGCTGCCTTTTCAAAGACCATCCATTGAACCTAATTACATGCATTCTTCCGCTTTTTCGTTACCCTGAAGCAAGACATGATCACAAGAGCATGCTGATAGCATAGTTCATGAGATCCATCAACGCCAAGGAAGACAGGACCCGAAGCGTAAAGCTTGAAGTCTGGAAGGGCACAAAAGGCTCGGAAGTGGAATAGAAGCGGAAAAATGCACATGAAAAGCAAGTCCGCACGCGGCGACATCACTGAATTCCCCCACAATGATAATCACAGAACCGATGGCTTCATCCCCATTCCGCCGTTCATTCGAGCATACAGAACGCGCAAGCCCTCTTGAGTATGCTGCTCCCAAATACCCCATTGTTCATATAACCGAGTGCATTGTGCAGCGTGTCAGCAGCAGTGCTTTCCTCATAATACAGCGTCCCTCATTGCACTTTGTTTTGAGCTGCAATCACTCTCTGCACACGCCCGCTATAAAAGGGAACAGACAACCACCCAGTAAGTGGCTTGCAAGCAAAGAGAGGAGAAATTCCAGCATGATCAGGTTCTTGTCATCTAACATAATCCGGTACTGCTCCTCGACGATGTCATGCTCTCTAGTTTCACAATTTCCTCTTCCCACTCGAAGAGAGACATACAAGGGAAGCGAAAGGCAGGGAGGTTAACCAGACACGCGTCCGGTTTGCTACCCTGCGCTGGGGAAAGGGGGAATAGGAATCGAAGGCTTCCAATACAGCGTTCGGTATGCTTCTTGGTTAGACCAGTAATCGGCTTTTGATTTTTGCACTGGCACTTTGCTTTGAACGCTATCCCTGAGGAAGTTCAATATGGCATGATTGACCACATGCCTCCCCTTCACACTGGATCAGCGCAAAGCCAGCACAAGCTCACGCTGGAGGATCTTGATAAGACGATGGCACTAGCTCAGCAGGTCGCATGCCGTGAAACGGCTTAAGGGCTGGAACGGCCATACGGGAGTACAATGCAGTCGCCAGCGAGAGCATACAGCGCAGCGACAACAATTGCTTCGTACAGAAAAGCTGGCAGTACAGCATTGGCACATAAATGCACTCCAGCACAGTAGTAAGATTTAGAGGAGGCGTGTAGAAGACAATCCTGGCATAGTCATTCTCAATGCCTGCCGATGACCACTCCATACATGCTGTCTCGAAGCTGACCAGTTCCTTACCAGAACACATTTATGGTGCACTGTCTCTGAGGTCTCACCAAGGCACATCACTTCGTGGTTCCGCTGTTACGCTCCATACCACCCGCCAGCAGAAGCTTTCTACGAACTGCTGAGTATTGTGAAAACTAGGAAGGCGATCAAGTTCGTAGTCATAAGGCAAAGATACATCGTTGTTTGGTAAACAACATGGTCAGCAAGGCTTTTAATAGCTTTTAGATTGCCTTCTAGCAAGCTGCCATCACCGGCTAGTGAAGTTAAGCATGCACACTATGTTGAGTACATCGTGTTTTGTAGACTCCAGCATGGAAAGTTGGCGGTCAAAGCACGGTGGCCCCGATGGCAACGTTCTGCTAGAATTGAGGGGCACCCTTAATGACGATGGCTAATAAAAATCACCTCGCAGAGCGCCATAGTTTGAGTGAAATATCATCCAGACTGAAGTGAGTGCTGCTGTGAATGCCTCCATCAGCGTTGGCTCTCCCATCTGCTCAGTGATTTTTCCATTCAACAACTTTTCGCAGCCGACGAAAATGGTCCACGGCCTCTCCCTTGAAGGAGTCAGCGATGACAGACAGGAGACTTGCTGAAAAAAATGCTTGTCGTTCCTATTTGTGGCCGGCCACCCATGTGGTAGAGTTCCGACTTGTGCTGTTCCTTCAGGAACTCGTTCACATACCCTTCGAGAACCTTCACATCAAACGACAAACATACACGTTCTGATGTCTGGCGCGTTTTAAAAACGCTGAGTTTCCTGAACGACTTCTCTCGTGCAAGCCAGTGCGCTCGGACGCTTGGTTACAACGCTGTATAACTCCAGGGCAGGAACACGCCAAGGAGGTCAGCACGGATCAGTCTCCCTTGGGGCGGTGGAAAGGAAATGGAGTACAAAAGAAATGGAACGCCGTAATGGAAGGCTCCACATATTTTACCCCGCCTGTGGTGGTTCTCAACGTGCACTGACGTGCACATGAACACTACATGCGCAGGCGCCGCCATTGCGCTAAAGCGTTCATTCCCCCCCTCCCCCCCCCCCCCTCCCTACGTATTAAACCCGCGCTCCCTAGCGCGCGACCGCATACGCCACATTGTAAGATGGACCGTCATCACGACATATTCGGGGTTCCCGTGGTATATATGCTCGCGACATGCATAAAATCACTCGATTGACCACTCAGCGTTTAACAATCGTCCCTTCGGCGACCACTTCGCACCACATCGATTTCCATCGTGCGTTGCACCTAGCCGAGGTTTTTCTCTCAGATATTCGCAGGTTTGAAGGTTCTCTCGACAAATGAGATCATATAAAATGCTGCATCCGCAAGCTATTTCAGACGCGTATGTTACATGAAGGAATTAAAGAGGTTAAAGAGGGTGTTGGGTTTGAGGACTCATTTATACTTCAGCCTCTTTCAGTTAGGCACATCTCGAAGACAGCTGCATTCTAAGGCAATCAACGTATAGTTTAAGAACGTGTACGTTTCACATTGAAGCCAACTTTCCGATAAGGGGACTTACTGTTCTCGCCGAGACTAACACAATAAAGTTCCAGAGACATTTCTCGTTCGACCACCTTAGTATAACCATTTCAAGACTCCGCCCACATATGCCACCTATGCGCATCTGCAGGACTTGTTCGGATTCTCACGCAGTGATACTCCGTGATAGTAGGCATCCAAGTTTCATGCTACAAATGAAAAATTTACCTGTCCCATACCACATGTTAAGACCACTTGACGGCGGAAGCCATTCATTCCGCATTGACGTAAAGATCCTTTTGACGTCAGTTGCGTGCATTTATCTCTAACTTCATTTGACATTACGTCAACGTAATTTGACCTGGAGGCTGTAAAGGGCAACGTATACGATCACGTGTGGCGCATACTTCCACATCCACAGAGTTTGTCACAGTGGGAGGAAACTCTGTGCCCGCACGCCTGTCCGAGGAACGCGGGTACTTACGAGTCACACGTGGTCTTATTATCGTTAATCGTGATGTAAACGACAAGCATGTCGTGTTATTGAAGTCGTGACCGGTCAATCGCTTCATACTTTGAATTCGTACCCTGACACGCCAACTTTAGCACACACGAATTGAATGAGAAGCGAGGTTAGTGTTTTTGGTAAGTACCCTATATGTGCTGCCGACGCCGTAAGGCGACATTCCGCGTTTCATGAGGCACTTATGGCCTTCGCCTTAATAAATGCTCAATTAATGCAGCCATTCTGCAGTGGATCTCCGTTATACAGTATAAATCCTCGAAGGAAAAACACGGCATTTTACAGACAATGCAGGCGAAAAAGCGTGAGAGAAGTCTATCCTGACCTTGATGCCGCGCCTGGCGGGGGAAACCACTTGAGTGACTGAAGAGACAAAAGAAACATCACGGTCACTTGCCTGGAGGACACAGGATGTCCGAAAGCACTGCAGCGCGTGCGATCTCGGAGGCCATGCCGAAAGCAACACAGTGTTGGGTTTGTGAGAGACATCGCAATGGGGCACCCTGCACTGATCCTACTCATCCGGGGTATACCTGCGACACTTTAGTGGTGCAGCATGGGCGCCATAGTCCTTCACAAATTCATCCGGGGTTCGTTAATGTGCTCCAAAAGTACTGTATACAAGTGCAGTCATTAAGCTTCACACCGACGAATACAGCTCTTCAATAGATACAGGAAATGCGCTGCCTCTTAACATATAAGCAGCTCACATGCTTCATTGTTTGATGTGCTCGTAAAGCTTGTGTAACTAACAACAAAACGAGTCCCCTAGCTCGTCCGGTTCGACAACCCTGCAATATTATAAAAAGGGGGAGGGTAGAGAGATGGGCGCGACTAGTGAGGGGTTGTGGGGAGGGGGGGGGGGAGCGGCTTTCGAGACGCGGTTCTTGTTTACACAGCAATCGGATACACGTGTTTCATCGCCAGGGGCGCGAGCATCTTCCGTCGAGCTGTCTCACTGACAAACCGGCGCATCTCTAAGGTGACGTTTCGAGACTGCCACAGAGGGCACCCCATGCACTGGAACCCCCGCAGGGCACGTGACTTTGGCGGCTTCGTCGTCCTGCGGTGGTTGCGGATAGGCGACGAGACATGCCGCGTTTCTGCATCGCCGCGCCGACACCCACTGACGTACCCAACCCGCGTGACGGACACCGAAACAGTGCGCGGATTTGAAGGCGCGACGTATTAGTGTAAATAGGCAACTTGGTGACACAGCTGCCTGTGTCTCACGTCCCGTTCCCGTGCGTGACCACGGAAGGGCGCCGACAAAATGAAAGGGACCGCACTTTAGGACGTGTCAGCGTATACATTTGTTGACGCTTGTGGAAAAAAAATGACTGGAGGCGAGCTGTGCGTTGACCTTGGGAGTCGTATCAGTCGTGTACACGAGGTCTTTCTTTAGTGGCGAAAACGCAAGTAGGGAGAAAATGAAAAAGAATATCATAACATACATGTCACGTTTGTCTCTAGATTGTTATAACAACTTCGCGCTGGCAGCGTTTGTGCGCCTGTCTCACGATGCCATTTGTTCTTGCATTCTGTCATTTGTCCCATGCAAAATGAGTGACACAAAATGAGTGACAAATGAGCGACACAACTGAGCGATCGAGAAGTGGGATGCTGCAGTCACATAAGAAAAAATGCCAGTAAGCACATCTGCCGAGACGATGTGAGAAAAATAAATCACTTCTTATCGGCGGTTTCGCTTGGCAATATGGAAACCAATAACCGGTTATAATATAGGGATCACTGTTCAAGGCCAAGATGACTATGAACTGTGGCTATATTACACATTGATGAACAAATCGCAAAATACGATTTAGAACAGGGAATGTCGCAGGAGCCCTGTTCCTGTTCTAAATCCCTGTTCTAAATCGTATTTTGCGATTTTTTCATCGATTCAAGCATCCATCTTCCCCAGAGCTTCTCTTCTAGTTTGGATATTACACATTGTCTGTGAACTTCAGGCACAGTATTAAAGTGTATAGCGTGGCATAACATGCATATAGAGGGCGTCAGAGGCGTGCAGTTACGTGGCGATGGAGGATAGTGAAGGAGCTTGTTTCCCCACGCACCCACCTCTTCTCCAGGCCGTGTACATAGCAGCGCTAATAGGTGGCGGAATCATGTTCTAGGTATTAGTACAATGCTGAAACAGACAAAAACTTGCTTTAAAAATGTAGTTACATTACCAAATACTCCTCCGGAAATTTTTGAAATATAATAAGGTTAGATTACAAATTAGGCCTGGCCGAAAGTAATTACATTTCCGTTACTTCTGAAACGCAATGAAATTACTTTCACATTACTATATCAAAGGCTCATCGCGCACTAACGTATGTACCGGACCTTATTAACAGCGCAGATACACTAAAATCAGCAGCTAAGCCGTCACGGCAACTTCGTGTATTGATGACGTGTCTCTCTAACCTATCTCGAAGTTTGCTTGACCTTCATTGACTAAGGGACAATTGGGTGACGGTGTGACCGGACCATAGAACCCTTCATGGTCTAAAGAAACGCCCTCTCTCTTCTGTGCACCAGCTACGTGTTCGAAACCTAAGCCTCTGCATCTTGTCAGTGAACTGTGCCGCAGTCAGCAAGGCTCTTGACTGTAGTTTCAAAGGGCGTGCTTCTCCAGCAACGTTACTGAAGGCTTCGAACTCGGATGCTACGCGGCTTTTGTCTGGACCTTCCTCGTTCCGACTCTTGAGGTTTGGCAGATTGTATTAACTTGTCTTCGTCACCTTGCTTATTTTCGGTCAGTTTTCTATAGCATGTGAGAAGCGGACATGCTATATTTCAGTCAAAGTTAGTTGGAAAAGTAACGAACGGCCTTTTTAAATTACTCGCTTGAAGTAATTCATTACATTGCTGTATTACAAGCCCACAAAAGTGATTCGTTACATTACCCGCAAAAAGTAATTTCCAGTCAGTGCTGGAATGAACTTTGCAGAAACATTTCCACATACTGATTCCGACAACGGCAGATTTATTTTGCGCATGTCCCCTCTCAATGCAGCGAATTATACTGGCTTAGGTCTCCTTGTCCTCCTCCCCTTCACCCCACCTCCCACGCGAATAGGAAACACATATGTCTCTGGAGAAGGCCGTTGAGTCTGTTGAAGAGTCGATGTGACAGTGCACGAAATGGACAAGAGACGGCCCAACGCGAGTAACTTGTGCGACCACGAAACTTGCGCCACGATTCGTGCATGCATGTATCACCTAGAGCAGGGGTCTTCAATACACCTCAGCTTGCCGCAAGTGGCGCGATAGTGAAAAGGGCTGGGGGCTTGAACAAAATGTAAGATAGCGTTGGCATGAAAAAAAAAGAAAGAAAGAAAAGGCTTTACCATACCTACACGGGTCATATCTAAACTAAACTTGGCGTAGGGACTTGAGAAATATATTAGTGCCGATCTCCAGAAAAACTAAACCGGACGCCGGTTGGGATAAAGACAGTCACGTGCGGGCCGGGCGGCGTGTTTGAGACCCCTGAGCTAGTGGATGTGCACGTATGTAGTACATATCCACACGTAGCACATAACCCAGTCCATCCCTTATATGAAACGAAGACTGTGCGACAATTGAACTCGTTGGGATCGCCCCAGGTTGTATTACCAAGCTCGTTTTCTCGCCTGGTTTTGCTGTCCTCACCGTCATAAACAATACCGTCGTCGTCTTAAGTCCCGACATATAGCGGATAAAATCGCTTGATCTTCACAAACAGGTCCGACCATGGTAGCTGTACTGGTTAGCCGGCCTATTCTATCCAAAACGCGCGATGACACTCGCATTACCTGGCATGATCGTAGTTCTCACTTTACCTTCAATCATGTTAGTTGTCGCAACGAAGGTCGGCCACTCGCGAAGCTTCGCCGACGAGTCAGCTGACTACAGCGGTGCTTCCCCGATACCAAGTCTTTTAGTGTCGAAGACCCTCGCACACGACAAAGAAACAAGGCTATAAAAGTGCACAGCATGTGTGAAATGACTTGGTGCCGGCGGTGGGAGGCGACAAAAAGGCCCATCCAGGGTGGGGTGAGGTGGACGGAGTCCAGAGAGCGTATACATGCAGGTCTCCCAGCAAAAAGACGCGAAGGGAGCTCAGGCCACGGTTTTTCCGAGCACCCAGTGCATCAACGCATCCCCTCCTCCCGCGTTGAAAGAGAGCGCGGGTCGCAGAAGCGGCAAGAATTTATGGTCCCGCCATCGGAGTTGGCAGGGTAGGCAGGTGCACGGACGAAAGACTCTGAGAATGAATAGGGGATCTGAAGACGTCTCTGTGGAGTCGTTCTGCCGCGAGGTCAAAAAGAAAATTTCATAAAACTTTTTCCGACAAGCTGGCGGAACGTCGCTCATTGGACAGCCGTGTCAGTTTAGCGGCGATACGACAAGGATACATAACCGCACTAGAAGCATCGGACTGTATACGCTTGCTTGCTGCACTTAAATCCAGCAACTTAGCGAAATGGTTAGCGTTTTCCTGCGTGGACACCATAAGCGACATACATGACCAGCAGTTGCATTTGGATACGGTGCAAGCACTTGAGTACGGAAGCCCGGCACGACTATAGAGCTATCTTCGCGTATCGCCATTACGTCACACACGCTGTTGCACGTCCACTTTTCCATGTAGAAAAATAGGCCGAACTCACCAGCTCTTTTCGGCGCACCTCGTCGGGTGAGCTGAGTGGCGTTAGCTGCTGCTGTTGCTGCTGTTGTGGAGGAAGCTGTTGCTGCTGCTGCTGTTGGTGGTGGAGCGTGAGTGCGGCGTGGGCTGCCTGGAGGTCCGCCTTGAAGCACGCCTGGTGAGCGGCTCCCGGCGGTCCCTGCAGCAGGTCCATGAGGTAGGCGATGTACGAAGTGGCCAGCCGCAGTGTCTTTATCTTCGACAGCTTCGTGTCGGCGGGAACGTTCGGTATGCACTCGCGAAGCTCGGCGAATGCGTTGTTGATGCTCTGCGTGCGGCGTCGCTCCTTGCGGTTGGCGGTCACCCGCCGCTTGACCCCGCGCACCGCAGGCGGCGGCGGGACGCTGGGCGGGTGAGGCGAGGCCCAGGGCTCGTCCGCGGAGCCCGGCCTCGCTGGGCCGCCGGCCGAGTACGAGCACGCCGCCGGCATACCGCCGCTGCCGGTCAGGTCGCCAGCCGTAGCCTGGTCGCCGAGGAGCCAACCAAGGTACTCGGCGCCCGGTGGGCCGCTCGCGTAGTACGCCCCGTACAGGGGCTCCTGGGCAGCGAAAGCGGCAGCAGCAGCCGGAGGAAAGCCACCCACCAGGCTCATGTTCAGACGATGTCCTGTTGGCTTTATGGCAGCTTCTTGGCTTGCGTGTGTCGATCTACCCTAAACAAGTGGCTGCCTACGAGATTGGCCAAGTCCTGTCATATATGTACAAGCGGCTGTAAAGCGCATACAACGTTCCCTGCGATCTTGTCGCTTGGTCTCTCCAAGAGAACGCAAAACACTTTCGTCGCCTCGGCTAAACCAAACGTCTCCGTTGATCTCCTCACAGCCTACAGCCGTTACAATACACTAATTTGGATCTTGAAAACTTCAGAATTGTTGAGTGTAAGACTGAAACTCGTAAACTAGCAGCTCCGGTGACAAACACGAGCGTAGCGCAACAGATGACTGTTCCTCTTTGGCCTGACAGAGGGTTCTTGGCCTGAAGACCTCTAGAAGATCGTCCGTGCAGCCGTCGATGTTTGACAGTGGATGGCGTTGGTCAAGGTGTCGGCAATACCGGCAACGACATGGTACGGGGCGTGGTGCAGGAACGCCTTCTCTGCGTAACCATTCCGTCCTCCGCTCGCAGATCTCGTCGATTAAAACGCGCGTCGCGTTGTTTTTAGCGGCGAAAATGAGCAGAAGATGAGCGAAAGCTTTACCAGCACGAGGACTTACAATCCTATTAGATGAATCACGACAAATCAGCCGTTAATGTATCGGCGATATCAGCTGGCCTTCGAGGTACGTTTTCGTTGAACCATACTGCCTATCGCGGTTTTAAACTGATCCTGATCGTGCTAAACTGCGCATCAAAACACATTTACCGGCAACACAAATACGAACGTCGACCGCTACCGCTCCCTCCAGCCGTCCTCACACCGATCAGTTCTCACGAAGGGCCACTTTATGTGCGCGCACTTGCCGCCACCGCAACGCTTCGATGACACTCAATGGGAAAGCCGCGTGCGCGGGGTCTGGGAGAGCGATGTGCTCGGTTCGCAGCTGGGAATGTGAAGCCGCCGAAGCGAAGGCAGCGAAGGCTCTTAACAGTCTTCTTCCTCCGATCTGCAGATGGATGGTTGTTTTGCAGCCACTTCTCAAGAAGTTTCGTTAGATATCTTCGTAGTCATATCCGCAAGTGCTGCGAGCACTGAAGCAACTTCCCGGGACGCGGATGCGTGCCGCGGACCAGGTGACACCTGAAGAAGACAGCGCTGGTTACCTGGTTCGAGCCAACTTGCAGGATGCCAGCAGGGTGTCTGAGCCGACCAGTATGACAGACGATGTCGATTTTTCTGCAGGCGAGGCCAGACTTGGCAAAGGAAGTTGTTCGGACCGCTGGCGTTCGGTCTTAACTCTTTCACAGCCTCGAATACGCACTCGCACTTGTGGTATTGAAAGAGGTGGAAGAGCCTGGTCTGTCGTCGTCTTCGTTGCCCCGCGTCAGCAAGGCCTCTTGGTTCGCCGATTCCGGAACAACACTAGTTGCGACAAAACGCCGGATCATGCGTCGGATACCGCGTGTCAGAAAGAGCATGGAAAACTAGGCCCTCCGCCGCTGCCGGGCTACAGCAGTCCGGTGCTCGGGCATTGCGTGGCCGGACTGCGTCTCGATCGCTGGCGCCCGCCATGCGCACCGCGGTGCCCGCAGAGGCGGGCAGCATCGTGGCCCCGCCCGCGTCGGCGTCCCGCTCTCTCTCCCGAAAGGACGCCCACGCCGCGCCGCTCGGGCAGCGCTTGCGCTGCCTGCCGCTAGCGCTGCGATGGGTGCTGCGCTGGTGTCCGAGGGTGAGACTGCACCTCCTCGGTCGGTGGGGTATTGCTGCCGCACCTTTATGATAATATGCGCCATAGTTCGGCGACGTCGTCGCTCGCCGTCGAAATTCCCGTCCGGTAGAGTCATTACGACGCAAGCTTGGCAAGTATAGGCGCAGTGGAGTCCAAACAGCAACGTGCATTAACCGTGAACGTTACTGAGATTAGCTCGCAGAAGTGCACTGCGGGACAGACTGATGTAATAACCTAGGCCATGACGTCAAAGACACAGCTCTAAAAAAAAAAAAAAAAAGGGCGTTTGATGGTAGTGATGTGGACAGGTGGGTCTGGAATAGAGAATCAACGACAGTGAACGTATTCTGTCGTAGACGTATTATTACTTTTTTGCCAGGGACCGAGCGTTACCGTTAACGATGGATACGCATGAGGGCTCCACACTGTGGGACAAGATAACCAACCATGGCAAATAAAGTTTTCTACTACTACTACTACTACTACTACTACTACTACTACTATATACTACAGGTACCATTATTCACCTATGAATAAGAACTTGGTCCCTTAGAAAACCGTATATTGGACATGATAAAATAATAATATGGTTATTGGTAAGGAATAAACAGGCACTCGATTTGTCACAAAATCAACGAACAAAAATGACGTTTCGGGGCCGCTACGGGTCCCTTGTTCACAATGAACAGGGTGCAAAAGGGCGCGACTGTTTATGAGCTAGGTGACGCAGTGTGCGCATGTATATCTCGGGGAGATTACCCCGCGACCAAATCGCGTTTTTAGTCATTTGAATATATAAAGATTGTAAATTTACAATCTTTATATATAGCCGTGTCGATGGGTGCTTCTCTGTCGCGATTATGGTTGAGGAATGCCAATGTACCAACCAATATTATGGTTATTGACTTTTATAAGCTGTACAAGTGAACCCGGTAAAACGCCGATAAGGGAAGGCAGAACATCTAACATAACTTTATTTGCAACTCCCTAGGTGTTCCAATAAGCACAATTGTAAAATTGACAATTGGACAGATCAGCTTCCGTTCAAATAACATACCGGATAGGCACGGGAAGTAGAACCTCTCCTGTGTGCTTACTACTGTGCATTCAGGCCCTTTTGAGCTATCTTTAACAGGATCGCATTTTTTGTGTTCAGAGGCCAAGTCCATAGAGGTTTTCTTTCATGTACGAGTGCTTTCTACGAAACGATGGCAGTAAGCTGTCTTTGCCAACGATACCTCCAGCACTGCGACGGGTCGAATCATTCGCTGACGAACAGTTCCATATAGCGTGCCAGTTTCATGCAAGCGTGGGCAGTCTGTTATGCGCGTTTAGAACTGTATTTATTTTCTTGCATTGTGCGGAGTTTCGAGCTCAAATGATTAGGACACGCAATACAATGTCGTGAGCCGGTCGATCCGTCCTTCACACTGATGCGCGGTTATCGATAAAGCCATCATTGGGTTGGAATCATGCCCAGCCAAAATTCACAAAATTGTCTAACGCTTGCAATTTCTTTATAGAATGCTCCGGCGAGTCATGAGGCTCTACATATTATTCCTGAAGGCGGCCAGTCAATAAGCGACAACACTCACGAAAAAAAAGCAGGTTTTGCGAACTCTGCATGCTAACATCATCGACGTCTTCGTTCGCGTTTTTCGTCATTGGCTGGCTACCTTATTTATAATGCCCAGTACCACAGTTGTCCGTAATTTGACAAGAATTCTCAATATCTCTTTGTGAGCAGGAAGGCACTGTAATATAGGCAACCTGCTCCAACTGACATGCTCTTTCAGAATGTTGCAGCGAAGAGACTCAGCAACACTTTTTGAACGAAGCGATGCAGACCATTCATGGAGGCCCCTGGGAACAGGTGAGTCAAATACTGTTTCGCTGCACTTATTAGGGAATTCGCAATTAGGTTTCACAAACAGCTGCAGTGACTACGCTTCCTTCAACAAATAAATTACGTCACATGAGGCACCGATTAAGTGGCTTGAATTTTTTCGTAGCTCTTTAAGAGACACACGCACTTTTGTTGATTTGTTGGCTTGTTGAACAAATAAATCGTAGCAGATGATCTTTACGCGATCACGGCATCATCGAATGATGTTTCTGGCTCAAGAGGCTTTGTCGGTTCGCCATGCGACGTGTATGTCGAAAGGAGAGCGGGCGCTGCAGCTGTGTTTGAAACCGACTTGCGAATTCCTTGGTGCATGCATTGCAACAATTTTTGGCTCACCTGTTCACAGGGGCCTCCGACTGATCGGCACCGTTTTCTGACATCGTTCAAGAAGTGTTGGGGGTAGGATATACTGAATTATAGGCCTTCTCCGCCCTCTCGTCCCACTCCACGATGGCATATCGGGCCTCGAGCTGCGCAAGACAGCCTATACCACTGCTCTTATCAGGAAATGAGCTGTTTAAGGGAAGATAGAAGGGCTTGCCTAGGGCACTCCCACACGATTTGGTTTAAAGGAGTACTGACACGATTTTGCGGCGGCGCAAAACATACATTTTTCGCTTTCTAGCCATGTATTGTTAACGCCCTCCGCGCACGAAAGCCAGGAAACACTTACAAAATATTTCAGTTTGGTTTCAGTTTCCGTCGCCCCGCACTGCAAGCCAGCCCCAGCGCAATGGACACTACGATGACGTATGAACACTGTCTTTTAAAAATCGCCGAAACCACTGCTAGAATAGCTGGGCGACCGTGAAATTGTCGTTGATTGCGTGCCCCACGTGTAATTTACAACAGACGACAGAGTTGCAGCGACACTATCACGAATTGCTGTCGCTACGTGACTTGGACGTATACGTCCGACTGTGTTGACACGTCACTAGGAAGCCGCCCCCTCGAAATCAAAACCGAAAGTGGGCTTTTAAGGGAGCCGTACTAAAAATATATTCATTGCGTTGCGAGGCACCACGATACCCTTTTTGGGGTTCTCCACGCCAGTGCTTTCATTTACAGCAATAATACGAGAATATCAAAATTCGTGTCAGTACTCCTTTAACTGTTCTGTGAGAGCTCGCGCAGTGTTCGCAAGAGGGAGAGATCATCCGATTAATATGGCCGCCATGATCATGGGCCCGTACCTACGCCATAGGATTGCTCGCGACATGAGAATTTCAGTCAACAAAGATGCATGTCGTTAGCGAAGCCGGTTGACCAACGAAAAAATTTCTTGCGAAGAAAAGGATTTGCAAATCATTTCCGTATCCCTGCGCTTTTCAGGAGAATATACATGCAGAGCCCGTGTTCACAAAAAGTTCTATACACAAATAATGTCCGCAAGAATAAAATATCGTCCACCAGAGCGACACACGTACTTAGGCTACGTATATAAATCAGGAGAAGTTCTTAACAAAAAAAAAAAAATAATGTCCGGCAGATCTCACGCACTCTGGGTATCGACGTCATGCGAAGCAGTCCAGCGAGGAAATTGCCTAAGCCGAATTGCTTGGCATTGAGCCAAGTGTTAATAGTACAGGATGAGCACCTTTCTGCAGATAACTAGTAGTACGCGTAACGTGAGTTTCCCAGGAACGTTGACAATCACTGTGGTGCACTGCCGTGTCTCTGCACGTTGACGTCTGATTTTGTCAAACATAAGCGCACACTATCGTGCGCTGACGCGCATGTCATAAGTGTCGTTTGTTGGAGCAGGTCCGTAGCCGGAAAGTGGAAAGGGGGGGAGGGGGGGGGGGCGTCCTAGACCCTTCCGAAATTTTGGTTGAGGGGTAGTGTTGATAACACAGTTCAGTTCTAATTACATAAAATTTAAGCCATTCAATAACGTTTCATTTATAAAGTCAATTATTGTACATACTGCGTGTTTTAAAGTAAATGAATAATGAAAAGAGATGTTTTCATAAAAGAGTCAAGGCCTTTTCAGCAAGTGAGTCCTCCCTGCCCCCGAAAAAAAAAAATTCCTGCTTGCGGGCCTGTGTTGGCGTATTACACTACGTCCATCTCTGGATGAAGTATGATGATGGGTCACTGAAGTGATGCGTATGTACATTCACAACGCACAGTTCCCTTTATAAAGTCTGGCATTACAGTCCGCTATTCTTAAAGAAATTAACAACTGCCCTTACTTCCCATCATCATACTTCATCCATCTCTGGATGAAGCGTGATGATGGGGACAAGAGTGACGCTCCGGCCCGCTACTCTGCAAAGGTGGTCACCTGTGCAGAGTAGCAGGCCAGAGTGTACTTGCTCACGCCGACCTCTCTGCTTTCCAATAAATTCCGTCTCTCAGTTCTGTTTTCTTTTACGTGCTTTTTGCCCGTGTCTTAGGTTCTTCGCTAATTATATACCCAGCAACGGGCCTTGGCTGAGATTTCACTTATGAACAACTGCGGCGCAGTTTCTCTCTCTCTTTCTTTGCTTTATTTTTCTTCTTCCTTTTTTGATACGACGAGAGTTGAGAGGTTCGGGGACGAGACATGATTTCGTGCCATGCATGCAGGAGCAGGGCAGCTATAACTTGAAATATTCGTTGCTGTTGCGCTTAATTACCCCTATTTTCAAGCCTGCTTCAACTGTCATGCTTGTAATTACCCTGAGTAAATTTTCTATGCGCGTACGATGCAGGGCAACTGAACAGAGAGTATCTGAACTGTATCTGAACTGTATCTGGGTAGAAAAGCCCACGTTTGCGCGAGGGTCCACGTCAGTGGCGCACCGACGGGGGGGGGGGGGGGGGGAGGTTGTAACCCCCCCTCCCCCCCTTGAGACCGACCTACCTCCCTCCCCCTCTATAACTGCTCCTATGTCCTAGAAGAATGTGGCGCTAATGTCTCTGCAAAACGCCGAAAAAAAAATAATCATCATCATTGATGTTACTATTATTTGGCATTTTATTTACTTTTTTTTCACACGCAACGACTACTGTGTAATCGCATGCCCGCACTTTGTGAAAAATTGAACCCCCCCCCCCCCAATGGCAGAGATTCTGGGTGCGCTACTGGTCCACGTAAAAGAAGGCTTCAGGCTAATATAAGTTTTTCCATCCATCCATCACGTTCTGTAAGCCTCGAATACAGTGCGTCAGCGTAACTACGCACAAACCGGCTACCGATCCTGGTATCGGCACCATATCCATCACAACAACTATTGCAAGACACATGAACTTGCTCCTCGAGCGCAATGAACCTAAACAAACTATATAGTTGAGAAAGCAGCCGATGAAAAAGGAAGGAATCCGTGCCACCGGCATTGCTTCGAGACACATTCGTCTTGTCGCTGCAACTCCAGAAAAGCAATAACTCAGTCACTGGCTCAGCCATGGGTGGACCTCTCTCCCCTTTCTCTTAAGTTATACTCTCCCCTACACACTTTTGCGAGAGTGGTAATGTATAGGAAGAGCTTCGCTGATGGAAGGAAGCTCTCAAGCGAGATAGCGCGCTCCGTCAGCGTCTGTCAGTGCGTGCGCGTGTATTGCATGCGTGCGATGCCTTCTTGCCCTTTCGAGACGGGGCATTTCCCCGTTCGCCAACGATCGCCCAAGGGCTCGGACCCGATCGTCTCACGAGGAAGAACCCCCCTCGCCCTCGGCTCAGACACAACGCGAGACGAAAGTGTAACCCGAACCCCGGTCAATTTTCCGACCCTGCACTCAGCGCTACGGAGCGAAAAAGAAAAAGAAAGCGGATGCGTAGAGTGGGTGTGCTGTGTCGCCCTTCGGGTCGTTTCGTTTTCTTAAGCCGAGACCGCAATTCCGTCTGTCCGTCTGCTTTGTTTGTGTGAGGCGGCGGACGCGGTAGTAGGCGCCTTTCCGTCTCTTGTCTCAGCGGGAACAGCAGCTTCGCCACTGACCGAGACGCCATATTCTTCCCTTTATTCTTGTCCTTCGACCTCTTTTTTTTTTTCTTCTTCTTCTTCCAGGCTCCCTGTGCACGGAAGCACCGCGGGCGTTGTGTACTTGGGCTGTCGTCGCACCATCACTTAAGGACGGCATTGCTTCGAGGAAAAAGACGTTTCGGCATCCTAGCGCCAGCCGAGACGGGTGGTCGTCTGTGCATCCCGTATATGTGGTATACGGCGTGTGCCATTATTTTTTTTTTCTTCTTTACTTCGAAGGAACCTAAACAGATTCATGGCTCGGAGCACTCTTGGAATCCCCATGGTCAGTAAAGGTCTGCAACTCTTGTTTATCTGCGATCACGTCTCGTGTAAGTCGGTAAGCTCCACGGCTCCATATGAGTTCGAACGTTTGCCTGCACATATGCGAGTTTCGACTCAGACTCCGACATTAGAGGAAGACGAAGAAGGAAAAGCGCACGGCTATGCCTTTCGTCGCTATTGATTTTTCTGTGTGTACTATAGTGAATGTAAATAGCGGCCGGATAAACGTAATTTGCGTCAGCATTTGTTCAGCATCATATATCTAGCATCGTTTCCCGTTAGCGTTCTTCCAGAGATCTTTCGTGTCGGATGCTGTCGTGGGACTTTCTCAGAAATACGAAAGACGTCCGTACCGGGTTGGAATGAGGCAAATTTAAGGGAGGTCTGAGCTTGCATCACATAATCGTTGTCGACTCAGTAGTTGACATTAATTAATTAATTAATTGGCGGCAAACGTCGACGCGACATGTCGGAGCATGTACCCCCCCTCCCCCCCCGTCGAACTTCGACACGAATAAAATAAACTTTCCTTATCAGCAGTCTTTTTTCTCAGGTGAAGCAAATCTGTCTGGAGACTTCGGACTCTCTATAAGCGCGCCCGGCATAGGCGCACTGACAGAGAGCGGTGCACCCCCCCCCCCACTTCGCCTTTTTGTCACTTAAGGGGGCGCCAGGTGTGCTCCGTACCGTCACAATACCCTGAATGTTCACCGTAACAACCTCAGCTGGAGGAAAGGTGGGCGGGGGGTGCGCTGCAGTGAAACTTTTCTTCCCCTGTAATGTAGAGCCCTGTCTATGCCTTCGTTGCCCGGTGTCTGTCCAAAGCCTGCATGAAAGAACCAATCCACGCGTGTTCTTTTCAATCTTCTGTCATTGCAGATATTTACGTCCACGATGTGGCTCTGTTCAAGAACGAGGACTACAAGAGAGAATTCTATGAGGCTACGAGCTGATAACAAACACACGCGTTCGTTCACGAGCAAGAAGTTCTATAATTCACTGTGTCACTTCTCACGTGAGGCAAGCCTTAACGCCTAAATTTAGTATTACCCATCGATCAAATGAAAGTTATTCTAATAAGAAAGCAAACGGTGTCACTCAAAGTACACTCTCCATACTTGAATCGATGAACAAATCGCAAGGTACGATTTAAAACAGGGAATGTCGCGGGAGCCAACGTTTCGACAAGCGGACTTGTCTTCGTCAGGGCGGCAACTGCCTTCTCCAGCGTGCGTTTATGTACGCCTTTGCACACTCTCCCCCGTCCTCAGAAAGGGAGGAGGAGAAGAGCAGCACGTGCGAACACACGCACACAAAAAAAAGAAAAAAAAAGAAAAAAAAAAGGGGGGGGGGGGTTGGGTGCAGGGGTATTTGGGTGACAGGTGTTAGCGTGACTAATATAAATGGCAAGAGCGAAAGCTTCCAGAGAATCCGCTCTTTGTACATATCTTGCAAATGCATTGTGTGCACAGGGCTAGAAAGCAGGGTGGAATAAGGAACACATGCTCGGAACAGAAGTTAGTCCTATGTCATGTGTCCCCCCCTCCACCCTGTACCACCTGCCCCGCACCAACAATGCATTTCAGGGAAAGCTTGGGGCTAAAAAAAATAACTACACTGTTTAACGTCCTTGTTCTCCTGGAACCGGGATGGGGGCTCAGCACCTGAAAGTAGACTTTCTGGGAGAGAAATTGTTAGCTTGTGCATACCTCAACCTTTTGTCGTCTTTGTTAACACTCTACCGTATCTAATGGACTCAAGAGTTCCCTTTGAAAGGTTTATGCCTGTAGGTTGGAGTGTATTAAACCTGTATATGAGATACGATTCCCTGTATTTTCTGTCCCTCGGCGAGCGGAAGTTTCCTTGGAGTATGTAGAGTTTCAGTTCATCGAAATTATGACCTGTCATATTAAAATGCTGCGCCACTGCCTTCCGCAGGTTATTCGCGGTGTCCGCGCGGTGCCCGTTTAATCTAACATTAATTGGTTGACCAGTTTCGCCGACGTACTGCTTGTGACAGAGTGAACATTCCAACATGTAAATAACGTTCGAACTAGTGCAAGTGAAACTTGATTTTACATGATGGACATAGTCACTTCCCGTGCTTTTAACTTTAAGATCATTTTGAATATGCTTGCAAGTCTTACATCTGGGACGGGAGCAAGTTATTACGCAGGCGGTGCGCTGAGGGTTTACTTTGGCATGTACTAGCAGGTCCTTAATGTTTCTATTACGGCGGTAGGTGACTCTTGGTATTTCCGGAAACGCTTTTCTAAGGCGATCGTTGCTTGTTAGTATTGGATAGTATTTCCGAAGAATATTATTTATGTTTGGAAGCGCATTGGAGTATTTCGTTATGAATGCTAGCGGCTGGTTGGCCTGCGCTTTAGGGGCTCTTTTTTCTAGTGCTGGTGTCCTATCTAGTTTAAGCGCGTCATTGTATGCCTTGTTGAGAGCGTCGTGCGGGTGATTTCGTTCAGCTAAGGTTGCCTTTAAATTGCTTAAGTGGTGAACGTAATCCGCGTTGTTGCTACAAATCCTTCTTATGCGCCTTGCCTGTCCTATAAATATGCCCTGTTTGCAGTGTCGCGGGTGATGGCTACTATAATCTAGATATTGCTGGCTATCCGTTGGCTTTCTGTAAAGTGTCGTCTTTAGTTTCCCTTTTTCGATGGATACTGTCGTGTCGAGAAAATCAATTTTACTAGAAGAGTGCTGCATGGAAAACCTAATGCTTGGATGAAAGTCGTTAAAATGCTCAAAAAATGTGCTTAGTGCACTTACACCATGTTCCCAAATAATAAAGATATCGTCTATGTAACGGAGGTAGGTGCGAGGTTTTAGCGGCAACAATTCCAAAAGCTGTGCTTCTAGTTGCCCCATGAAGATATTGGCGTAGGTCGGCGCGAAAGGAGTTCCCATGCTGGTGCCAAAAATTTGCAGGTAGTTGGTCGAGTCAAATTCAAAGTAATTAAGTGTAAGTACTAATTTTAGTAACGTAATGTAAACTTCAGCGGCGTGTGCACGTTTGCTACTCTGTATTGCTTTCGAGAGCGCTTCGATTCCTTCTGTGATAGGTATATTCGTGTATAGGGAAGTGACATCTAGCGTTACCAAAATGGCCTGATCTGAAAGTGTTTGTGTTTCGTTAATAGACTCTATAATCCGCAGAAAGTGAGGCGTATCCTGAATAAAGGAGGGAAGGTTGGGCGGTATGTCAGATAGATGGTGATTAAGAAACCAGCATGGGAACTCCTTTCGCGCCGACCTACGCCAATATCTTCATGGGGCAACTAGAAGCACAGCTTTTGGAATTGTCGCCGCTAAAACCTCGCACCTACCTCCGTTACATAGACGATATCTTTATTATTTGGGAACATGGTGTAAGTGCACTAAGCACATTTTTTGAGCATTTTAACGACTTTCATCCAAGCATTAGGTTTTCCATGCAGCACTCTTCTAGTAAAATTGATTTTCTCGACACGACAGTATCCATCGAAAAAGGGAAACTAAAGACGACACTTTACAGAAAGCCAACGGATAGCCAGCAATATCTAGATTTTAGTAGCCATCACCCGCGACACTGCAAACAGGGCATATTTATAGGACAGGCAAGGCGCATAAGAAGGATTTGTAGCAACAACGCGGATTACGTTCACCACTTAAGCAATTTAAAGGCAACCTTAGCTGAACGAAATCACCCGCACGACGCTCTCAACAAGGCATACAATGACGCGCTTAAACTAGATAGGACACCAGCACTAGAAAAAAGAGCCCCTAAAGCGCAGGCCAACCAGCCGCTAGCATTCATAACGAAATACTCCAATGCGCTTCCAAACATAAATAATATTCTTCGGAAATACTATCCAATACTAACAAGCAACGATCGCCTTAGAAAAGCGTTTCCGGAAATACCAAGAGTCACCTACCGCCGTAATAGAAACTTTAAGGACCTGCTAGTACATGCCAAAGTAAACCCTCAGCGCACCGCCTGCGTAATAACTTGCTCCCGTCCCAGATGTAAGACTTGCAAGCATATTCAAAATGATCTTAAAGTTAAAAGCACGGGAAGTGACTATGTCCATCATGTAAAATCAAGTTTCACTTGCACTAGTTCGAACGTTATTTACATGTTGGAATGTTCACTCTGTCACAAGCAGTACGTCGGCGAAACTGGTCAACCAATTAATGTTAGATTAAACGGGCACCGCGCGGACACCGCGAATAACCTGCGGAAGGCAGTGGCGCAGCATTTTAATATGACAGGTCATAATTTCGATGAACTGAAACTCTACATACTCCAAGGAAACTTCCGCTCGCCGAGGGACAGAAAATACAGGGAATCGTATCTCATATACAGGTTTAATACACTCCAACCTACAGGCATAAACCTTTCAAAGGGAACTCTTGAGTCCATTAGATACGGTAGAGTGTTAACAAAGACGACAAAAGGTTGAGGTATGCACAAGCTAACAATTTCTCTCCCAGAAAGTCTACTTTCAGGTGCTGAGCCCCCATCCCGGTTCCAGGAGAACAAGGACGTTAAACAGTGTAGTTATTTTTTTTAGCCCCAAGCTTTCCCTGAAATGCATTGTTGGTGCGGGGCAGGTGGTACAGGGTGGAGGGGGGGACACATGACATAGGACTAACTTCTGTTCCGAGCATGTGTTCCTTATTCCACCCTGCTTTCTAGCCCTGTGCACACAATGCATTTGCAAGATATGTACAAAGAGCGGATTCTCTGGAAGCTTTCGCTCTTGCCATTTATATTAGTCACGCTAACACCTGTCACCCAAATACCCCTGCACCCAACCTCCCCCCCCCCTTTTTTTTTCTTTTTTTTTTCTTTTTTTTGTGTGTGTGTGTTCGCACGTGCTGCTCTTCTCCTCCTCCCTTTCTGAGGACGGGGGAGAGTGTGCAAAGGCGTACATAAACGCACGCTGGAGAAGGCAGTTGCCGCCCTGACGAAGACAAGTCCGCTTGTCGAAACGTTGGCTCCCGCGACATTCCCTGTTTTAAATCGTACCTTGCGATTTGTTCATCGATTCAAGCATCCATCTTCCCCTGAGCTTCTCTTCTAGTTTGGACTCTCCATACTTGGTAATACGAAGGGCCGGGAAACAAAAAAAAAAAAGGGAGAGAGAGAACGGGAGCAGAGGAGCGGGGCAGAGGCAAAACTATATTTGACATGAACTTACGCATGCTTTATTTCCCTTTACTTAAATGGCACTTTCCTGCGCTGAGCCTGCATGCTACGACATATCCTAGCTTTTCACTTGCGGGTCATATTCGTTATTTCCAAGGTTCCAACGAATACGGACATGTCACAGCTGTATATATACCGTCTGCGCTCGTGATGTGCTGTGTGTTTCCTTCTGCCCTCCGGAATGTCCTACTGGATACCGTCCGCACATATACATTTCCACAGGATCTCAATCAGTAATCGCATGTGTCCTCGTCATCTGGTGACAAGCCTGTCCAAGTAATGTCCTTAGTTTTCTTTTTTTAATTCATATTACCCTAGAGGCTCCAGAATAGCATTGAGTAGGAAAGGGAGGGGGGAGGGGAGGTTACCTACACAAAAAAATGGCAATAAATAAGGCATAAAAAGCTACATAGTAGGAGAAACAAATAAACTTGAAAGTTGAAAGGAAAATGACACGGGTAAACACTGAACATCGTAATGCTTAGTCAAGAGAACTTATGAAGCTGAAATTGGTCGCGAAATAAGGCAGGGTCTTTTGAAGAAACGATATTATTTGGGAGGATTCTCCATAGTGCGATGGCATGTGACAATGCAGAATTATTGTATGACTGCGTGCGTTCAAAAATACACCTGAAACTGAGATGAAGTCGACTAGATGTGCGTGAAGGAATTTCAAGCGACAAACGACTGGGCCAGGGGTTATAGTAGTATTTATGAAAGAGCAGCGGGAATCCGAGTCAGCAAGGGAAACATCGCGTTTAATTCGCCCGGACTGGTAGAGACTTGCTAAGAATTCTATCTTTAATGTTTGTGAGCACAAGACACGCACGTAGCCTATTGCTGCGCAGCGTTGGTGCCGAATTCCTATATGTTTTAAATGCGAAGCATTCCTTGGCCTGACCGTTTCTACCTATCATCCGCCCTTGTTGCATCGACAGTGGCGGTGGTGGTGCTTGTCTATAACGTCAACTGCTGTTGTCGTTTGCGTCAGCCGCTCTTCAAGCAATCGTGCGGAACAATACATATGTACTACTGTCACTCAGCATGATTTTATCCAGCATTACTCGACACCGTCGCTGAATGTGTGCTCTTGATTCGTATATACGCGGCAGCGTTCGCAGCTCGAGCTGTCCGCACGACTGATGAAGTGCGCGTAGTGTCGATTGAAGGCGACGCCCAGAAGAATCCGGGGAAACAAACTGGCATGGCTTTGGACGATTTTGTGAATTCGGCTCCAGCTCTACCTTATCCTTTATCTTCAGATTTACGAGAAATGTGGCGTAACGGTAATGTGAATGTCTGCTTGAGAAGAACGAAGTTCCCCGTTTAACCCCGGCGGTTGCGTTCTCACGGGCTGGAAATGCGAGAACGCTCTGTGCGACATATCTATACTTCTCTGAAGCACCTAGGAGGTCGACACTGATCCCAGGACTTCTATCACAGTGTCTCTTATCAATATACGGTTAGGTTTCAGAAGAACATACCCACATACTTTTTTAATTGCTCGAAGGCTGACTAGCGCATGTAATAATCTTCACGCCCTGCGACGGTCTCAGAAAACTCACGAAGGCGTCGATACCATTATTTATCAGTGTGGAATTGTGCTGCTTAGCGAAGACACACAGCACAAATCTCGCCCACGCAAACGCAAATGTCGCACGAACGCGAACACGCACGTGTTCGTGCGAAGTTTGTGATTGAGCGGCTATAGTATATCGGCATGAGTGAAAAAGTTTGGGGGTGCCAATAACGCCGATTTCGTCACCGTTTACGCAAGTTAAAATCAGTAAGGAGATGCCATGCGAAACTATGCGAACGGCAGAATCTCCCCGGAGGCATTGCGGATCTTAAATAAAGGCAAAATGCGTGAGACAGACAAATGCGTACAGATCCTCTGGTTCCCAGCCCACATCCCCCTAGGTAAGCCGGAGCTCAATCCAAACGAGGCGGTGCACAACGTGGCTCGAGGTCTCACGTTCCGAGCCGCGTCCGAAGCAGCAGCCACCCGAACGGACTCCTCCGCGGCCGTGTGGGAATGGGACGATCGGCTCACTAAATTCTGCGAGATTACTCAACATTACCGACTGCAAAGGCGGGAGTACCCACCACCTCACCACAAGCTTACTCGGGCCCAGTCCGTTCAATGGCGGCAGCTCCAAACACGAACTTACACGAACCCCCTCATGATGAATCACATACATCCCGAATTATATACCACCAATCTCTGCCAGTATTGAACACCAGAGCTACGTTAGATCATATCCTATGGGCATGTCCAGCAATAATCAGCAACACTGGTGTCGCGGCCTCCAATGAAGACCTTCGTGCGCGTTGGCGTGCTGCGCTGCTCAGTTCAGGCCTTGACCAGCAACTCTTCCAGCAGGCCGAGGAAACTGCTGGGAGACACGGTCTCTCCGCTTGCTCCTAAGTTGGAGCCCAGGCCAGCAATCGGCAGGATCTGAATAAAGTTCTACACACACACACTATGTGCGAAGCTATATATGGTGTTCCAACTCGCACGCTGAACTGCGCACATACAAGCTGAGCAAAGCCTTTCCGCTCACGGAACAATCTTGCGACGCACGCAAGGTTAATTATACCAAGATTCGTAAATATAAGTTCGAAGGACGACCACGACAGTATTAGGCGAAGCCGCGACGCTTAAAAACAAAACAAAACCAAAAAAAAAAAAAAGGAGCCAACCAATGCAGCATACTTTTCACAATAAGCCATGGGCAAAGTGCACAGTCGCGCTTGATATGAGCTGCAACACAGTTTCCGTGGTAGAAGTTCCATAACGGTAACACCATATGGCGCCGCCGACACAAGAAAAATTGGCTAATTATTTTCATTACCGACATTATTCCCATTACCGAGTTAAACGGTTGGCAACTTTCGTCGTGCAGACTTCATGGGCATGCACCTTGTTGTAACTCATACTGAGTGCGACCCTATACCAAACGCCGCAAACATACGAGGAAGCTTCCCGCTCCAACCCGACACCTTACAAACCAAAATAAAAGGGGCTTGTATGTGACCGGGGAGAGATAAGAGAGAGAGCGTCGCACCCTGAGCGGAAGAACTGAAGTTTTATTTATTATTATCAATTGCTTTTTTGGTTCTGGTTTTGCTTCCCCGCGCACGCCTCGGTTGCTTCGCGGTGCTCGCTTTTACGACGTGCATGTCGCACGCGGACGCTCCGCGGCGCCTGACGATGGGTCGCCGTCAAACGTCGGCGCACTGTAACCGCGAGCTTCGGGGTCGCGGCTCGTGACTATACGACCGGTCTTGTAGGCGGCTTTGCCGAACTTGATGCGCGCACTCCGAGATCGTAAATCACGTCCCGGTGAAATATGCCTTCGACCCGCGACCACGGCGTTGGGCGAACGCTCGTCACAGAAAAGTAGACAGATGTCGTGAGCGAAGACGGTGAGCGATTGCAGAACGTGCAGAAGCGAGGGTTTCACTGAACGAAGCCGGTACGGTAAGCATTAGTCGTGTTGGTACACGGTACATTAATGGTGAAAAGTGTACAAAAAAAAAAAAAAAAAAGAGGACTGCTAAGTGTCTCACGGCTGTGATGATACTTCGAAACATGCATGTACCTACGCATCGAAATGACTATTTCTGAGGTTTTTTACGTACCAAAACCACGAAATGAACATGACAGACGCCGTAAGTGGCGCGCACCGGAAATTTCGACCACCTGGGGTTCTTTAACGTGCACTGGCATCGCACAGTACACGTGCCTGAACATTCCGGCTCCATCGAAATGCAGCCGCCGCAGCCGGGATTCGATCCCGCGACCTTCGGAGCAGCAGCCGAGCATGCCATAGACACTTGACCACCATGGCGCGGGGCTGCATCGAAAGATAGGCCAATAACATGGAGGAAAGGGGAAGAAGAAAAAAGAGCATTGCGCAACAAGACAGAGGCCGAATTAAGAGTAACGGCCTGACACGTGGTTGCCACGTCAGAGCGCACGAGACTGTCAAGAAAGCGCGCATATAGATCACGTATATACAGGACGGTGAGGTCCAGGAGAGTTCGCTTACCAAGACTGTGAAGTGATGCACTTTCTTGTGGTTTCTTTCATCATCAATAACAAGAATCGAATGAATGCATACACATTTTGTAAATACATACACATTTACAATATCCGCGGGTCATCGGTTGGGGCCAAATGGCTGCACGATTTTCACATCGCTTCCCGTAAACATTTTGTCTTGTTTTCCTCCTCCTCCTCCGCATCCTTCTTCTTCTTCTCAATGTCGTAATCCTTGCGACCACGAAGGCAATTCACAAGAGCAACGTCGGCACTAACGTATTTATGCTCTTACAATATCATTAGAAAAGCATGGTTGAAAGATTTGCGTCTCTTTCACCCCACCATATGTTCTGCTGGGCTTGAAGTTTAAAATTTGCATTCCAAAAGCGATCCTCGTGTGACCTGGACCCATGAGCTGTAACCTTAAAAGTCCACGACCAAATAAACGCAGCATGGATATGCGGCGCGCAATTATACCGAAAGATCAGTCATGACCTCATTATCTAACATTTGCTCGAATGATTACGTCATGACAGATTTCGGCTTGGAAATTACATTTAAACTGCTCCTATGTCCACCGCCGTATACCTTAGCCGGTTATTAATTTCTGGACTAGGGCCCGGGTATCAATCCGCTGGTGTTCATCTTTGACATTATGTGAATTTCAGAGTGTGTTCTGGTGCCCAGACAGCACTTCCTCCGCTTCCTCCACTTCGTATTGTTTTCAAAGCATCGCTGTTAATTTTTAAAAGGACACTAAACCAGTCCTAGCACTCAATCCCGGATAACGTGACGAAAATACAGGCGAAAAGCATTGTAAGGTAAGATATTTTACTTTCTTCATGCACAGAACAAAGAAACATCTCGTGCAAGCCGCCTGACTGTGGCGCAGTAAGAACGTGCAACGCGCTTCATGGCTCCCATTCGCCACGCACAAAACACGTATGGAAAGCCAATGCACGGAAATCAATACGCTAGAAACAGAACGCGAACGCATCAAGCGGGGTCTCGTTTCCATACAAGCACACGCTTGACCGTTCCCAGCCCCACAATGCGTCATATTTACCAGTGGCACAACACACTCCCCAGCCATCTCCCCACGGCGTTGAGCATCAACTCCGACGGCATTCCACGTAACCGCGGTGGCGTGACGCTGAATAAGGCGCGCCCGATGTCTGGTATGCGACGAACTATAGGGGGCGTTGAGCACGAAGACTCGAGCTAAGCAGAGAGTCGACAACGACGCTTCCGTTGACCACCGTTGAGCGGACAGTGTTCTCAAGCCTCACGCGCCTCTATGATGGCCATACCGCACAACGCAGGCATGCAGCATAGCTGTGGCGGCGACAATCGGCCCTAAAATTTAGAGGGGCCTTTCTTTACTGATGGGCAGAGCCTTGCAATGCAGTATACGAAAGGCGAAGGGCTATGTACACGTTTCCGCGTGTGATTGTCGTGGACACCATTAGTGGGTCGAAGCCTTCTTTAGGCACGCCTGGCCCCTTCCGTCGGGCGCCCCACTTGACCGCTGGCCCCCTCCCGCCCACGTCAGTATATACAAGCATACTCGACTAGCTCATTGCGTCCAAAGAAAAGGAGCCCGACAGTGGGACAGGTATACGACGCCGCTTATTGTAACAGTGTTCGAAAACGCGACAGTTAACAGCTTATGCCTTCGACGTTATTTCTCCGTGTACACGCGCAAGAGCTTCGGTACACACGTACCACAACGTTTAATGTACACTGATCATCGATTGAAAAGCGATACTTGGACTGCGTGGTGCCCGGCGCATTTCGTGTTATCGGAGAGTGCTGGTTGATCGCAGGGGTTCCAAAATAAATCACAATGCGTCAAAAGGGCTCTACCTTTTATTGAATACCGCAAAGAATCAGTTCGGCGACCTCGTCGCAAAGTGGTCACCCTGTGAGCATCTGCTTCCGTGCGCTCCGAGTATCGCACTTCAATCGCCGAGCACTGTACACAGCCTTATTTTGCCTGCAGTGTATTATACCTGTTGATTTTTGTTTATACAAATGAACAGTATTTTTACTTTAATGGAAACGCGCGCTAATGTACCAGGCAATGCACATCGCACAAGCGGCAAGGGCAACGCTTTCTAAGCTCGTTAAAAGACCAGAAAAGTTGAACCACGGTCAATGCCACAATATGCGCTGCCCATTCATACTGCACTTCGCATTCCGTAGCGCGGCAACACGCAAGCCAGAGTGCGTCTACGGTAAGCGGAGGTATGCGCGACGCCTTCACTGAAGCAAACGCATCGGTTCCCGCCTGCGTCATTAGGTGCGCGGAAGGAGCCGCTTGTGTGCGTTTTCCCACGCCGCATCTCGTTCAGTAGCGCATGCAGGTGACGATCTTGACTCCTCAATGACAAGTTCTTCGGGACGCCTCCGCATCGGCACTCGTGTCATCTTTGTTTGTTTGTCCCATTGGGCATCGTTTGCGCTTGCCTTAAACGACTTTAAAGGGCCGGGCCCTGCAACAGTTTTTGAACACGAAGTCGAGTGTCTGACGTAATATCGTCTGGTCGGGATGAAACATTGGTAAAAAAAAAAAAAAAGCCATATGGACGCCTGACCAAGGAAAATAAAATTTACTGACGTTTCGGCTCCCTCACGGGAATCTTGTTCACAATGAAGGGAAATACATGAAAGGCATGAAGCATGCAAACCTCAATTCAGTCAGTAGATTTTATTTTCATTGGTCAGCGTCCATCTGTCTTCCTTTTTTAACCAATCCTTGAACACATTCTGAAAACGACGCCAATCAGTCGTGGAGACTCCTGTGAACAAGTGAGCCAAATTATCAGTGCGCTCCATGCATCAGGAAATTCGTAATTCGTTTTCAACTGTAGCTAGAAATCGCCTGCTCTCCTTTCAACGAATGGCATCACGAGTATCACCGACTACGTCGCTTATCTTCTCTTGTTTTGAAGGAAAAATACACGCAGTACTTCAACCAACTGATACGAAGGCTCACAAAACTGTGCTGGAATTCACGTCATATAGGCTACGGTCTGTAAAGCTCGAAGCAACTATAGCGCGTGATGTAATGAGTTGTCGTTGTTGTTGTTGTCGTCCTCAATTCTGGCACTGAGTTGCGGTGTGCATTCATCTTCTTTTGCCCTCTATATATCCGCCCTCTTTCTCCATTTTGTTCTTCTTTTTGGCCTTCAAGCGGGCTAGCGTGTCGAGACAGTTTCTAATCCACTCCATTTTGTCTGCTCGTGTCATTGACATAAGCTTACCGTTGTTAATAAGAGCTTGAGCTTTCTCAGTTCTTTCTTTTTAGGCATAGATACCCTGCTGATGCTCCTTTCTTTGTCCCCATCCGGAACTTAGTCGTCCGGAACGCGTCTTGGATAAGCAATTAAGCAGCACTGGAAAGCAAAGTAAACGTACAAAGCTTTCTTGTGTACGCTTGCTCGGTTACCGACCTCCCGCTGTCATCGACATTATAAACACACGAACGTCTTCTGAGCGTTGATATCTTGAGCGAGGCAACTCACCGAGCACGCTCATTAAGCAAACGAAATCATGAAACTCAAAAAAAAAAAAAAAAGCAGTAGGCTAAGGCAACGTGAGCTTCAAAGCAAGGCTGCTTGGGCTGCCTGATCAGAAAACTGCCACTTCATATTAGCGAAGAGTGTATAAGAAATACGAAATGTTTGGTAAGTGCACGTAACCTTAGTCATGATATATATACGTGGAAAGACAGATAAGATATGCAAGTTGTCGATCGCTATTTCGAGCGACCGTGGCATTATCAAACCTGCTGATAAATAGCGCCCTTACCAGAAGAACCCTGCTTACCAACTTGGCTCCAGCATATACAAATTCTATCAGCTCCATGTTGAAAGAAAGCTATACGAGGAGAAGCTCTGTAGGTGCTACAAAAGAGACGTGGCAGAAGACAGATGGAAATTAGAGGGCAAAATACTTGTCGGCCTGGGTAGATAGGCCTGGGTGTGTAAGCATGCCACTGCCATCTCTCTCTATACATATAATGATCCAGATGTCCCGAGTGCTGAAAGCTCGGCACTTAACTATAGCGTACAGGAAGGAAGCCCACATACGCGCACACCACTACATTGTTTGTGCGGACGGTGTTTACGTCGTCCTTTATTTCTTCCGGGTTACATACATCCCGTAACGTCGGGAAGGAGGAAAGCATGCACGTGCGATCCGAGACGGGACTGCCGAGAGAAGAATAGTCCGCGATCCGTTTGTGCGCAGCTTCATGGGGAGGCATTACCCGAGAGAGCTTGCTGCTTCGAAACCATTTTTCTCTACTCGTTCGTCTTCTTTCTTCCCTTCTCAACGCAAAAACAGCCCAGGCGCGGGTTTACGTTTCAGGCTGCGGGCCGCAAACAAACGAACCGTTCGCGACGTCGCTGAGCGGCGTTCTCGGAGTATTTTTTTGCGCAACTTATACAGTGGCTATGCACACGCTCCGAAGGCAGCCACGAACCGCGCGCGACCCCGCAGCCCCGAGAAACCAGTAGGGGAAAAGACATAAAAAGCAGCAGAAGATGTGGACCCGGGCCGCAGGTTCTTGCGGACGCTGCGTGCATCCGAGGCCCTCGGCGGCGGCGTGCCGCGATGAGTGAAGAACGTAAACGGCCGGGGCGCACGGGCCTTGCCGTGGGGGTGGAGCGCCTCCCACCAAGATGGCGGACACTCCGCGGACGAGACGGCTTTGTTGGTTTACGAATCAGCTCGGCGCTGACAAGCTAATCAGCCGCGAAGGAAGTTGTTTGATCGGTGCCGGAATGCAGTTCGGAAATAGAAGCCGGGGCGCTGCAGCGTTACAGCAGTGCGCTGTGGAAACGTAAACTTTTGGCCTGCTAATGCGGTATGTATACGCGTTTATGCATGCGTGTGTGTGCGTGAGTGAGTGAGGACGCGTCCGCGCGCAGCCGGAAAAGGCGGAGGCGCGCGCTTGCGGTCTAACAGGCCCGGAAACAATGGTGACGCTATAATTAGACCGTTAGCTGACGCTCGCGCCTTGGTGCAGCCTTTCTGGCGGTGGCTCCATTTGCTTTGTACGACAATGTCGATGGCCCGAGTGGCCAAATAGATAAATGGATTGAGAGAAAGAGAGAGAGAGAGAAGAGATTTTCGAATAGAAAGGAAGAGGAAAGACAGGAAGAGGTGTCCCTCGTCGAGGACGGGGGACACCTCTGCCGTCCTGTGCGGAGGACGGGGAAAGGGGAATTAGGGAAAGAAAGGAAAAGTGTGAATAAGGGTGAGGATAGACTGATGCAGCGGCTGAGAAAGTTAACAGGGAGGGGGACGGTGCGGAGACAGAACGAACGAGGGGGAAGGGGGGGGGGGGGAGGTTCGTGAAAGACGCATTCGTCCCCCCTTTACCTCACAGTAACAACAGTCTTTCACACAATCTGGAAAATCCTGTCACCACCTTTACGATCAGGCTGATGCGAAATCCCACAAATGACTATCGAGCTCGGCCTATGGCGCTCGATAGTCATTTGTGGGATTTCGCATCAGCCTGATCGTAAAGGTGGTGACAGCTACGTCTGGCTTGCAGTACAAGTTATGGGAAAGTGTCGCTTACATGAAAACATCGATGAAGTACTCATATACGTCCAGGGACGGGACATTCTCGCAGTCATCGTCGCGATATATGCAGCAAACGCTTCCAATAAGTATACCGCGACATGTTCACTTGATGTGCTTACACCTGTCAGCCGAGATACTCTTTAGCTTGAAACAGCCGGCCTTACCTAGCTTACAACAAACGGCAAACGCGCAAAGCGCATGTACTTTGCGACCAGTAAAGGAACTGATATTCGAGGCGACACGGCGATGTGTATATCTATATTCCTGTAGTTATAATACTAATTCGCCATAACGCTACGACCCTAACTTCAGTGATCTACCCATAGTTAGATGCAAAGTGGGAGAAAAGAGCACGTGTTCAAGTGATCCATCTCTTTCCCCACCTTTAAAGAAACAAGAGCGGTCCTTCTGGCGACTCCATCACAGCTGCAACATTCCAGAACGCGTCGCTAATGCGTCGAAACCTCCGCGGGCACGGATCTGCGCATAGCTCAGTCACAGCCGGAGTTATTACACAAGCAGCGAGTACCCGACATATCGTATGCGTATAGAAACCCGCAACAACGACCGGCTCCTATGCCCGGGGTCCTATTATCGCGCCCTTGCGCTTTCTACAGTTCCGCCCACCGTTTCATGCTTCGTTTACCACACTTCTTTCTATCTTTTTTTCCGTTTCTCCTCTTTCCCGAACCGTCGCGAGGATTAGTCGTGACCAGAGGGATGGATGACATAAATCAGCACGCGACAGCGCTCGAGTATTATGTTTCCGATGCCGCCGCGGGTGACGTTGGTTCCTGTATAAAAAAAGGGCAGCTCAAAGCGCCCTATTGTCCACGCCCACGAGCCACAGCGGCGCGCGACGCGTGCAGTATTTTAATATATTCTGCACCGGAGTGGCAGTCGTGCTCTGTGAACGTTCCGCTTCGGCTAAGTGTGGCGAGTTGTGTGCAGAAAAGGGTGAAGCAGAATGATTTGGTCGTTCTTGACTATATACAATTGTATAGCCGAATCAGCAAAAGTCGTCAGAACATTTGATCGTAGAGAGGAGGCCGTTTCTACAAAAAAAGTTGCATAAGACGTACATATTCTCGATTGTATATTGCGCACAAGCAGCACACTTCTGGGCATTTACTATACGGTTAAAAGTCCACCGAGCTTCCTCGAAGACATCGACAAGCACACCCTGTGAGACGCACGCCTATCATCATCACCAGCAGACAGTTTACACCTGCTGGGGGCAAGGCAAGAGGTCTCTCCCATACTTCTGTTAGCACGAGTTAGACTTGTGCTAACTGCGGACACGGCTGCATTGACCGCTAAGTAACATGCATCGGCGTTCGAAAAGCAGCACGAGGCATGCTTGGCTTATCAGTTATTGGGTGGTAGCAACTTTATCGATATCGACCATTTTTTTACCCTTCGTATACGACTCATACAGCGTTAGCTGACACAGGTGCTCGTCGCAGTGTGCAACCTCGACGACTTCTACGATAAGTGTGATAAGCGCACACGTCCAATATATAGCGCCGCATTGCGAAATCTGTCGCCGGGCTTTTGCTCGTGCCCGCTAGATAATCGCTGCAATGAATACTGTTATATGCGCACCACTCGCACGTCGATTCTCCCACTGGGCCAGCGCTTGTGGGTTTCGATTACAGAACGGCGACGAGCGGAGGAGGAAATGGGGAGGGGCACCGTGTCGCGAACGGGGCTGTGCGTACATGCACTTCCGCGCGTGTCCCCGGCATCGCGTGTCGGGCGGCGTGACCGGGGACGACACGGGTCGGCGGGTGGACTCAACGTGGTTCCAATGTGCCGCCTCCAGCACGTGCAACTTGATGAGCACTTGTTTCTAAAAGCTAATGGGCCCTACTGCGCCGAATGCCGCGCGCGTGTAGAGAGAGTCCGTGTTCATAGTCGAAGGTCTTGTTGTGAGTACGCCCGAGGAATGGGTAACGGCGCTAACAACGGGACAGATATATCAGAGATACAAAGACACGTGCTTGTGGTCTTTCTCTCTCATCTCGCCTGTCGTTAGCGCATGCTCTCTCCGTTTCCCGGAAAGTAAGAGTCCGCACTTGTCAGCTGACACCACCTAAGGCGGTATGCACTGTTCTCCGGATTTCCTCAGAACCACGCGGATCCTTCTTTTCTGTGTTTACTTATACGTACAAGTGAATTGCGTATGTACGCATCCCCTAACGATGCACACGTAAGCGTTGTTCAGGTTAGTATTCAAAATCAACTAATTTTGCCTTCCCGAGTGCATGCTGTTCTTGGTCTATTATTTCTACGCGTACGACATGTGCTGCTTAGTATAGTGTATTACCATTTAAAACACCATCGAGGGCGAGGCGCACAAAATGAATCTGACATTGTTGTGGCAATAATTAAAAAGTTTGTTTGCGCGAGGGTTATTCCCGCATTACACTGTACATGCATACAGCAACATGCAACCGCTAATTATGGGTGCGGCAAGCGACGAGTACGCGAATTTGAAGGGAGGGAGCCTTCGTATAGACGAATATGAAGAGGGGGGGGGGGGGGGGGATGAAGCCGCCCCTCTTTCCATCCCCGTTCAGAACCCGTAAATGACACCGGCGAATGATGAGACGGTTCATTAGTCGGCCAACACCACAGACAGCGGACGGCAATAACCGTTTTTCGTGTTCCTGGCATCCCGTCGTTTTTCTTTCGCTCTCCTTTCCGTTACGTCTAAGTCAGGCGAGAAACATTTTCTTTCCTTTTTTTTTTTTTCGCCGTTCTCTGTTTTCCCCGTCGCTATGGTTAGTGAACTTCTGCCAGACATCTTCGCTTGCCCACACATAAAAGGTTAATTTACGCTCTTCTTTCCAATAAAGTTGGCCCTCTCTCCCTCTCCTCCGCGTCAGCTGCAAACGGTATTCGGAAACAGACCGTGCTCGCCCAGTAGCGCCAGCACACCGTATGGGGAAGGCCGCACCCACGTAGTGAACTGCAGGGTCTCGTCGCAATTTCGCCATCGATGCGGTCAGCTGCCGTGCCCGACCTCTTGAGTTGTGTTTCCTGAAAAACTCAGCGAGAGGTGAAAATGCGCGTCTGCCGGGGCGGTCAGGGAAAGAGAGGGGGGGCAAACATGGGGAAATAGGGGCGGAGGGGACCCGTATGGCTCGGGTTCGGGGGTAGTGGCCGAAAACAGCGCGGTGCGTGCTCGTGCGGCAGTGTGCCTCCCCTCCCTGGCATCCACCACCACTCCCGGCACAAGTGCGGTGTAGGACGCCGACCGCCCGACCGTTGTAGTACGTGTCAGGTCGAATCATTCCCGAGAGAAGGCAGGCTCCCGTGCGGGAGATTGAGAGCGTTCGGTCTGCACCCCGGAAAACGTTCCGAGTTTCTCGCCGCCGAGCCGCGTGCTTCATTTACGGCGGGCAAGGTGCGCGCACTCTGATATGCGCGGGGAGTCCTGTGTTTCCTTCCTCTTGTCGTGGCCATGCAGTGTTTGGAGATGTTCTTCCAAGGAATAGATAGTACATCGAGTATCACATTATTGCAGGTGCTGTTTATCCGATATGTGCGTGCCATAGCGTGAGGTACAGATTG
Source organism: Hyalomma asiaticum (assembly GCA_013339685.2). Lineage (NCBI taxonomy): Eukaryota > Metazoa > Arthropoda > Arachnida > Ixodida > Ixodidae > Hyalomma > Hyalomma asiaticum. Next base: position 25,363,994 of record CM023483.1, read on the forward strand.
TTTCTGTTCGCTAGTACTAATACATATACCGATCGCGCAATATCAGGGGTCCCCGTACGATTATTGTGCACTGTGCAGCCATAACGTATCCAAAAAACGGCATCCTATATCACCGAAAAACGTGCATGAAGCTACATAAGCATATATATACGTTTTGTGTCTCGCCACTGCGCGCGCCTTTCTATAAGTCATGTTTAAAGATGTCGAGAAGTCTTGCTTTTAGCACTTTTTTTTATGTTCCGGACTTTTTTAAACTTGTACCTAAAAGCTTCTTCACCAAACGCAGTTTAGCATGTTTAAGTAAAACGTGCTATCAATTTCTGACGCTTCCATTTATGGGACGAGAGTGCTACTTAAACTGGGCCCTTGTTGGCGTACCTGATTTCAGTAAAGGCGCGATAAAGCGCCTTCTATCCTACCTGAAATAACAGGCCTCCGGTAACTTCAGCTGTATGATACATAAGTAGAAAAAGAAAAGTATTCGCTGAAGACCTTCACGCGCTGAAAGCCAAGGAAACGCCCCATCTACTGTTCGTTCGATCGCTTGGTGACGTACCGTAGAGGCAACGCACAAGACACTCAGGTGCAGCAATTACCGGCATGTGCCGATTTCCAGGTGAAACCGATTCATAGCTATACCCCTATCACTATTACGTCGTCCCCAATACATCGGGCATCAGGGTTGCCGAATAATCGTCAGCTGCAGGATAACAAACACGCCCCTGAAAAGTAGGGCCGCGAATATATCTGGGCGAGGCAGTCGAGCAAAACGGACTCAGGAGCTAGCATGAGCTTCCACCCCCGGCCTTCAGGATAAGACGAAGTTGGCGCGTCTACGTGCATGTTCGGGAGAGGCAGAGAGAGTAAACATTTATTTAAAACAGAATAAATGATCGTCCTCGTATAGGGCGGAGCCCTTAGTTCAGGGCCCCATTGGCTCGCGCCGGCTGATCCACGTGCCCGCTGGATCAGCCGACGCCGCTCCTGCGGCGCTGATCTGGTCCACGACCTCCTCTGATCTGGTCAGCGCAGTCTCCCAGGACGAATGTCAGGGTGAAGGAATGGGGCAATAGCCTGGTGGACATGGACATTCCCACGTGCCGTCATATACTGTGGGCTGCGCTCCACAGTAGGGACAGTATAAGGGATACTGTGTGGGATGGAAGGGTGTCAGTGTATAGATCAATGGTTCTGTTGGTGCGTTGTCTGGACTGGACAGCTCTTCCGATGGCGCCCGGTTTGTGAGCTCTCGGGCTAACGCGTTAGCACGCTCACTGCCATGGAGCGAGGCGTGTGCAGTTGCCCAAACGATACGCACCATATGTAATAACGAGGGACGTAAAGATGTCAGAATACGGCGTGTGTATGGTGCCACCATGCCTTGTGCTGCGTTCTGGAACAACAACACGCTCTCCTGGTCTTTTGGATGCAGATCCTGGTCTTGCTTTATCGCATCGTTGCTTGTTCCGCGTTACCACAGCATGATGATTGGCCTTAAGGTTTTCTTTGACCTGCATACCAAGTATACAAGACACCACACTTCCACAGATGAGTTCATTACACAGTCGAACAGAAGATGTGGTTGGAACAGAACATGCGGTTTATCCGATGTTGATATAGCGGCTGTGGCGGAGTAATCGCTGTAACACGAACTGTTGCGGAGATAATCTTCCGCTTCATCTCGCCCCCTCTCTCAGTCGTTGGTGGTGCGGCCACCACCACCTGCGGCGGGGTGCAGTTTCAATTCCTGGCCTCGCGGCCACCGCATTTTCATACAACCACACCAGTCTATACTTACATACAGGTGCGCGTTAATCCGGAGTCCATCGCTACAGGCTTGCCTTCATAATCGTAGTCGTGGTTTTGGCACGTCAAACACCGGGAACTATAACGACAATCATCAAACGTCGCACAAGCAGCTACTCCCTCAAGTTCGTGCGTCAGAAGGCCACTGATTTTTGAGTGTCACTGCAGGACTAAGGTCTCTCCGCAGTGATTCCAGGCTTTCCCTATCCTGCACGGGTCCTATTTGTTCCTGCGAACTTCTTAATTTCACCGCCTCACATGATTATTTGTCTGCCCCGGCTGCGCTTTCCACAGTTCCGTATATATGTTTGAACGTATGAGCACCATATATAGTTGCGGCCGAAGCACCCTCAATGGTAGCTTTATATGTATAGTTTCGAATGACGCTTAGCGCGTTCCGGAAACTCGGCCACCTGCAAGCGCCCTCCATTTTCCGACGACGAGTCGATCCGCGGCGCGGGGGCCCCTCCATTTCCCGGCATGGAGGGTGACAAGTGTCGCCTTCATCATACGACGAGGCGGCGGGCGCTCCAGTTTATTTGGCCAAGGAGAACCGGCCTCCCTTTGAGGGCACGATGCCATCGGCCGCGAGCTGCTGCCCGAAACCGCTGTTTGGCTTTGCGCTCTAGGATACACTTCTTTGTTTACACGTTTCTGGCCGAAGTGTACTGAGAATAAGCCACAGAAAGACGACCGGTTTGAGATACCGTATTATAGTTTTCTTCAACCGCAGCTGCGTGTGTGACGAAGGTTAATGAACTTGAAATATACGCAGTTTCGACTGGCAACGGCACGATGTATAAGTATGGTGTGCAGCGGTCGCGAAGTCCAGCTGATATGTCTTCAGGCGACCACCTGTCTTCCTCTTCAGCGTTCCACTGTTTAGTCGGCTGTTTAGCGTTTCAAGAGTACGGAATGATACATACATACCTCATGTGCCCCGTCAAACACGACAAGGGAGCGTCATCGTCGGCGTGAGCACGAATGGCAAAGAAAAAATTGGCAGATCCCACGTGCAGTGGGAATCAAGGAAATGCGAAGCACGCATAAGGAACGTAAAATGGATTTGCATTGTTGTCTCGCTATACCGAGTTTAGTACATATGAAGTTAACGAAACGGCCGCAAGAGCACCATGACTGTGGCATGTAAACCATGCCGCTCATACACGTATGTCATAATTCTCACGTTATGACTTGTCATTTACGTTCGTCATGCAGTCGTGTTGTGCCATAGCAATATTGGTATACATCCCTTTAAAGAAACTAGTAGCATGTAGATCATGCCGCTAATGACATGCATGGCACGATTTTCATGTTATGACCTGTCATTTATGATCGTCATGCAGTCGTGTTGTGCCAAACCAATTTTCGTATAGGCTCTGTGCAGTCGAGTTTTCCATGTGCCACATCAGCGCCAGAATGCACTGCCTGGCTGAGAGAAGAAGCAAAATTGGGCAGAGTGTGACAGGGAAATACGCGAACGCGATGCGCGTCTCCAACTCTACAGCAGCAGCGACCGCCCGTCCCACCTTCTTTAGTTTTATTTCCTTTGAGACGCGCGCTCCAAATCTGCGACAAACTGTTCCAAAGGGCAACGCCGCTAGCGTTCGTGTGGTTCCCAGCACGCCCGGAAAGCAGCGAAGAAACGCGCGCGTCGCTGTCGCCTCGGTTTCCACCGTGCGCGACTGAGCCGTCCGACGAGAGCTACGTAGCGCCCTCTGGTCAGTAGACGGAGCCATCCCATTAACGAAACGGCAGTATAGCGCCAGGACCATGGCATGTATGTAAATCATGCCGGTCATGACACGCGTGTCATGATTCTAATGTTATGACCTGTCATTTACGTTCGTCATGCTGTCGTATTGTGCCATAGCAATTTTGGTATACATCCCATTAACGAAACACCTGGCATGCAAATCATGCCGCCCATGACATGCATGTTATGCTTTTCATGTTATGACCTGTCATTTATGTTCGTCATGCAGTCATATTGTTGCATACCAATTTTCCTACACATCCCACTAACGAAACGGCAAAGAGAGCACAAAGACCGTGGCATGTAAATCATGTCGCTCATGACATGCATGTCATGATTTTCATGTTATGATCTGTCGTTTATGTTCATGATTCAGTCATCTTGTGGTATGCCAATTTTCGTATACGTGCCGTTAACGAAACGCGTGGCGTGTAAATCATGTCGCCCATGACATGCATATCATGATTGTCATGTTGTGACCTGTCAGTCATGTTCGCCATGCAGTCATGTCGTGGCATACCAATTTCCGTATACATCCCATAAACGAAACGGCCAGGAGAGCACCAAGACCGTCGCATGTAAATCATGTCACTCATGACATGCATGTCATGATTTTCGTGTTATGACCTGTCATTTATGTTTGTGATGCAGTCATGTTGTGGCATGCCAATTTGCGTATACGTCCCATTAACGAAACGCGTGACATGTAAACCATGTCATTGATGACATGCATGTCATGATTTATCGCATCGTTGTTCGTGTCTTGCTTGTTCCGCGTTACCACAGCATGATGATTGGCCTTAAGGTTTTCTTTGACCTGCATACCAAGTATACAAGACACCACACTTCCACAGATGAGTTCATTACACAGTCGAACAGAAGATGTGGTTGGAACAGAACATGCGGTTTATCCGATGTTGATATAGCGGCTGTGGCGGAGTAATCGCTGTAACACGAACTGTTGCGGAGATAATCTTCCGCTTCATCTCGCCCCCTCTCTCAGTCGTTGGTGGTGCGGCCACCACCACCTGCGGCGGGGTGCAGTTTCAATTCCTGGCCTCGCGGCCACCGCATTTTCATACAACCACACCAGTCTATACTTACATACAGGTGCGCGTTAATCCGGAGTCCATCGCTACGGCTTGCTTCATAATCGTATCGTGGTTTTGGCACGTCAAACACCGGGAACTATAACGACAATCATCAACATACGTCTCGCAAAGGAGAAAAGCTACATAAAAGTTAAACGTCGTACAAGCAGCTATACTCACTCAAGTTCGTGCGTCAGAAGGCCACTGATTTTTGAGTGTCACTGCAGGACTAAGGCCTCTCCCCAGTGATTCCAGACTTTCCCTATCCTGCAGGGGTCTTATTTGTGCCTGCGAACTTCTTAATTTCACCGCCTCACATGATTATTTGTCTGCCCCGGCTGCGCTTTCCACAGTTCCGTATATATGTTTGAACGTATGAGCACCATTATATAGTTGCGGCCGAAGCACCCTCAATGGTAGCTTTATATGTATAGTTTCGAATGAACACTCGGCGCGTTCCGGAAACTCGGCCACCTGCAAGCGCCTTCCATTTTCCGACGAAGAGTCGATCCGCGGCGCGGGGGCCCCTCCATTTCCCGGCATGGAGGGTGACAAGTGTCGCCTTCATCATACGACGAGGCGGCAGGCGCTCCAGTTTATTTGGCCAAGGAGAACCGGCCTCCCTTTGAGGGCACGATGCCATCGGCCGCGAGCTGCTGCCCGAAACCGCTGTTTGGCTTTGCGCTCTAGGATACACTTCTTTGTTTACACGTTTCTGGCCGAAGTGTACTGAGAATAAGTCACAGAAGGACGACCGGTTTGAGATACCGTATTATAGTTTTCTTCAACCGCAGCTGCGTGTATGACGAAGGTTAATGAACTTGAAATATACGCCGTTTCGACTGGCAACGGCACGATATATGGTTGCCAGTATGATGTGCAGCGGTCGCGAAGTCCAGCTGATAGGTCTTCAGGCGACCACCTGTCTTCCTCTTTAGCGTTCCACTGTTTAGTCGGCTGTTTAGCGTTTCAAGAGTACTGAATGATACATGCATACCTCATGTGCCCCGTCAAATGCGACAAGGGAGCGTCATCGTCGACGAGAACACGAATGGCAAAGAAAAATACCAAAATTGGCATGACAAAGTACATATGTATATATGGATAACTTGACTGATAGGTCATACCACCAATAACATGACATATTTGACGTTTACGTTACGATTAGCGATAATAGAACCACGCGTGGCGCACGCCCCACATCCACAACCATGGAACATGCGCGTATGCGGGCCCCACTGAGTGTTAACTTTACAGCCTATGCCAAACTAGAGTCACGTGATGTCAAATGCGACGAGAAACCGGTGATTTTTTTTTTTTATTTGAGAATTCTTGCTCTCTTCTCGGACGTAAGACGGTGACACTTGGCGAGTGTAAAAGGCTGCACAGAAACTGTTTTGACACTGATGTTGTAGTCTCGAAATGCAGGACTTCGCGTCATCGGCATAATCGTGGTGTTGCGACACAGAACTAAGTTTGCCGACATTGTGCAAACTCTCACGGCAATAGAGTATCATGATCGCGATGACGCTGATCATGGTGCTCGGCGTTTTGTTGTCACAATAATGTCAATAAAATAGACCGAAGGGGGCACTTTCGTTGTGTTTAATGAATGGTAAACGATTCAGAGAACACCATATATACCCTAGCAATGGGAGAGTTCCGTAGGGCCTTCCTCAAGGGTGCGAAAACTTATAGAGGATTTCATTTTGATTTCATTACCTTTCTGTACGTACATTTCAGGCAAACCATATAAGTTACGTGTGTATTAATTTTCCTCTGCGCTTCATCCGTTTTATTTGTCTGCGTACGACCATCGAGCTGCAGAGAATAACGAGACGATTGGCAGCTGCTGCTATAATGTTCCTTCTATACGCAGCAAAAGTATAACGACAATTTCACTTCATTCATATAATATTAATTGATGGCGTTTTTACGAACCGAAACCGCGATGTAATTATAAGGTACGTCATATAGCGGAGCGCTCCGGAGATTCTTGCCAGTACACGGGCCTTACCATTCTAGCCTCCATCGAACATGCGACAGCCGCGGCTGCTATGAACACGCGTTTTTCAGGTCAGCGTGGCCGGCGCCATCATTGCCCTTACAAAATGCCATATATGGCGATATCAGGAATTGAGCATATGTGGCTATTCATATATGGCATGTGCCCGTACGTGGCCGTATTTGCCCAAATCTGGATACAAGCATATATGGCAGTGAAAGACCGACATGAGGAATGCCATGTAAGGGTGATAGGTATTGGGCAAATACGGCCCCGTACGGACACGTGCCATATATAGCTAGATATGTACATATGGCCATATATGCATATCTGGCTATATATGGCACATGTCCGTATTTGCACAATTGGCGTCAGTCTTACATGGCATTCCCCGTGTTGGTCTTTCATTGCTATATATGCTTGTATCACGACTTGGGCAAATACGGCCACGTACGGGCACCTGCCATACATAGCCACACATGCCCAATTCCTCATATCGCCATATATGGCATATTTGTAAGGGTGGCTCTTCCACAAATGACTTACCAGTTTTTGCGAGTCGAAATCTTAACATGTCGAATGCACGGGTACGGCTGCTGTCACACGTGTTAGTCTATGGCGGTATCATTCATTCAGCTGCAGATACAAAAAGGCAACGTAACAGACCAATATGGCGGCACTTAAACGGGCTTGCCTGCGTGCTGTGCCACGCCGACATGTTGCGCGCATTTACAGGTTTAACACATTCCGATCCGCATTGCTAAACCTCGATATTTTCCCACACTATTATGTTTCGCCGTTTGTGAGCAACTGTCGATTTCTTTGTTACAGGCCCGCATCATGCAGCCCCGGTATAGAATGAAAATGAACCTTCCTTCGATCAAGGATGATAGAATAATAATGTCGGGAATACTGCATCAATACATCGCTTTCCCAGCGGACAGCGATACCGGCGCCACTACCACTATCGGCTGCCCCTTAATTCATGGCCTGTTCTGGCCCAGGGAAAGCCTCTCACTGCGGATATATCCACTTATCCCGTTCCTGTTGCATTCGAGGCCGTGCTCCACTCGCAAACATTCTAACCTTATTACTTCCGGCCAACCGCCATCATGGACTGGCCCGTCGCTCCTTTGGCACTTGCTTCGTTAATTTACACACGCGTCTCAATGAATCGAATACATGTATTGTAGAAACCGCTACTCCAAGTTATCGTAAGCAGGGACGCCTGGGTTCGAGCATATAGGTGGCAAAGCAAAATTGCTATCGCGTCAAGTGGCTTAGTGATGCAAATGACGTGCTTTTTACGTTTTGCATATCTTTATCTGTTGTTCTCGCTATCTGTAAAGGTAATAACATCCGCACGGCATGCGGCCTAAGCTAATGATTTTTTAATAAGCTTAGCCTAACAAGTTTTACAGCTGGATCTAGCCTACGTACACGTAGTTGTCATCAGTCTTCGCTATATTTAGACTAATTTAACGCACACGCTTTGCGATCTACCGTTATCTCATCTGGCCAGACACCACGACATCTGGCCGCCCTGGAAGCCGCCTCGCATTTATTCTCCGCACTCTCCGAGTCACCGCAGCCCTCCACAGAGTGGCGCGTGGTGCGGTGCGACCGCGGTTCCGAACAGGGAGATCCCGTCGCGAGATATCCGCGTCGACCGAAGATGCCGTGTTGATACAGACTGCTGATAGTCAAAGTTTTCGCCTCCCTAACGACCCCTAATTAAATTGTCGTGTCTCGGGTTTTGACAGAGACGTATATAGGAGCTAAAAATCTGCGGCTCCCTTCGGGTCGGCCGCGTGCGTGGGAACGAGTACGTACGGCATTGTTTTCCCTGCCGCGACTTGACGAATGACCCACTGAATCCACGTGCAAGCCAGCCATCTACGAATGGGCAATGGTCTTCCCGCAGAGCGCTTACACTAACGCACTCTTAACTCAATTTGTTTATCGGAACTCGCGATGACCCATTCGTGAAAGCGTCAGCGCCGCGCAGAAGCTGCCAAACTCGCAAAAGTTTTAAATTGAGATATTTACTCTGAAATATGTAACGCTGGTGGGCCCAGTGTGGCACAAATTAGGGTGCCTTCATAGATACATGTTCACACGGTGGTATAGGCATATGCACAAAGGTGCCTAACACAAATAAGTTATTGACGGTATGTGGGAGTTTTTCGATGTGGGCTACAGACCCAGCACTGCTGCTATAGAATCAACGTTGCTAGAATGGCAATACAGTAACTGAACCAACGGCAATCGTTACGTAAGATCACGGCAATTATTTCGCAATCACCAGTTAAACTAAGATGACTGCAAGCGCAGCGCGATGCTGAAAGGCGCGCTGTGTTGGCCCGCGTTTTTAACTGTTTCAAGCCAATTGCCTTTGTGCACTCCACTGTTGGAACCTAGGAAAGAAGAAGAAGAAGAGAGAGTAGCAATATATGCAACATATATGCAACAAATTGCTCCTTAGCACTTCAAGTAGCTTAGTTGCGCTAACATCCCCACTGCATCCATTGAGGTTTCACAGATGACGTGCGCAGAAAGGCATCGAAATTTTGCATACGCGCTCCAGAGTCTTCACATGCAACTTTCAAGACACTTTGGCATAATAGTTCAAGATTACCAGAAGAGCGTAGTCATTTTATGAACAGCGGCAGCGTCGTGCAGTACGAATGATCTCCGTGTTCAGTTTGTCTGATACCATGTACATATAGCATATCAGATAAACTGAACGCAGATGTCGCGTTTTATAAAGCGCTCCGATAAAACTACTCAGTGCGAAGCTCTAGAGAGCTTTCACGCGAAAAACCTGACTTACAGGCGTCGTATAAGTCCGAAAATAACCATTTCACCATGTGCAGTTATTTTACAGCCTATCAACCCCTTTCTTTCTTTGCACACGAGAATTATTGCATTCTGCCGGTGTCAGAATGCACGCGTCTTACAGGCTACGAGTAGTATAATGGCAAATGAAATATGCAGAGCAAGGAAATGTCACCATGTACTCCGAAACCATGCAATATATACAGTTGCTACAGAGGCTCACCCGCCGAAACGCGGCATGTGGTGCGTGTACTAGGACCGTCAAAAAATATAAGCTGATAATGAAGTTGTACCACTTAGATCGCATGAGAACGCACCTATCACTTTTCTTCAATCCTGTTCCTACGTTTAGTTCGTTTAGTGTTGCGGAAACTGTAAGATTTGATTTCTAGAGTTTTTTGTCCAAGAACCAGCTATGGTTACGAGAGACGCCGTAGTGGAGGGCTCCGGAAATTTCGACCACTCGGTATTCTTTAACGTGCACCGACATCATGGGCAGTACACGGGCCTCAACATTTCGCCTCCATCGAAATGCAGCCGCCGCGATTGCGGAGACTGTAGTGCATTCCTTTCTGTATAAACTGGTTTCCTTTTCCTTTTTTCTTTTGTATCACGGACCAGTAAACTCGTACGTCAATACGATCGCGGCTGATACGAATTTCAGTGTGATGCGAATTGAGGGAAGTTCCCGTAGGGAGCCTACATGACTGCCTTTTTTAGGCTCCCTAAGTTCCCGGCCAAGAGTGCGCCGCCATGCGGAGCCGGTTGCCCGGCGTATGTTCCAGATAAACGAAAAAGAAAAAATCACAGCATATTCACGGGGTGAATGATGATGAGCGGGGCGAAGCTCCGGAAGGAATCATCGGTAAACCGTGAAACTCTTCCGTGCAATTCGCCCCACAATTAAAAGTGAAACACTTGAGTAAATGTCATCAAACTATTATAACATCTCGCATCTTTCATCATCAACTACAAGTACCGCCATCTAGTTTTATAACATCTCGCGCATGCTACGAATCCTCACGGTTCAACTATGCACAATGCACAAGTGAAATCTCCCACCGGCACTTCATTGCAAGTCAAGACGCAGTGCCTATATACATATATATATATATATATATATATATATATATATATATATATATATATATATATGGGTTGCCGGTGAACGCTTCTCCAACGCGAGCAGTCGGTATTTCTCAATCAAGAAACTCGCTAGGAGACGCTGCCTGCGCCAATGTTGTCTCTCGCGGGCGAGCGCGTGCCGGGAGCCACGCGCTCGCCCTCGGCGCGTGCGTGCCTCCCGGCAGGCACGCGCCGGTGGCTACCTACTACTACTACTACTACATACATCGGGGACGCACGACCCACGCCTTAAGAAGCTTCGCCCCTAAAAAAAAACAGCGAATGGCGGTTTGGATACACCACAGGGTGTCATTCGTCACCCTTTTACAATGTCAAGTTATCGAGGTCAATGAATAACTTTTCGGACTATTAGCCATTGGACTATTGGTGGTCATGACAAAAATCATGGGCTATCGTGAAACTGCTTACAGGGCGCAAATTGAACAAACAAAAGAGAGGGACACACAATTTGCTTGTTCAATTTGCGCCCTGTAAGCATTTGCACTTTATAATGAACCAACTAGCCCAAGAAGCAGTTTTATTAAGCTATCGTGAAACCTCTCAGGTATCAGAAGAATGCGCACGCCGCAGAGCATATTAGCAGGTCAGCGTATGAAATGCGACTTACGAAGTTCAGGCACTGACTTGCGTCGTGTTGGACTCTCAATGCGACGTGTGGCGGGCATCGCTAACGTTCAGTGTATAAAGAACGAGACCTCGGGAGGCTTGTGTACCCAAGGACATAAAAAAAAAAAAAAAGAAATGGAAGGCCCAGAATTAAAGTCATCAAGAGCATGTCTTGCTGGAGCTGCAGGTGTCTTGCTGATGCTGCACTATGACTCTGCCAGCTACGTGACGACGCCTACGCGCAAGATGATTCGGCGTCCAGGATCACAACGGCGCTGCTATAGCGAGCCGCGGGCGCAGGAAAGGAAACTATTACGCATTCTTTACCGCAGTTACGGAGCGCCCTTTATAGACCGAACCAGTGCCTTAAACAGGAGGCACTTGACCGAACGCAAGAGGGCGACGCGAGGGCATGTCGCTTGTTCTGCGCAGCACGGAGGGAAACCGTCGGGGGAAGCGGGAATGCACAAGCGCGAATAAGCAGCTTTAAATTCTATTGTTTTCATTTCAGTGCGGTGCCACCACCCACGCCCAACACACTTCTTTTTTTTTTTATATTTGCTTTCCAGAGCACTGATCCGCTGAACTGTGTAATGTGGTGCCTGCGCGATTTCGTCTCATCACAAAAACGCGACGACTCCGGAGGGTCCGAACTGTTCGTTGAACAAATATATATATATATATATATATATATATATATATATATATATATATATATATATATATATTCTTCAGTGTGCCCACAATGCACACGACTCGGCGTGCATACGATCAGTGCGAACGGCGACAAGTGGCCGGCTACGCCCAGGTAACAACCGCCGCTTCCTGCGCCGCCCCTAACGACGCCATACAGAATGTAGAAGCTCACGAGCAGACGAAAATCGGTGCAGACAAATGGACAGCGGAAGACAGGTAGCCCGGAAGAACTGTACTTAAAAAACCATTTCGAAGCATTCCAGGCATAGCCCCACGACCCTGCCCCGCGGCACTTGCTACCCGTCGGACTTTTTTAAAGACGATAGTCTTTCTTGGGATACTTGAACGCAGGAATTTTGGTCTTTCTGTTTGTCTGTCATTCATCCACCCGGCCAAAGTTTAAGCACTTTCCTAACGCCCAGCCATCTTGAACTGGTAGCTGCGTTCATACTTGTGAACACTGTCGATCAAAAAGCAATCATTACGCATTTCTGAGACGCAAAATCAATACGTAAATATTAGGTGGTGTGTTCCTTTAGTAGAAAATACATAGATACGTAATTCTAAAGACCCTAGTGTTTGTTAGGCTGCGCTAAACATGCGACACTAAATACGAAAAGGCCTCTGCCGACGATTTGGTGCTGCCACCTGGCTGTTGCCCAATGATTCTGCAAGAGCTCATGTTTCCCGACGGCGCTGCCAGATGGCGTCCATATCTCACGCAGTCCCACTATTATTCATGCTTTACATGAGGAGAATGGAGAAAGCATTGGAGATGAGCAATATTGGTTTTAAGCTGTCACACAGACAGGCAGGTATAGTGGTAGAACAAAAGCTCCCCGGGCTGTTTTATACAGACGATATTGCGCTATTCGCAGACAGTCGAACAGATTTGCAGGGTCTGGTTAATATATGTGGTCGGGAAAGTGAAGATTTAGGACTAAAATTTAGTGTGACAAAATGCGGTTGGATGATATTCAATGACAGCAACATCAGACCATATCAATACAGGGCGAGGAGATACCCAGAGTACGAGAGTACAAGTACCTCGGGATATGGATAAATGATGGGAATAGATACATAGAAGTACAAGAAAAAGCTATGATAGTTAAAGGAAAGAGGAACTCCGCAATAATGAAGCATAGAGCGCTGTGGGGTTACAACAGGTACGAGGTAATTCGTGGTTTGTGGAAAGGTGTAATGGTGCCAGGAGTTACATTCGGAAACTCAGTGGTGTGCATGAGGTCAGAGGTACAATCAGGGCTGGACGTGAATCAGAGGACGGTCGGATGAGACCTCGCATTGGGCGCCCATGGGAAGACCACGAATGAGGCTGTTAAGGGGGATATGGGATGGTCTGACTTTGAGGGAAGAAAAGCTCAGAGTAAAATTAGGTACGGACAGAGATTAAGGAATATGAAAGAAAGTAGATGGGCAGCGAAAGTATTCAGGTATTTGTATAGGAAGAACGTTGACTCACAATGGAGGAAGAGAACCAGGAGGCTTACCAGTAGGTATACAGCCAGTAACGAAACGGATGGGACGAAAAAGAGCATTAAGAGCATGGTCAGTGTGGCGGAGAAGTTGGATTGGATAGCAGGAATGGAGAAGAAGCCGGCATTGAACAACTACAGAAAAGGGAAAGACGAAATCAAGAGAGAAAAATTTTAGATAATTCAAAGGGAAGCGCTTTACTGTTTGAAGCAAGGTCCGGTTGCCTGAAAACCCGAAGTTACAGAGCGAAATTCAATAAAGAAGGGGACACATGTACGTGCCTTGGAAAAGCTAGGGAAATGACAGATCATATTTTGATTGAATGTACAGATGTCCACCCAGGTGTAGCTGTGGACACTACTCTACAGGAGGCCATGGGTTTCAGGGGTAACACGGGAAAGCTGAACATGTCGGCGATAGAGATAAGTAAAAGGCGCTTAGAGTATTGGTGGCGCAAAAGTATGGAGCAAACAGAAACGCAAGGTAGTTCGGGTAAGATTGTTACATCACAGCGGAACGATAATAGATGAAATAGGTAGGCGAGGAGACAAATTAGTTGTGAAAATATGTGTGATTCGGGAAAAGAAATGTTTGTAGAGGAAAAAGAAATAAAGCTAGAGCTTGGTGGCCCGGCTACCGCCCCGTTATAAAGGGGACGCTCCTACGGCCAGCAGAAGACTATTGTCTTTCGACAACATTTGTAGCGATGCACGCAGATAAGCGACCAACTTTTTCAACACCAAGAACATCACACGTTTCACGGCATGTGCACAGCATGTGCACGGCATCACACAGTATCCAGGCCTCGACATTTCACGTCCATCAAAACGCAGCCGCCGCGACCGGGATCCGATCCCGTGACCTTCTGATCAGCAGCCGAGTGCCGTAGCCGCTAGGCCACCGTGGCGGGTCGCCAGGTACAAAGCGGAAGGAAACGGATGCAAAGTACATGGACAGTGTGTGTCTGCATGGAGTGACCAGCGCGACCTCAAACCCCTGCAAGGCTAAGGACCTTCAGTACTTGACGTTTACTAAATTTTGTTACTTGGATCAGCCTAGACCATCTGTAATGTTTTTCAGCATGACTCAACCATCTTTGTCCCAACCTTTGTGCTTCACGGACAAGGTCAGCGCCATTGCAACTAACCAATACACAGCTTCAGTTAAACGATGACAAAGGGAAGCATATAAAGCTGCACTACATTTTAGTTTTGTGTTATGTGAATGTGTCCCAAACGTATGGCAACAAGCACTACTCAAGGTGGATCAAATCACTGAAAGGAAAGAAAGACAAAGAAAACAGGCTTGCGCAGACTGCAAGATGCAACCATTACTATTACTGCTGTAAAAAATGTAGTTGATTGCAGTTACCAATTTCTGTTGCACAAAAATAACTGATGAATTATTCAAAAGTAATGACAAAAGCCTTTCAATTTCCCGTCCCAGATGCTTATGTTTTGCCTACTCACACAAGTAAAGGCATTGTTGTAACCGTCTTGCCTTAAATGTAAATGTCTTACACTTACGAAAATCCTGGAGTTTTACAGTGCTGTGTATCATATCTGAGACTTCACGCCCAGGAGCCAGGAGTTCCTTAAAGGGCCCCTCACCCACCGCGAAATCTAAATTTTGTTATTCAGCGGTAGTTGTGCACAAGTCCACAACGAAGCAAAGCCGCAAGAATTTTTCAGAACGATGCTACAACAGCAGAGCTACCAACGATTGATGATCAAAAAGCAGGCGCCACTCGTCCCTCGCTTTCCTCCGCTTCTCTCACCACAGCCTTTCCCCTTGCTGCGCTCCTCTAAGTGCCACAGGAGCACTACCATCACTAGGAGCAACATTTCCGGTGCGGCAAGCCAACACACCCTTTCCCATGGCACCTACATAGACACGTATGTAGGTGCCATGGGAAAAAAATTTCAGGAGCCCTTCCCCCATTGAACTGAGAAAATGGGGGCAATCGAAGCCTGGCGTGTGCGTGCCTGACCTGCTATTGAATTACAGCACAAAAAGTGAAACCACGGCGAGATGGCAAATGTGCAAACAGTATGCAGCCTGCAAAACCTCCAGTTAAGATGGAGAAACAAGCACAGAGTGCTCAGATTAAACTGCCAAAGCACGCATCCATGAGGCTCCCGCATTCTGCTGCTGTGGGCATCATATTGCAGTTTGTATAGAATGCAAGTGCTAAAGGCTGCATCTCCTGCTACACGTTGTATTATGAACAACGAATTGGTTAAGTGGGATTGATTACCAAACAAAAGTAACTGAATTGCAGTGACTTCCACCGTATGAAAATGTGATCAATTATAAATGCACTAGAAATGTAATTGATTACAAGTCATCAATTCAATGCAACTGATTACATGCGAGTTGGCAACGGAACTTGTAGAAAGGATTGAAAGAAAGGTTGATGACTAGCTTTATGTTACAAAGCATTTCTAGTATTTACTTTTCTTACCGCAATTCCTACATGTGATGACAAAATGAGTGCAAAAATATTTTACGTACCTTTGCCATGATTAGAGAACAATTTCTAATCAAGCCGTTATCGCTTTCACACAACAAAGCTTCAGAAACTCTTGGAATGATGCATAGCTGACACATTTTTTTCCACTAGGAGCATTTCTCAGAAATGAACTTCGTGTAGAGTTAGCAGCTTTGAGTTTTGACTTTAGAGAACACTGAACCTTTCTCATGCATGTAATAAAATAGACACCATGGCTTCTTTTCTAGGCAGTTCACTTGTGCATGCACGGAGGTGCTTAAAAATTTTACTGTGCAGAGAACTCATAGCAGGTAATGCTACTCAGTGCCTCTTAAATTCCTGACAGCTCCTATATGTATACCATATTTTTATCAGCATGGACAGCTCACCTTAAAAGCACTGACTAGTAAGCTAAATGACAAGAAACCTTTTATTTCAATTTTCACTAAAATATAAATATGCACAATTATAATTTTTTTCAGCATATCAGCACATTTCAAAAGCATGAACGTAAAAGCACTCTTTGTGGTGAACAGACATGGATATGAGATGATCAACAGAATGCCGCTGCACCGTTTAACTTTGTCAGTGCCTAAAACAAATGCCAAGAAGGGATTATATGTATTATGTAAGGAGTTGCAACGCCACACCAAGTACACAGGAATAATAACACGCACTGAAAGACAGGCCAGCTGTCTCAGTAAAATACTTCCGAAGTCAAGTCCCTCTATGCACAAATATATTAGCATCAGTTTGAGGAACCAGTACAGAGATCCCCGGCCCCAGCACAACATTAAGACATTGAATATTCCTCACCATCTGTGGTCCCAACAGCCATGGTCAGAGGAATTGGCCGCAGATCATCTCCATAGTGGGAGAAGAGTGAGCAAGATGTCATAGTCCAGCAACGACCAACAATGGTGATCATTACAACTGCTGCAGGAGTGCCCATCCACCTGTAGCAGACTGGATGATGAATGAAACTTCAGCACCAGTCCCACCATTTGCATCTGAAGCCTTTGGTATGACGGAGCTTGAGTTACTGCTTCCATAAAAACACTGTGTGCTACATACTGTGCCTGAATGTGTCTGCTCACAATTCAAAGGCACTTGCAGGAATGTTAAACCAACAGTGCTCTGTGAGCACTGTACATTTTTATGTCACTGTGTACTAATGCATGATTAGCCCCCCAAGGACTAGCTCTGAAGGACTGCAGGTAACCTGGTAACCTGAATAACAAAAGCACAGCCTTGTTTCACAGGCTGCCGTTTCAACACAATGCACCTGCACAACCAGCTGCTGCTGGAAAGACTCCTGGTCTGCGAGCAGCAGAAACATGACTGCATAGGAGTTTGCTGTGAGATCACACATTTGTGGACATCGGTGCTAGTGTTGAAGAGAACGTCTCCCTGTTGACCGATATGCCCATATTTAGCTGCTTGTTGTTACTGCTGCTGATTCTGCTGACGATCCCGATGATGTTGCAGCTAGTTGCGGCTGAACTTGTTCCACTTGTATCTGTTCCGCTTGGACTTGCTCAGCTTGCCGATTCTTTGCCAATCGCTGTCGAGGTAGCATATGTCTCAGCCGCTGCTTCAAAAGGGGCAGAATTTGCACCAGCCTTGTCAACTTCTGATTCTTTTGCACTAGCTGTTTAAGAAAAATATAAAAGAAAAAAAAAAAGAAAGCTTGCATTAGTCCGTTCTCTCATGCACATACACAGTTGCCAGCTTTGGGAAATAACATGGGTCATTGCCTTCATAAGTGTGCTTGTTTAAGGGGCCCTCTAGCACATTTCCTGCACCTGTTTTTTATTTGCGGATCACATAGACAGGTGGCTGGGCATAGTTTTGGCACAGGTCGAACCACCCATATCAACTGATTTAATATTTTAATGCTGCAATGAAGTCACCATACCACTGCCGACCACATCAATGCGTAGTGATGCTATTTGTGGCCAGAGCTATTTGTGGCATAATACCAGAGCTATTTGTGGCATAAGCGACGACATACCGTGCAAGGTTATGATTAGACAAATTAGAAGTGGCAGTGGTACTACATCGGAAAACAGTGATACTCGTTTTTTTTTTTCTATTGCATGGTTTATTCAAAGTTCTTTATCTGTCTGTCTGTCTGCCTGCCTGTCTTGCATGGTTTTTCGTAACGCCAGAACAACAGAAAAGCTGGTAATTTACAGCATGGTACGGTGAGACTCCATGTTCTTTGCTGCTATGCCAATGGTGTCACCGTCTGCGACTGCGACAGCAGTGCCACAATGTACACAGCTTAGCAGACGGGAGAAGCAAGGTTGGGTATTGGGGTTGGCCCAGCCGTGGTGGTACAGTACACAAACGTGACCTGACCCACACGTCTCCCACCTATAGTTCATCTATGACAACAGGTGTCCCACTTTCCTTTGAGAGGCGCACTCCAAACCTGCAGAAGACCAGATAAGAGGGGACACGGACGTACGCAGTCTTGCTTTCTTTTGTGTTCCCTGCAGGGGCGTCTGGCGAACAGAAGAAGGTGATGAACAACAAAAGGACACGATAACAAGGTGCCCCTCCCGGCCTTTGGGGCCCCCAACAATAAAAAACTCTGTAACGAAGAAATGCGACACCGGAGCAACCAATGTCGATGGCAGTGGGCTACACGGTGAGAGCAACGCAATGCCCTCTGGCCCCTGATGAGTGCCCACATTGGAAAGAACAGGGGACCACGTCGTGCGAACTTCCTCTACGTATGTGCTTCAAGCCAATTCCATGGGCTGCGCGTTACGTCGGGCATGACGAGTGAAACGTAGCCACTTGACCCCGGAAAGCTCAAGTTGAGAAGCCACATTTTTTTTTTTGCTTGTATTTTGAATGTTGTCGGCTTAATAACTTCGGACCGCATGCTCCTATCGCTGGTGTTCTTGCAGCATGTATCTGCACGCCCTTCAGACTGCGAAACACGGCAGTAAAAATGGCCCCTTGAAAAGTGTTAGAGGGCCCCCCTTAAAAGGCCATGCATGCATGGCCCTTAACCAGTGGATAAAAACTGCGACTTTATCACAGGCAGCAATGTGCAGTGTAGTGCAAGACAAAATAAAGTATGAAGTTTGACGGTCTAGATGTGGTTTAATAATGATGTATAACAATTCATAAACAGAAAGCACAGTATGCACTTAAACAAAAGAGAGGTAAGCTACTTGTTGTGGCTTCATTGTGGAACACAATAATAATTTCTAGGATTTTACAATAAGATTATAAGAGATGCTGTAGTGGGGGGTTCCAGAAATTTTGACCACCTGGGGTTCTTTAGAATGCAGTGACATTGCACAGTACACAGGCCTCAACATTTTGGCGTTTCAGTCGACTTGATGCAATCACGCAGAATGTGGTCATTCATTGTCCGACCCACATGGAGGGTGGAGAGAAAAAAAAAGAATGATGCCCCAGATTACGCTTGGTTGTATATACCTGAAGGCACATAATGAGGCAAGAGGCTTGGGTACTTTCTAGTATCCATGCTCTTGCCATATGTATCAAGCACTTAAAAGAGGGATGAAAGCTTGTGAAAAGCCTGCCCATACCCTAAGATAGATGCATGTGCGCTCAAAGGGCTTGGAAGGAGTAGGCAGTGAGAGGTGACACGACACAACTAAGCCCACGGTGACAGCCCTGGCGCTCGGAAAACAGATGCGATACTTGAAATTTTTTGCCAATAGCTCTAGTGATCCGCGATGGTGAGTGCCAACTTGCAGCATCACAAGAAACCAAGAGGTGTATGTGGCCTTCCACTTGTCCAGTTAGAACCAAACAGCACTTGGACACCAAGAGAAAGAGCCAAAGAAAGCTTCGCTTTAAGAAGCAGACCCCGTTTCTTCCATGGTCCACTAGCACCCAATAGGTAAACACAGTCAGAAACAACAATATAACAAATTTCAATGTTTAACAAAATTCTCAATAATAACAAAGTCCTTAAGGGGACCCTGAAATGGTTTTGACGATTTTGTGAAAACATGGTGATCCGTTAGAGCGAGTCATTAGGATCATTAGAGGACAGATTTCAGAGCTCTGCGTAAAGTGTGTAATTTACAATAAGGTTTTGAACACGCGCATCGCAAAATATCGCAGCGGCTCGTCAAAATGCATTTTCAAATGCCCCTGCCTATCATTTGATGAGAAGGTAACACCGGCTGGCAGCTGGAGCGTTGTGCAGGAGACAGCGAAAAATACAGGTGCCTCATTTTATTAGTAGAACGTGTGTGAGGTTTAGGGGCCCTTTAAAGAAACACATAACTGTGCAAGTGAAGCTTAGGAGCAGCGACTTCAAAGGGTGCGGAACATTTTTTGAACACAGCAAGAAAACACTGCCAATAAATCATGGAGGCTCCTGTGAACATGTCAGCTGAATATTATCCTGCTACATTCAACAGGGAATATGCAATTTGGTTTCAAGATATACCTAAAAAGCACCCGCTCTTCTTTTAACAAAACCACACTGTCCACACAGGCATGGTGATTTCTTTTTTTCCTCATTGTGAGCAACAGCAATGACGGACACCATCACCAGCAATTTCAGCCCATAACAGCTTGCGCCATAAAACTGAAAGACTGGCACCACGTTTGGCCTTAAAAACACATTGGCATTCCATAACAGTTTCCCAAGAATGTGTCCCGAGAGTGTGACTTTAACAGTTTAAAATGATCTTAACAAGAATTCCATCACTCCATCCCTTACCTTGGCAGCTTCCTCGAGTTCTCGAGTGGCAATACTCAGCTGATCAACAGCCAGCTTGGCTTCCTTGAGCTTTATGTTGAGTTCATCTGGCACAGGTTTCTGGCTAGAGACGAGCTGAAAGGCAAGGCCAACTCATGAATGAAGCCTGGCAAAGTGGGCTTGTTGGTGCATTTTGAATGGAGGTAGTTGAGCACTAGCGAAGACTAGGACAAGAAGGGGGCTATTATGTGCCCAGTGTGTTTCCTTTTCTGCCCTTGTCTTCACTAATGCTCAACTATTGCCATTCATGATGAAAGAAAACAGGAAAAGGTCACGGTGACAAGACGGTGAGACCCTGGAATACATACCTTGCATTTCTCTTCTAAGGCTTGGCACTGTTGCCCTTGGAACTTCAGGCGGTACTCGAGCATAGTCCTTTTCATTTGATGAACAAGCTGGGCATTGCTTATGTGTGGAGCCTGTAACACAAAACAGATGGGGCAAGAATTCAAAGCCAAGTAACTGCAGTACGCAGTATGGCATGCTACTTGAGAGTTTTAGTGTGTCTAGTAAACTGGTATATGCAAGGGCATTTACATAAAAATAATTTCTGAGGTTTCGTGTGCCAAAGCTATCATATGATTATGAGGCATGCCACAGTGGCAGGTTCCGGACAATTTGATTGCCTGGAGTTCTTTAATATGCACTGACATCATGCAGTACACAGTCCTTTGCATATTGCTTCCATCAAAATGCAACTGCCGTGGCCAGAATCGAACCTGCGCCTTTTGGGTCAGCATCCAAGTAACCACTGTAACCACTGTGGCAGCGGATGATTTACATTAGAGCAGGTTAGTGGGTGATGGTGGCAACATCTTGAGACATTGTGCGTAACACAATTACAGGCAGTTTCTTTTACATACATGTTTGCAAGTGCTCGCACTGAAAAGATTTAGGAAGGTATCATGTTTCTGAATAGACCAGTGCTGGAAATTTATACCAGCAGCAAGGTCACTGCAATAATGGCTGATATTCATGATTGTATTACAAAAGCCTTTAGTCGCTGCTGCACTTTTGGTGGCAATAAGCTCTTGTTGAAGTAATGAGCTCTACAAGCATTTAACAGCAACAGAATACTACCAAGGTGTCACAGAGAGCTACACGAATGTGAATAATTTAGAATGGAATGGGGCACCTGGCTCACTCAGCACAGCTACCACATGGTGCGGGATATAGGTCAAGTTTTTGTTTTTCAAAAAAATATTGCTGGAAAGTCACCCCTCAGCTTATATAGTGGTCCTTGGTGCAACCCGAATCATTGTCTGGCAACAGGACAGTGCAGCATATTTCTCAGCATCAGCATCGACATCACTTCCACACAGGAACGATGCCACGAATGAAGGAAGAAGGGAGAAAGCCATAAGAGAGTGAAATGTGATAATCTTGAAGCCTAGTCATAAAAAATTTAAGAGAGAATCATGGAAAATGGGCCTTGGTCAGATGATAGGCTAGTGGTAGGCTAATGTCCGGTCAAGGGCCACTAAAAGTTACCACACACAAACAACATCCGGCAGCTATGTGAGCCTAATCCTGCTCGAGAGGGACTGTGCACAAGGTGTCAGAATGGGCATCGCTTGCCGAGGCTAGCGCAATCACGTGACGCCACCTTCTAGTCTTTTTTTTTTTTTAACTCAATGCCAGGTATGCTTCAGTTAGTAATCCTCGTGTGTTCGTGGTGAGCAGTGCTCTGCTTGTGACTATCGTTCTCCAAGCAAAACGAGTACTGGCACATGTCGCCAGTGCGCAGCTGCATTTAAAGATCAGGTAACAGAGTTTGCTGAAGTGAACAGAAACATGGCTGCATAGTGGCGCTTTGGTGAGTCCAAAAAAAGCGTCAGGCAGCGGCGAAACTGGAAAAACAAGTTATTGGCTTGCAATGCGCGGAGGAAGTCCTTTCGTGGTCGCCATGCCTTGCATCTGGAACTTGAAGATCAGGTGGCAGATTTTGCCCGGGCATCCCCACACCAAGTCCTTGCATGTAACAGCAGAACTTATCTGCAACAGGGCGATGAAGCTCGCCCGTGAGGATGGACTGTCACAGGAGCAATTCAAGGGCTCCATTCCATGGGTTCGTCATTTTTGCAATGAAAAGGATTTGCACTTCGCTGGCGCATTGCTACCTGCTAGAAGTTGCCAGAAGTACATGAAGAAGAGTTGGTGGAATTTTGAAACTATGTTGTATATCTCCGAAAGCAGCGTGGCTACATGTTGGGACAGCTTGGTAATGTGGACGAAATGCTGGTGTGGTTCAACATGATATCATCCACCACAGTGTGAACACAGAACAAAGGAGTCGAAGCTGCTGTCAACAGGAAGCAAGCGTTCATGCTTTACAGTGATGCTTGTACGCACTCCTGATGGCAGAAAGCTGCCACTATTCATTATTTTCAAGCAGAAGGTGGTGCCAAAAGGCAATTTCCCATGGGATGTTGTCATTCATGTAAACGAAAAGGGGCACCTAGACAAGACCCAATGCTTGTCAGGATCCACACAGTATGGACTGGAGGCCTAGCACACTGCTTCACTTTACAAGCATGCTTGTGCTGGATGCCTTTTATGGGCACCTGGCAGCATCTGTAAAACAGGCGCTCCGCAACGGGAGGATGGACCTTGTCATCATTCCGAAAGGCACGAACTCGACTTGCAGCCTCTGGACATCGTGCTCGACAAATTGTTCAGGAACCACATGAACAAACTCTATAATCAACAATTGGCTAGCGACAACCTGCAGACCTTAACCAGCCGGCTGCAGAGGTCACCTTTCCAGGTGGTGTGTACATGAGTGTCACAGGCCTGGCAGTCACTGCCCAACGAAATGGTAGTCGTGCATTCAAGACATACTGCACAGGCAATTTGCTCGATGGCACCCAGGGCAACGTGCTGTGGGACGCAGCCTCTGATAAACAATTGTCCTCGGACGAGAGTTCCATCAGTTCAGGTGAGGAAAGAGCTGAGTTATGAATAAAATAAGCTCTGTGCCTAATGTCTTGTCATTGAATATTTTGCCGCAAGGTAAGGGTGTCAACGACTCAACCTATTATCCTCAATATACGGGAACTTAACTTACCCTTGATTTGATGTCAGAAGTCATCTTATAGACATCCAAGATAAGCCTGAAATTATCATTAGATCCTTGTGTTGAGAGACCAACTGAAATAACACAATAAGCATTAATGTTTCAAGAGCACAATCCAAAACAACAAAGAGAATAAACATTTTATTATAAACAACACGGTGAGCATGAAAGTCCAGCGCACCAATCAGTGGACACAGAATCTGTTGTGCACCATGAAAATGAAGGAAGGGGGGAAAACAAAAATAAGCATTTCTGCTTATATTTGCCCATAGCCAGCATCTATTTTGTTTGTGGCCTCCTCTGTATATTAAAAGGAGTACTGTCAAAGAAAGGTTTTAACTTAGGCAAGATAACTTGCCAGTCAGAATTAAGATAACTTGCTAGTCAGATTTGTGTGGACACACTCGTATCAATATTTCAAAGGCAATGTAATGTAGAATATATCTATAATAAATTTTAAAATGTGTGCTGCATAATTGCATGCAGCATAGTGCACCTCATGACATCAGCATCAACTCGGCTTCCACATAAACAACAGGTAACCAACTATGTCACCAGTCTGGGTTTGCCAACATGCTCCGTGCATATGCTCTCTTCCATTGTTGTTCACTCTCTGCATAGTTAAAGGAATTGGTCCACGAATGCAAGCGTGGGTTCAAATACCACTTATGACACCATGTCGAGGCCTGGTTAGGCCAAGTGGGTTCACAATGAAGAGCGACAGACAAACACAACATGATACTCCAAGTCACAGAGAGCAAGTCTCTTACTTTCACACCAAGGTGCACACACACAAGATACACACAGATGACGCTGTGGAGCCCTGAGGTGTAAAGTACCTGGAAAAAAAAAAAAACTAAAATAGCGCCAACTGCATCCCTTTGCCTTGTGGGGACCACCGGGGCGAAGTGCGTACCGCGCGACGCCATGTTTTGCACGGAATGCCCCTACATCCCCCTCTCCCAGCTGGACAGAGCGGCGATTCATCAGTGCGAGGGGCTTCCCGCTTTGCCCCATGTGGTCTTAACTAGTTTGCCATTGGGCAGCTAGTAATTTCTGGAATGTTTGCGCGTTTCTGGTTTTGGAGATGCTGGAGAGAACTCGCTGGGACTCGAAGGGGTGCGCACGTACTTTTGTGACTCTCCGGCTGACGTGGCCATCGGTCGGATAGCGCGCCTTTGCGGGCTCCAGCGACCCCGGCAGCAGCTTGCGATCGTCACCCATCTCTGTACGTTCTTTTCCTTCTATTTTCCCTTTCTAGGGGCGCGCGATCGCAGGTGCGCTGGCCGGGGGTTAGGCTCTCCCCCCCTTGCATGGTCTTTGTGTATTGTGTGTTCGCGTGTTGTTCATTGTTACTGTCCTTTGTGTTCTTGTTTGCTCGCGTGTTGTTAATCATTATAGTTAACCTTTGTTTATATTTAATTCGACTCTATATTTGGCCTTGTATTGTTTGTTTTATTTAACGAGTGTCTATTAAATTACTGTGCTTGGAGAGTTACGCCTAATGTTCTCCTCCTGCGCCGCGTGCGACGGTTCGTGCTGTCCTGCCCCGAAACAGGCCGCGGGCTGACGCGTGCGGCAGCACGGCGATGCATGGCTGAGACGAGCGAGCGTGCCAAACGCGACGGCCTCATTCTCTGCTTGTTGAGTGCTCGAACCCATGGCACGGGGTTGCTAGCAGCGATTCCGCTGCTAGTAGTAGCTGTAGTAGAAAAACCCCTACAGCCTCTACCTCCTCTCCTAGCAGCTGCAGCAGCGCCTCTAGTGTGCCCACCAAGAAATTGCCTGTGTGAAGCTAAAGCCCCTTGCGAAACCACGCAACCGCACTGCCTCACGGTGTGTAATGACAGCACCTGCATAAGCCATGTGCGTAATGGCTGGTAAGGCCGGCTTCACCTGGAGAGCATGCGATCGCTGTCATAGGAAACGTCTTCAGCGGCCATCGTCCCCAGCTTTGCCGTCACTGGCTTGGTGTGAACATGGCACTGCCGTCTGATACACTGGAACCATACTTTTCACCAAATGGCAGTTACCTTTCTAGCATGTGAAAACACCTTTCTGTTGTTGTACCTGCTTTTGTGGCATTCCGAAACATGCAGCGCCATGGAGCCACCATGCAGATAAGACTCAAGCATGACTGCACAAGACCGAGCAGACACAGTGTGCGCAGTATGCCCAGAGTGTACACACAAGACGGTGTTCTCATGACCTTCTAAAAAGCTAGTGGTGCATAACACTTTGCGATTTCTTGACGCCACCGAAGCCAAATTT
Organism: Hyalomma asiaticum; assembly: GCA_013339685.2. NCBI lineage: Eukaryota > Metazoa > Arthropoda > Arachnida > Ixodida > Ixodidae > Hyalomma > Hyalomma asiaticum. The sequence goes on from CM023483.1 coordinate 25,390,035, forward strand.
GCACGAAGTGTGGCAGCGCTGCCAACAAGAGCGCAAGAGCGTCCACCCGAGCAAGTCGGCAAGCAAATGCTGCGCTCTCGCACCGCGTCCTACTTGCTTGTGGAGATGGTTTTTGCAGGTACAAGTGCTTTGCTTACATGATAGTTCTACAGAACACTTTTATGACACGGAATACCTCTAACACATTGAACAAAAGCTCATAACTGCACCACAGCCCCAAAGCTGTCCACTGCCGTGTTGCTGATGCCTTGCACATAAGCACACGTCTTAGCACACACGTGTACTGATTATTTACTGCATATTTTTATGCTTTCAGACAAGAAAAAAGCATGCCACTTGCTTCTAAGTGCATTCTGTTTTCGTATTTAACAGCACCTTCCAAATTCTTTCTCTCCAACCTCTCCCACCGTGTTGCTTAGAACCACAATGCCCTCTTGTGTTTAGAGGAACAACTTGCACAAGGCCATGTTAGCGTCGAAGAGCCCTCTCAGCTAACTTCATTTACTATCTACCAAGCCGGCGAGAAAGTAGGTGCCTTCACATTGGCATGAATGGCGCTACTTCAGCCATTTTTTTAGTCGCGGTGGGTGGGTGGCTCAACTGCTACTTCTTTCAACAGAACAAAACGAGATGTAAAATTTTTGTGCTAGTACTGTACTACCATATGCATATTCATGTTTTTCATATGAAAAGTAACTAGAAAATTAAAAAGATGGGTTGAGTGTTTCTGATGTACCAGAGATGAGCTACTTGTTTTGGTAGGAATGATTGAGCACCTTCACCTAAGTGAACAGCCACAAACACCAACAAAGATGGCAGAGCAATGCCTGGGACTGTGTTCCGAGAATCGATCGCCTTTGGCGATCACTTTCAAAGCCATATTGCCTTTGTTGCACATTGATTGGGTGGTCGAGGAGGGGCAAGGGAGCAGCCACTTCTTCATTGGACACACAAGATTTTATGTCATGCGAGGCAACACTGTCGTCTTTGGAAAGCATCTCAGAACTTGTACATACTAAAGGGCTATGCTTTGTACCACAGATGTCAAACTTGAAACAGCCCATACCACATTTCATCAATTATGCACTCATCCTTTCCAGCTGTCATGCTTACTTAGTTCAGGAGAACATGTAAACAGCTGTATAGCCGCATATGAAGAGAACTAGCCATTACAGACAGCACTAAAGATCTGTCCTGCCTGCGTCCATGCAGGTCTTACCGGCAACATTCGGCAACACCACTGGTACTGGTGCAGGTTCAGCTTCTTGCTCTTGTACTGGTGCAGGTTCAGCTTCTTGCTCCAAGTCTGTACTTGTGGCAGTAGACTTGTAAACTGGCCGGTGTTGGTCGGCTTTGATTGTTGTTGCTGCTGCTCCTGATATTTCAAAGTACAGAGACTATTATTTAGTATAGGATCATCCCACTTCCTAATTAGTCCACTCTGATGGCACCTAGTTAGTAGCAGTCTACGGCACACCATAATTTGATGCTGTTAAGCTATGTCATACTCCTCAACAGGATTGAAAAAAGCTGCTTAGTCCATCATGCAAGCTCCTGTTAAAATCAGTAGGTGAATTCACATGAGATACCATCATCAAGACATAACCTGAGAGACATGGCTTTCTTCAACGCACATTCATGGAGGTTAAACATGGTATAATGTCATTAACTGATAATTTGGACTGCAGGGCCCCTTAAGTTCTGGCATACAATTTAACACATTTTTGCAATCACAGTTCACGGCCTGTGAAAAACAATAGATACAGAGCAACTGCTCCTTGACATCAATGCTCATTCATACAGTTGCACTCAAGGAGTTACTACTATGATGCAACGATAAAATGATCTGCGTCAATCATGCATAAAAAGTGGATGACGATGCTTAAGATTTAAAAGATAAGGCCCACCTTTAATGCTTCAAAAAGTCAGCACCAATATTTGTGAATAGAGTCAGTTCATATGCTTTCACATATCTACAATTGTTCTTCTCTTTTCTCTAATGTTCTACCCACTTTTATTCATGGAATTTCTGCATCACAACCAAGCTCATTCTTTCCAGCAGCTTCTGGAAAGCTGAACCTTATTATTTACTGGTCTGGTGGCTGCGCAAATTAGTAAAATCTACAGGTCATCTCACCTGCTACTGAGGGCACGCCTACTGGTGCCTGTTGCACAACATTCACAGCTTTCCCTTTCTGTGTTGGGAAAGCTTTGGCTTTGTCCAGGCCAATGAATTTGTGCGCTATCATGAGGAAGGCAGATGTCCTCTTTGGCAATGATGCTGACATTTCTGGAGCGCCTTCTGCTGCAAAAGAATGATGGTCATTTCACATATCTTATTACACTAAGCTATGAATACATAAACCAGTTTTCTCCAAGCGGACTTGAGTGGATGGGCTGGGTGGGCTGTACGATGTGAGCGTGCATCGTAAATTATTGGTGAAGACGCAACTTGCACTGAAGGAACAAGGGGCTGCGCAAGCTGCAAAGATGATGGCTGCAGACGTGGAAATGGTGGCAGGTACCTTAAGTACAGAAAGCATGCATGCTATCAAGCTATGCTTATAAGAAAGTGCAGGAACCATTCAAGCAGATTTGCGTCACATCAAAATAGGGCAAACAGGGAAGACAGACATCACGAAGTGGAGTGCACATGCTGCGATGGAAATGATCATAACGCTGGAAAACACTCATTTTGTCACATTTAAAGCTCAGACATGCAAGCAATGATGTCAGCAGAACCGAAAAGCTTACTGTAAAGGGAACTCATCAGCCAACGGCAACAATGAACAATTCCTGCTTATGAATTTATGGGGTTTTATGCCTGAAACCATGATATGATCATGAGAGACACTGTAGTGGAGGGCTCTGGAAAACGATCATCACAAGGCCTAGTACACCAAGTACTTTCACCGCTGGCCTTACCTTCAGAGAAATACCTTGCATATGACCTGCTCACTCGACCAAGTTTCAATTTAGAGTAAGCTTAACATCCCGGCCACATTCGTCGGGACCGCCCTGGAAGCTACCTTGGTGGTGCTATTATGCTCTAGGCCTAATCTGTGACAATGTCATCAAAGCTGGGACTGAAATTTCAATGCCAGTTTCTAGCTGTAACTGGTCAATACCACTCATTTCATTAGCTAAAGAATGGGGCAATTCGACCTTGTGGCGACTTCAATGTAACAGCCAATGCTGCATGCCCCATGAAAAAATACTATTTCCAACCTAAAATTCAAAACATCTTTGCTAATTTAAGCGAGTGGCAAGAAAGTATCCACCATCATTGACCTGAGGAATGCATGCAGCCAGCTGCTGCTAGGTGATAAAACAAGGAGGCTTCTAATGGTTAACACACAAAAGGGACTACTATTGTGCTTTAACCGGATCCCTTTTGGTGTGTGGTCTGCATTGGCCACTTTTCAGAGACGTGCGCAAGCTATTCTGCATGGAATACCAGGTGATTCGAGTTTACTTGTATGTATGTTACATGTATGTATGTATGTATGTATGTATGTATGTATGTATGTATGTATGTATGTATGTATGTATGTATGTATGTATGTATGTATGTATGTATGTATGTATGTATGTATGTATGTATGTATGTATGTATGTATGTATGTATGTATGTATGTATGTATGTATGTATGTATGTATGTATGTATGTATGTATGTATGTATGTATGTATGTATGTATGTATGTATGTATGTATGTATGTATGTATGTATGTATGTATGTATGTATGTATGTATGTATGTATGTATGTATGTATGTATGTATGTATGTATGTATGTATGTATGTATGTATGTATGTATGTATGTATGTATGTATGTATGTATGTATGTATGTATGTATGTATGTATGTATGTATGTATGTATGTATGTATGTATGTATGTATGTATGTATGTATGTATGTATGTATGTATGTATGTATGTATGTATGTATGTATGTATGTATGTATGTATGTATGTATGTACGTGACAATATTATAGTGGTGAAGAAAAATGAGAACTGCCTGAATTTGTGTAGAGTTCCAGAAGTCTTGGGAGTCTCGGCGCTCGTCTGTGTGATTCATGTGTCTCCTGTCTTCGTCTTGGTCGCGCTGCAATTTGAAGAGTATGAACCAACTAGCCCAAGTCAAAATTCTGTAGGGATGCAGAATATGACAAAAAGAGCTAGTGTTTCTTGAGCACTGTACATGCGCAGACAGTTTTGTGGCAAAAGCGGACAACAATAAAGCTGCATCAGTAACACCAAGGCCAACGTGCAAGTCTGGGCTGGGTTCCGTCATCAGCTTTGTGACATATGTAGTATGATGCATTCCTTGGCAATCTGGTCACGGTGCTCAAGCCATTCAACGAGTTGCTAAAGAAAAACAGTCACTGGCAGCCGGGACCAAGATGTAAGACAGGAAGCTTCATTCAAGGCAGTGAAGCACCTGATAAAGGGCATCAAATTCTGAATGCAGACTGACATAGCTGGCTAGCTAGTTACCGATCTCATACAAAAGTGGTACAACTACAGGTGTGAGCAAGTTTCACCTGCAAAACACACTCCCAAGGATTAGTGCAAAAGCCATCAATGAACATGTTACAAATTAAACATGCAAAGGCCATCAAGTGTGAGGACATGTGCCATGCACAATGTTTAATGTGCAATGTTTAATGTACTCTCCGAGCTGAAATTCAAAAAATCTAAGAGCCGCACAAGGCTGTCTCAGATTATACTAAATACAAAGAGTAAAGCCTGTTAATTCAAGTGTCAGGGGACCAGAAAAAACGTGTGAATTATCAACAGTACCAAGAAAACTACTACAGAGAAACATCGATACAACAAACCTCAATATAACAAAATTCTTGATATAACGAAGTATTTTATTTTTACAATATGATGTCCATAGGATACCATATTTTTTATGTCCATGCAACGAAGCATGCTTATCTGTGATTTCAATATAACAAAGCTTAACTGCTGCTAGCAGAGGAAGCCTGAGCTGAAAATGTGAAACTTTTACGGGTGCCAGCTGCAAAATGGGCAAGTTGCATGTGGATTTTCCTAACATGTTTTTGAAATTGCATGCAGCGCCCACCAACGTGGAACGGCTGGTTAGAGGGCAGAAGGAGCCCAGATGCTTTCCTTATCGCCACCAGAGCAGGGGAAGACAGAAGACATGCTTGCAAATGGTCTCGCACATTGCGCACTATGCAAGCGGTGTGGTTCCGTACTTCGCATCAATGCGTCAGCGACCAATTTGGTGTTTTCTTATCGTTGAGTGTCAAGAGACAAGCATGTGTAGCCACAGAAGCACTGGTAAAAATGCACTCCTGCTTATCTTGCGAAGAGATCATGATCGTACAGGTTTTGCCATTGAAACTTGTAACCTGCAAGATCATGACCGGCGAGAAAAAGAGGCAGTGCTCCTTATTTCTGGACACCACACAGCTCATTTTTCGCGACTCGTAACAAGAAAGAAGCTATTTTTAAACCTCCTGAAAACTCAGTGAAAGCAATCGGAAAAAAAAAGGCACTTTTACCACAAATTCTTTTTCTTATCTGCTCGCGATTACCTTCGGCAGAGCAACCAACTGTGAAATTATGCAGGTGTTCTGCGATAAAGGCGACTTACGATACCTGTTGAACCAATGTATAGTGGCGGCTCAAATTCGTGACACCGTACCGGGTCTTGCTAAATTCTCCATAAGTACATATGCGATACTGCACAACAGAAAATGCTGCAACATGAACTGAGGAGCCGTAATTCCGGTTGTGGCCTTGCGTTCATGCGGTTCTTGACTGAAGCTTTCTTTGTTCTTCTGGTGTGCTGCGGTTTTTGATGTCATGTGTTCATCATATATGTCAAAAGATAGCGATTCGAGGAACATGGTAATATCGACGTCACCCACCTCCGCAGCAGAATGGCTGCGATAGCCTTGCTTATCACTTATCAAAGTGCGTTGAACCTGTGGGCTGAGGGCATGAGCGCAAGAGAAGTAAGACATGCATGTGCAAATGGTGCACAATGGTCACTGCACAGAAAAAGTGCATGCGCACTGATGTCATGATGATGATAGTTTTTGTGAACACTCCATGGACCTTAGCTGAGTTTAACAGCTGTGCTGTGAAAACGGTGAAAGCGCCCATGCACCCTACCTCATAAGGCATGACAGATGTACACAACCACCATGCTATAGGGACAGGTGCTTTCAAGGCAGCCAAATCTTTATAAGCTAAAACAGAGCACAAGCTTGCCACGGAACTTCCAATTCAAGTGCTCTGCCAAGAGATCTTCGTAACATCCAGTCTGTAAAGCACCCATAAAGGTGACTCGAAACAATACTGAAATTCAGGAGGAAGATGGAGGTTCAAGGTGATGAAAATTGTTGAACAGCTGCTGTTACGGTGAAAACAAGTCATCTCACCAAAATGTTGCCTGCAGAAACTCCTTCCAATTAATGGTTTTTCATGTATACATACATGCCAGGTTTTGATGCCGACTGAAAAACTAATAGCACTGCTTAATGCCTGTGAAATCTGAGTAAACAGTGTAGCCGACAAGCACCACCTGGCAGACACAGATCGAGTTCTTTCATCTTCTTTCTTTATCTCTTTCTACATCTCCTTTCTGTTATATTTCTGTCATTTGTGTGGTGCGATTGAGGCTATGTATTCCTGTTTTCTTTTTCTATCTCTTTTTTCTTCTCTCTTAATTCATGGTATAGTTCAATTTGTGATTATGAAATAGAAATGACTATGTGTATAATATGTGCAAAATTTACAATTACTCTTGTGTGCATTTTCTTTTTGTTATTCATATGCTTATTTTGTGGGCTACAATTGCGTAGCACTTGTAACTCCGGCGTCCATTGAAAATACATAATGGTACCCCCTGTATCAGCCCCCTGGGCTAACAGTATAAATAAATAAATAAATAAATAAATAAATAAATAAATAAATAAATAATAAATAAATAAATCTTCCTTTATCTCTTTCCATACTGCACTCTCTTCTTCCCCCTCCTCCTCACCTTCACACCACTCCTCCTCAACCTTTCTATTTCAAAACCCTTGCTTTCTGTGGCCAGTTCCCCGCCTGTGAAACCTAAGTAAACAGCGTAGCCGGCAAGCAAGTGCCACCACCTAGCGAACGCAGACAGCGTTCTTCACCTTTCTTTCACATTTTTCTTTTTCTTTCTCTGTCTATTTCTATTTCTACATCTGCTTCTTCTTTTCATCATCTTTCTTAGTTTATCTCGTTCTATATCGCATTCCCTCCTCTCACCCTCCCTTCTCTTTCCCAGCCTCTTGCTATACCATACTATGCATGTCTATGCTATGCTAAGAGCTACGAATGGCTATGCTTGGCACATCCCTCCTTTCTTTAGTGCATACCCGCTGAGTTTTTTTAAATGACGCACAGACAAGCCTCAAGCTTTGTTGAGTTTTCTAGCAAAAATCTGTGCGTTCATCACTTTTCTTTTTCATGTAGTTGTTTCATTCCCACTTTTATTCTGAATATAATGGCACTGCACTAACCCATAAGGCACAAGCAGCAACGTGGAGTTCATTTCTTGCTCCATCTGTATAAAGCTTGTGCTGTTGTATTACGTTAGTTTATCAATTCACCCAAATTTTCACCATATTCTAGAAGCAAAGGATGATCACCGTTAATATATAGGTGCTTTCCCATGCACTACAGTTCTATTACACACCACAATACATTCCTCATAATCAAATAAGTGGTTTTGGAACAAATAACCCTAGAAATAAAGATCAAATAACTCATGAGTGACAATCCAGCTAAAAACACGTTTAGAAAATATAGTAATAAGCTGCAGCTTTCTCAAGGCACAGGCTGTCACATACTCTGTAAAATGAATTTGTAAACTCAAGCTGCAAGGAGAAAGTTTACCTGACATTATAACATCATTAAGCTTTCTTTTTTGACATTAAAAGGAAGCCTCACCTGTTGAACTGTTCACAGCTGCTGGTACTTGCACTTGTAGTACTTTTGACGCTGCAAGGGCAGTGGTGTTGTTTGAATCATTAAATTTCTGCACTACTGTTTGTTGTACATTGGTTGCTGCTATTGAAATTGCCCCTGCTGATGTTGGGGCTGACACAGTCGATGTTGATGCTGTTGAGGTTGCTGTTACAGCTGCTGGAGCACCTACTGCTGATGTTGATAACGCTGCAAACAATAAGAAGCAACTTGGATAAGGGCATCTTGCTCATAGCTGCATGTGAAAAAATGACAGCTTCAAGGGACAGCTGCACAGTAGGTGGGTGGTGTGCTCATCAAATCTATGCTTTTGCCTTGCATTCAAGTTAGAACTTTTGTTTCCCTCCTATATTTCTAATTTACCAGAACTACTTTGCTACCAGGGTAGCAACAAAGTGGGGCTAAAAAATGAGCCAAGGAGCTTTAATACAAGACAACGAGGCTCTAGCATTGCTTACTACAATCATGAACAATGCATTTAACAATCTTTGAGTACCTCACTCGGCTTGTGGCACATGTATAAAGACACGCTGCAAAGAATAAGAAGCAACTTGGAGACATTTGTGCAAATCTGCGCAATTATTTGTCCAGTTTTAAGAAGGACACTGAAGGCAAATAACACTCTACTTACATATTAATTCTGGAGAATACTTAAAATGCCAATATACTATCATTGCCAAAGGTTCTCCCGAAATCAAGATATTAAAGTAAATGTAGAACATCACTTGCAACATCAGTGGGACATTTTAGTACAAGCCCGATGACATATAACATACCCATTAATTCTGTCATTAGTACTCAAATGCTAAAAAAAAAATATCATTGCAGTGCACGGTAAGAGAAAATATCTTTTAGCGCCTAGCCTGGGCGGCGCATAAAACTTGCATCCCTGTGATGATATGCTCCCAGTAATGGCCACCGATCTCAAAGGTACCGCAAGTAGTCAAATTCAATCCTGGGAGCCAGAAAAATGTAAAGACCATTATGTTTCAGACATTATCTCTTGACAGCAACGCAGGAAATGCCAGTTATGGGGGTCAGGGCATCCATGGCAAAAGGAGGTGAACAGCTGAGGGCCAATCATCTTTCACCATGAATCTGTTTCAACTTTAGCACTGTGCAATCTTGACTGTGAAGTGAATTAAGAGTAACCGAGATGACGAATGCAAAAAACTATCTGTATGCATGTCAACTTTTAGGGGAAGTGCAATTGATAACCTACAACCAGAAACAGTGGCTTGGTGGCATATTTGTACCAGGCCCAGCTGGCGAGCATTTTGCTGGCGTGTAATCACACTTGTTGCCATTGCAAGAGACAAATGGAAGGCACCCCTCAAAGTGTATATCACAGTGGCCTCTGATTTTTAAAAATGCATATTTGCACTTCAGCCATCAGAGTCAAGGAGGCAGGAACAGGAATGTGAAACTTTTGAGGTTTTGGACAATACTGGGATGGTAGCACATGGTGGCACAAAATATACTAAAAGATGGTTCCTTGAACTCCGGTGTTAGTGCATGGTTCTAACCCCTTTTTCTTGCCATTTGCACTGACGAAATGACTTTCTTTCTAGCTCGTCAAATGAATTTTGTGACTACCGTAAAATACCAATGAAATGGCCCCAACCTTACAAGTGCCCCACCCCACCCACCCCTCTTCCCCTTCTTCTAAACCACCCTTACTTCCACACTTTGGTGAACTGCCCTGAAGCTACCAAAACTTCTGGCTGTGCTCTCATCTAATCCAAAATCTAATCTAATCCACTTATATTACCTTGTGAGGCTTGCCATTTTACTCTTTTTACTTAAATGTGCCAGGCATGGCTGTGGCATCGTGACATGTATTTGTACATGGTAAAAAAGAAGCGGAAAGAGGGGGTTGCGAGCATTTTTGGCTGCCTTCTAGAATTGTGTGATCGCTACATGCATTAGTACACAGTGAAAAAGAAGGTGGGAAGGCAGGAAGTTTTTTTTTCTTTTTTAGCCGCCATCTTGCATTCTGGCACAGTTCCGAGGAGGGGCCCGACACTTCAACACTTTGATGTTTGTAGAAAGGGGGGGTGGGGGGGCTTGCTTAGTATTTTACAGTAGGTGTTTTGATACAGTACATATAGGCATTAATGAAGCGAATCGTTTTAAAAACTTCATTTCTTTTCTTCCAACTGCCAGATTTCCAACTCCGATGCCTGTTTATTAAGACAATTATAGCTGCTAATTGATCGAACCTCAAATTCTTTGTTAATCTCTATGTCTCCTAAATGATCGTAGAGCTACGTGGTACCAAACATTCTTAACGAGCTTGATGATGATATCAGCAAGTTTAATCAGCCCGAGTACTTGGAATCAAACCAGCAAAGCATACAGCTGCAGATGATAATATATACAGATGAGTAAGACGTGCACAGTATATGACCGCAATATTAACACAGTGTAAGTAACAACACCTGCAAAGTTAACTAAGCCCAAGAAATGGCTTCATTTGTAAATAGTTAAAAATCAAAGGCATGTCTGAGCTATCATCACCTGCTTTGGTGCTCACAGCCGCTGGTACCTGCACTTGTATCACTCTTCGTGGTGCAAGGGGAAGGTTAACTCCTGCTGTAACTCCTGCTGGTGCAAATACCGCTTGTACCGCGCCCTGTATTGGTGCCACTCCTGACAAAAAGAAGGACCAAAGCAAAGAATATGTCATAAGCAAGGTGTTAAAAAAAGCAAGAAGATAAAGGGAAGGTTTAGATATAGCAGTGATGTTACTGGGGTTGTTTCATTTGGAGCAAATTTCGGGGCAGCAGAAATTTTACTTAGGAGCACTTTGGATCAGCAATTTCATATTCTGGAGCACTTCAGAGCAGATAATTTTGCCTTTCAGAGCACCTTGAAGCATCTAATTTCGCACTCTTGTGTAGTTCAGAGAGGAATGTTTCATCTTATATTCAAACACCTGAATAATTAGTACACAGCTCTTGTGAACAGCTCAGTAATGTTACTGGGGATGTCCGATTTGGAGCAAATATTTATAGCAGCAGAAATTTTATTTTAGAGCAGTTTGGAGCAGATTATTTTGCCTTTCGGAGCACCTTGGAGCATATAATCTGCCACTCTAGTGTACTTCTGAGAAGAGTGTTTCATCTTATATCCAAACACGTGAAAATTTTCACACAGCTCTTATGAATAGGCACATAAACATTTCCATCCATTCCAGACCTCATGGAGAAAAAAGGACACAGGAGGACACAACAATATTTCCTGTAGTAATGCAGAAATAAAGGCAGTCATCAAATAATCTCTTGACCCATTTTCTTCAACATATGCAGACAAATAAAATATACTGGATCAATAAACTTGTACTTCATGCCAAGGTGTCGGACTTAAAAAAAATATGGGTTCGCGCTAGGATTCGAGTTAGAGGTGCACCATTTCACTCCGGTTCTGTTCCAGTTTGGAGAAATAACAGCTCCAACCAGTTTGCGAACCGGTTTGCAACACTGAACCAGTTCATGAACCAGGTAGGCAGAGCAAACTTCATATTTAACTTTGAAGGCGCTGTTTACACAGCCATGAAGAACTCCAAGCAGCACAAGTGACGGCATTTAGAAGCTCACCATAACTGCAATTACAAAAAAAAAAAAAAAGGAAGGAAAGAAAGAAAGAAAGAACAAAAAAGAAAAGTAACGAAGTGTCGCAGTGGAGTTCTCTGTCCTAGAAAATTCCGGGTTTGTTTTTTTCCATTTAATTCCATGTTCATTTCCGATTCTATGCTACACAACACGCATGGCACACACGCAAGTTTTTTCAAAAGCACCCGTTAGCACATCAAATCCACTAGCAATGTTTTCACATAAATCACCAAAACCTATGAAAATAGCTAAGGCAGGCATAGTGATAATTTAGAAACAAGGTCACGTTACGAGCACTGCGTTACATGGCAAGCCTCTTCGCACCTCCGCCACATCCATCCTTGAGATTTTGCTTGCACGTCTTTCCTTCTATTGCTAGTTATAAAAAAAATCGAGCGAAAAATTTATACGAATGCTCGAATGGCTAAATTTTCAATCTAAAAGTACGCCTTTTTGGGCTAGTTGGTTAGATGCATTTGAAGGAAACATAGCGCTTGAACACACGGACAAGGAAGACAACGACACGAGCGCTAACTTTCAACTCGTGGCGTGATCATAAATATGGCGCTTTCTGGAAATAAACCACAAGTTGAAAGTTAGCGCTCGTGTCGTCGTCTTCCTTGTCCGTGTCTTCCAGCGCTATGTTTCCTCCAAATAAATTTTCAAGCTGCGTGAGATAACAGTGTTAGAGAAAAATAATTGCTCAATATCGAATAAAACGAAATCAAATAAATTGTTTCGTAAGGTCAGCTGGGCACAAAACAAATGCCCAAAGTAATTTCATACATGTGCACCATGTCATCATTGCATCCAGAGATTCACGTTGAAATTAGTGATAAAGAAAAGGCACTTATAAGGTGTAAATGTGTTTGCTGTGGAATGCATCTCATTTAGCAGAGTCACAGTTATGAGTGAATACAAGTACGCAAAGAATAGTGGCAAAATAATTAGCTTTGTGAATGGAAGAGCGGAAAGGTGAGGCATGCTGTGTTGGAGACTACAGTAGTTCTGGCCATCTGGGGTTGCTTATAGTGAATTCCACTGGCGAATCTGGAGCAAGTTTCTTTGCTCCGCGGCCGAGAATTTGAATTCCACTGGCGGATCCCGAGCAAGTTCGCATGTTCCACTGGGTGATTTGGGGCAACTTGCTCCGCGACAGAGCGCTCCGCGTTGATCCGTCTCGTAGAGCCGGATGTCATTTTGTTTACATATTTTGGAAAGGCGTAGAGAGACGTGCTGCTGCTGCTGCTGCGAAAAGAGTCGTACGGGCTGTACGAAACGTTATATAAGGAGCTGTTTCCAGAGTCCCCGTGCAAACACCCCAAAATGGTCGGCTACGTCGAAGAAGTAGTACACGCGAACTCGGAGAAAAAGGTATGCATAATTTTGTGCGAGGTCTAACACAGTCCAACGCAAGGCTGGCAAGAAGGACAACCGGATGCATGTGACAACTTCCGCTGTAATCACTGCCGGAGCGACATTATTTTTGGCCGATGGGGATCGGATTGCTCCGCGACGGATTTTGTTGCTCCGTCGTGGATTCGGCACACTGCTCCAGATCCGCCAGTGGAATTCACTATTAGTGTGCACTGGCATTGCAGAGTATCGGAATGCGACTGCAAGGCCGCATTTGCACTTGTGTCTTTCAGGTGCACATTCAGCGACCACTAGACCACAGATTTTTAAAGCTTTTTTAAATGACGCACAGACAAGCCTCAAGCTTTGTTGAGTTTTCTAGCAAAAATCTGTGCATTCATCACTTTTCTCTTTCACGTAGTTGTTTCATTCCCATTTTTACTCTGAATGTAATGGCACTGCACTAACCCATGAGGCAAAAGCAGCAACGTGGAGTTCATTTCTTGCTCCATCTGTATAAAGCTTGTGCTGTTGTATTACGTTAGTTTATCAACTCACCCAAACTTTCACCATATTCTAGAAGCAAAGGATGATCACTGTTTATATATTAGTGCTTTCCCATGCACTACTGTTCTATTACACACCACAATACATTCCTCATAATCAAATAACTGGTTTTGGAACAAATGACCACAGAAATAAAGATCAAATAACTCATGAGTGACAATCCAGCTAAAAACACGTTTAGAAAATATAGTAATAAGCTGCAGCTTTCTCAAGGCACAGGCTGTCACATACTCTGTAAAATGAATTTGTAAACTCAAGCTGCAAGGAGAAAGTTTACCTGACATTATAACATCATTAAGCTTTCTTTTTTGACATTAAAAGGAAGCCTCACCTGTTGAACTGTTCACAGCTGCTGGTACTTGCACTTGTAGTACTTTTGACGCTGCAAGGGCAGTGGTGTTGTTTGAATCATTAAATTTCTGCACTACTGTTTGTTGTACATTGGTTGCTGCTATTGAAATTGCCCCTGCTGATGTTGGGGCTGACACAGTCGATGTTGATGCTGTTGAGGTTGCTGTTACAGCTGCTGGAGCACCTACTGCTGATGTTGATAACGCTGCAAACAATAAGAAGCAACTTGGATAAGGGCCTCTTGCTCATAGCTGCATGTGAAAAAATGACAGCTTCAAGGGACAGCTGCACAGTAGGTGGGTGGTGTGCTCATCAAATCTATGCTTTTGCCTTGCATTCAAGTTAGAACTTTTGTTTCCCTCCTATATTTCTAATTTACCAGAACTACTTTGCTACCAGGGTAGCAACAAAGTGGGGCTAAGAAATGAGCCAAGGAGCTTTAATACAATACAACGAGGCTCTAACATTGCTTACTACAATCATGAACAATGCATTTAACAATCTTTGAGTACCTCACTCGGCTTGTGGCACATGTATAAAGACGCGCTGCAAAGAATAAGGAGCAACTTGGAGACATTTGTGCAAATCTGCACAGTGATTTGTCCAGTTTTAAGAAGGACACTGAAGGCAAATAACACTCTACTTACATATTAATTCTCGAGAATACTTAAAATGCCAATATACTATCATTGCCAAAGGTTCTCCCGAAATCAAGATATTAAATTAAATGTAGAACATCACTTGCAACATCAGTGGGACATTTTAGTACAAGCCCGATGACATACAGTCGAACACGGATATATCGAACTCGAAGGGGATCGTGAATTGGTTCAATATATGAAAAATTCGATATAAAAAAATACAGGCCCCGAGAGCTTACCTGTAGGGGATCATCACCTACAATAGGCGCATTCAAGAATGACAACTAATTCCACACACACGCCGCAACAGAATCTTTTATTTGCGTGAAAAAAAAAAAAAGTCGCTTACCATATTTACCCGCATAATTTGTGCCCTCGCATAATTTGCGCACCCCTAATAGCCAGCTTTGCAAAAAAAAAAAAAAAACCTCGCATATTTTGTGCTCCCCGTTCCCAGCTCGCCGGCGCGCACGCACAGACCAACAGCCGCGCGGCCGCGCCCCTCGCTGCGCAGGCGAGCCCAGTCATACGCAAAAGGGGCTGCATGTGCGATGCCCCTTTTTCCGATTCTTTTCTACGGAAGCCCCCGAAGCCCAAAGTACGGTCGCTAGAATAAAAGCATGGCTGAAGCAGAGATCAAACGAGCCCGGCCTATCTCCGTCGCTCCGAGGGCCGATGTGATAACATCACCCCGATCGGGACACCTGCCGTCGATGCGGGGAGGAAAGGCCCCGCCCGTCTTAACGAGCATGAAAAGACGCGAGGCGGGGGGGTGGGGTAGTGTCACTCGGCTGTCGGCTGCCGAGATAGCGCTATCTTGGCAGCCATCAGCGGCTCCTAAACACTTCTACGTGCTGCGCCTTCCCTGGAGAAGCCGTACGTTTTGCAGCGTTACGTTAGATCGTATCCAAATGAGTTACCGCGCTAGTTGCATTATATTACACGTTATTTCAAACGTGTTTGCTAATATCCGTGTAATTTGCGCACCCCCTTTTCGGAGCTCTAAAATCGTGAAAAAAAGTGCGCAAATTACGCGAGTTAATACGGTATCTTGGCCTGCTTCTTCGTTTTTGAAATGAAGTTGAAGACGCTAGTCTCGATCTTATCAAGGCTGTCCAGGTGCGACAGCCCGGTTCCCTCCATGTCGCCGCAACAACGGCGAATGCAACAGCAACAGCAAAGAGGGCAACAGCAAAAGGCGCAAGCTGTGGTTGGCTGATCAAACTCGCAAAACAGCAACAAAAAATAAAAGAAAAGGCGAAAGGAGAAGGACGTCAGCTCCTTCGTTCCTGCTCTCCGAGCCGACGGTTACGCGGAGAAAGCATGAGAGAGAAAAGAAAAAAAAGAAAAAAAGCCGTTCCGCAAGTTGGAGACCGTGCAGTCCGAGCCCTCTCGCCCTTACGCTTTTTCGAGTGTTTCGGGTGTCGGCGGAGGCGTGGTGCCGTGCGGAGGTCGCCGGGCGCTGCGGGTGCCAAAGTGCACCTTCCAACTCGCGCGCCGAGCCGTGCTGCCGCGGAGGTCGCGGAGCGCGGCGAGTGCCGAAGCGCACCTTCCAGCTCGCGCAGCGTTCGATATATCCGAAGGCAGGTAAAAATACCGTTCGATATAAACGTGCGAATTTCTATACTTTTACAAAGGATTTTCAAGAGATAACTTACGAGTTCGATATACCCGAAAATTCGATATATGTGGGTTCAATATATCCGTGTTCGACTGTATAACATACCCATTAATTCTGTCATTAGTACTCAAATGCTAAAAAAAAATATCATTGCAGTGCACGGTAAGAGAAAATATCTTTTAGTGCCTAGCCTGGGCGGCGCATAAAACTTGCATCCCTGTGATGATATGCTCCCAGTAATGGCCACCAATCTCAAAGGTACTGCAAGTGTCAAATTCAATCCTGGGAGCCAGAAAAATGTGCCAGGCATGGCTGTGGCATCGTGACATGCATTTGCACATGGTAAAAAAGAAGCGGAAAGGGGGGGTTGCGAGCATTTTTGGCTGCCTTCTAGGATTGTGTGATCGCGACATGCATTAGTACACAGTGAAAAAGAAGATGGGAGGGCAGAAAATCTTTTTTTTTTTTTGGCCGCCATCTTAAATTCTGGCACAGTTCCGAGAAGGGGCCCCCCACTTCAACATTTCGATATTTGCAGAAAGGGGGGGGGGGGGGGCTGCTTAGTATTTTACAGTAGGTGTTTTGATACAGTACATATAGGCATTAATGAAGCGAATCGTTTTAAAAACTTCATTTCTTTTCTTCCAACTGCCAGATTTCCAACTCCGATGCCTGTTTATTAAGACAATTATAGCTGCTAATTGATCGAACCTCAAATTCTTTGTTAATCTCTATGTCTCCTAAAAGATCGTAGAGCTACATGGTACCAAACATTCTTAACGAGCTTGATGATGATATCAGCAAGTTTAATCAGCCCGAGTACTTGGAATCAAACCAGCAAAGCATACAGCTGCAGATGATAATATATACAGATGAGTAAGACGTGCACAGTATATGACCGCAATATTAACACAGTGTAATTAACAACACCTGTAAAGTTAACTAAGCCCAAGAAATGGCTTCATTTGTAAATAGTTAAAAATCAAAGGCATGTCTGAGCTATCATCACCTGCTTTGGTGCTCACAGCCGCTGGTACCTGCACTTGTATCACTCTTCGTGGTGCAAGGGGAAGGTTAACTCCTGCTGTAACTCCTGCTGGTGCAAATACCGCTTGTACCGCGCCTTGTATTGGTGCCACTCCTGACAAAAAGAAGGACCAAAGCAAAGGATATGTCATAAGCAGAGCGTTAAAAAAAAGCAAGGGGAAGAAGAAGGAACTGCAATGAAAAAGAAGGAACAGTAGTAAAAAGAAAATGAGTCAACTAAATAAACCAAAATAGGCCAACAGAGAACAATCTCAGTGGCAAGGTGCTGCTGGCAGATCGCCGTATATGTTGTTCACATAGCTGCTGCTTTGTCCTTGTTATTCCTGAATGGGACTCACAGACTGCACATCAAGAAGCCGTGCTATGAGGGGTGAAGGTATGATGAATTTGTCTCCATGAAGCAGCAGGTCTCCAATAACTGAAAGCTCAGTCTGCACCCAGTAAGACAGAATTGCATCGGGAGGCAACATCATCGCTGCAGGCCATCCCGACGTCACCCGCTTTATGACCTGTTGAAGCAGAGGGTCCTGCATTGTTTGAACAACAAACTCAGCACGAGTAACGCAAGTTGAGACAACACAAATGCTCCCCTCTCTCTTTTCCATGTGACCTCGGAGAGGCATCCTTGAAAGAGCATCAGCAACAGTATTCTTGTCACCCTTCTTGAATTCCATAGTAATGTTGTACGCCAGAAGCCTGGCATGCCATTTTGCAATTTGGAATGGACATCAACATACTCTTTCTGTACTTGACAGTGTGTCCAGAGCTTGGCGGTCGGTGCATAAAGTAATCATTACAGGCTCATCATTTCTTGTCTGCTGCAACACTGCTCCCATATCAATGGACAAGGCACCTGTAGTGACAATAATGTCACCAACAGGACCAAATAGCTGTAACATCTTGTGGCCAAGGAGCTTTTCTGCTGCTCAAAACAAGCTTGTCTTGCATCATTCCAAGTGAATGTTGTATTCTTATGTAGCAACTTGGAAGAGGCTTGACAAGCACCGCATGGTCAGGCACAACATTTGTGTAATAGCCTACCTACGACCAAGAATGAGTGCAAAGTGCCAATATCTGCAGGTGCTGGCGCAGCCTTGGTAGGCATCGATGTTGCTTTGTAACAGGCATATCATATCCCCTTGTGGCTGATCCTGTGACCAAGGAAGTCTATTTCTTGTACATTGAAAATGCATTTGTCATTCAGCTTCAATCCAGAATTTGCAATGAATTGCAACACCTGTTTCACGTTCTTGAAGTGTTCCTCACGTGTGCTTCCATATACAATGACAACATCGATGTAGCAAAAAGTGTTTTTGCACTTCTGCGAAATAGTGACCATCATTTTCTGAAAGGCAGACAGTGCTGATGCAAGGCCGGAGGAGACGTGTTTGAATCTGCACAATCCACTAATCAATTCTCTGGTTTCAGGGCTCAGCAGGACTTGGCGTTACGTGGCTGCTAAGTCAGTCTTGGAAAATATGTTGCACCATGAAGTTTGTGCTATAGTTCTTCTGTGTACGGCAACGAAAATTTGTCAATGATAATCGCTTTGTTCGATTCGCGCAGATCGACACAAATTATTGTCTTGGCGTTTTTCTTTATAACCACTACAATTGGCAATACCCATTCAGACGCATAAGCCTTTTCTATAACATAATCATGCTCAAGGCGCTGCAACTCCTCATGTACCGGATGTCGTAACTTAGCAGCAACAGGCATGATTCCTTCTCTTATCTTGACCTTATGAAAAACTTCGTTGCCAGTCCTAACTTTCTGTCGAACAAGCGCGAAAACTGACAAAACAATTCAGGATCGAAACCTTGTGGTGCTTGCAGTGTGTGGGTGCATTGCAATGACATACCATCGATGTGCAGACGCAGTGCTTTGATGGAGTCGATGCTGAGCATGTCAGAGTATCCATGACAATACAGAAAGGTATCTCGGCGTGTCAACCCTGGAAGACAATTGGCGCCATCAAACACACCTCGGTGCTTATTCTGCGGTGAGAAAAGTCGAAAGTGACACTGTCGGTCACATAAGGAGGCATTTCAACTTCGAATACTTGACGGTGGACAGGATCGGGACAGCAGAACCCATTCCTACAAGGAAAGCTATAGGTACATCTCGCAAGAGAACTTCTATGTGTATTCCTTCTTTACTCTGCTGGGTGAGAAACAACACGATAAGCTCGTCAGATGTACTACATGTATCAACTTCTTGGACCACGAGGGCCTGCTTGTTTGGCATGCCGCTCCTACGAACATGTTGAAAACGTCCTCGTTTGCCGCATTTGCTACATATTTCATTCCGCACCTTGCATGTTTTGGAGTCTGCAAGATGCTGCGGGGACCCGCAATGCAGGCAAGATTTGCGCTGCTACGATAGCGGTAATCGAGATTTTGCATGGCATGGAATGTCAGATTCCATGCCATACAGAATCTCGATTACTGTTATCGCAGCAGCTTTTCGAATGCTCGCAGCTGATGACTGCAGCTCAAGTGAGTATTTCGTAGCTTCTTCGATGATGTTGGCAATAGGCAGCGCACGTTTAAGAGTGAGCGAAGTGCCTTCTACAAGTAGGCATACCTGAAGAACATGGTTGCTTATCTCTTTAATAGTTGGTCACAAATAAAATCGCCAACTTGCTCACCGTAGTCACAACTCAATGCTAGCTCGTACAATGCCGTGATGAATGTTGCGCAGTTGCGTGTGCTGTCTGAACTGATGCCACTCCACGACAACATTTGCTCTAGAAGTGAAGTAGGCGTCCAATGTATTGATTGATTTCCAGGGTTTTAAGTCCCAAAACCACGATATGATTATGAGAGGCACTGCAGTGGTGGGCTCTGTGGATTTCGATCGCCTGAGGTTCTTTAACATGCACTGACATCGCACAGCACATGGGCTTCAACATTTCGCCTCGACTGAAATGCATTCGCCATAGCTAGGATTCAATCCCACAACCTTTGGATCAGAAGCTGAGTGCCATAGTCACTAGGCGACCGTGGCGGGGCAGCTCCCAACGTAGCTACCGCTGCACCATACTCGTCACTTGTGCCGCTTTTATACTTTTCCACTGCACGTGGCATCAACGGTGTCTTCTCTCGTAATGTGTAGTACAAATGTTGGCCTTCAACAGCCAAGCGGCGCAGTAGCAAAGCTTTACGATGCGCTGGTGGTGGGCGTCGTTCCCTAATACCAGGAGATAATTCTTCAAAAGGCGGTGCCACAGCATCCAAGGCATGGCGGGCTTTCCAGGATTCGGCATGAACATGGGCGGTTGATGCAGACTCCTAGCTTCCACTTCGGTCCCTTTACCACTCATCACTAGCTGTTGTATATGCCGCCATGCCCTGGCCGACTATGCCGGGAGTGCCGGAGAACCACGAAGCGAACCACACCAGCCCGTACCCCGAACAACACTGCTTATTATGAGTCCATGATGAGGACATATACAGATGCATGTGTCAGCCGACGTGATAAGGCACGTGCCTAGCTCCATCTAGGTTATATAAACAAAAACGCTGAATGCTGCAAAGTGCACCTGCATTTCTTTAACCTGTACGCAGGATGTACGGCTGCTGTGACAAGGACTTTAACAGTGCATTATCAAGACATAGCCACTAGATCGCCAGATCAACATAAAAGTTCTCATAAATGTCACAGAAGTTAGATTTTTCCAACATTATCACTGTATTTCCACTTTAAAAAAAATGTTTTGGTGGCTATTGCCTAGCACAAAAGCACAAATTTTGATTTAATGAAGTTTTAATCCGACAAAGTAAATTGCCGATATTACTGACTTCACTATATCCAGGTTCAACTGTACAATCAAGAACTCAAAACAGGGCTGATATTGAACTGAACTTTAGGGTTTAGCTGCCTTCAGAAGAATGTGACATCAACACCCTCACTACTTTTTCATCAATTGTAGACTGCAAGTAGCACATGAGGCAACCAAAACACTAGGTTTAGAGGATTGAAGCATGATGCTTTAATGTCACAAATGAGCACAATGTCTGCTTGTCTGTGCACACAGTAGCTGAAGAAAGAAAAACATGATCAAGAACACCCATGTAGGCGATGATGAGACCGAAGTTCAATTAGGTCTGCTCATTGAAAATAGATGTATGAAATGTTATTTTGCTTGTGCACACTTCTTCGTTCATTCACTGTTGTTTACAACAAACATCCTTAAATTCATTTCATTCCAATTAGGTGACACGAGAATGAGATGGAATTAAAATCCTTTTGGTAATTAAATGCCAGGCTCACCTGCAGAAGAGCTCAAGGGCATTGTTACTGGCATGTGCACAACTCTTGGCCTTGTGTAAGTCTTTAAGGTCCTTGTGCCGACGATTTTGGGTGCGATCCTAACTAAGTTACTTGTAGTTGTCGAAGCTGCCATAGAAGTTGCCATGGTTGTTGCTGGTAAGCCTAAAACAGAAATAGCTTTTATCAAGTTCTCTCCTGCAATGCTTCACGTACACATACTGAGCGCATTATTTGCTTAGTTTGGCTGCTAACAGACACTCTTAAACAATTAGCATCCTTGTTAAAGGTATTCAATTATAACAAATTTATCACTAAATAAAATTGCACTGTATTTGCCATGGAGCAGCGCTGAAGTTGAACAGAACCTTGGGATCTAGCTGTCTCCAACAGAACTTAACAACAACCCCATAGCTTCTTTCTCAACGACTGTAGACAGCGAGTAGCATGAGACAACAAAGTCGATAACCTCAGTGAACTAGAACACAACGTTTTAATGAAGGCTGTGCTCAAAGCAAAATTGTGGTAGTAAAGCGAATTTAAATATCATGGTTCCTGTGTCTCCACCATCACCATGCCTCGTTTGCATAACTCACCGGAGCACCATTCAGGAATTGGCCTCCCTGGTGCAACACCACGATGACCCAATGACCCAACTTACCAACCCTGTAGCTACAACGATGGCAGCAAGTGAACTGCTAGCCATGGACGCAACCAGACTGGTATGGACACAGCAGGCTCAAAAAGCCTCTGGACTCTGACAGGCCGCTATTGGAAATTAAACATAACTCTCAACACGCGAACTCTATCAAGTGAAGCCAGACTAGCTGAACTAGTAGAAGAAATAAATGGTATTAATTGGGATATCATCGGCCTTAGCAAGGTTAAGAAACCAGGGGAAGGATACTTATTACTTAATGATAGGCATGTCCTTTGCTACAGAGGGCAGCCTCAGAAGCGCGAATACAGTGTGGCATTCCTTATCCACAAACACATTGCAGGCAATATTGAAGAATTCTATAGCATCAATGAAAGGGTAACAGATGTCATGATCAAACTAAACAAGAGATACAAACTAAAACTTATACAAGGTTACGTCCCAACGAGCAGCCACAATGATGAGGCTGTAGAAGAGTCTTACGAGGATATGGAAACAGCAATGGACAAAGTACGCATCCAATATATGCTAGTTAAGGAGGACTTCAATGCAAAAATAGAACAGGCTGTCGGGAACTACAGTGTAGGCGATAGGAATAGCAGACGGGAGATGCTAGTGGAACTTTCAGAAAGGAATGAACTCCATGTAATGAACACTTTCTTTATGAAACATAAGTACAATAAGTGGTCATGGAAAACCCCTAACAGGGAAACAAAAAACGAAATATATTTCATACTGTGCAGTAAGCCATGTATAGTACAAGACACGGAAGTGACTGGCAAGATCAAAATTAGTGATCACAGACTAGTAAGGACAAAGGTAACACTCAATCTCAAGCGGACAAGAACAAAGTTACTCATATAGAAACAGGCCAACCTCGATGCCATCTGGGCAAAAACAGAAGAATTTTGCATTGCACTTGAAAACAAGTATGAGGCTCTAGGACAGGAAGAAAATGAGGACATACAAGGGGCGTTCAATAAAGATTTCCCCTGAGCCACTTCCTCTGACGGAGAGCAACGAAACTTTGGCAGATTATTAGTCTTCTCTACATAGATTCACCAGGGACACCACTTCTCGATCTTTTATGCAACTGTAAACACCTCGCTTGTAGAAGTCGACAGGTTGCTCCAAAAGCCATGGTGACTTCAGAAGTCGGAGTCTCATCATCTGGAAGTGCTTGCCCGTCAAATATGACTCACTGTTCGAAAGAAATGGAAGTATTGGTGACAGGAAAATGGGATTTCAAATCAGTCATGTGCCCTTTCCTGGGCAACAACCGGATGTCGAGCCCCTTTGCCCCTGCCAACGGGGTTCGGAGCGGTAACCGGTGATTTTGGAGGCTTGCCACTAGCAGCAAACTCTCCAGTCTCCTCCGTGTCCGCTGCGCACACTTCCATCGAGTCAGCACCGCTAGTGTTCCTCGCTGGATGTGGTGAGCGGGGGGGTTGGCTTTTTTGTGGGAAGCCTTCCCTTCAGCACCGTTAGTGAGGTTTGTACAGCCTCTGCGCTGCGCTGGCTGATACCAGCGCTGGTAGAGGCTTTTTGGCCTCGAGTGGAAGGTGCACGTTGTGTACCTCCCAACTCCCTTTGTGAGGGCTGGAGTGCCGAGACTAGGTCCTGTAGCTGGACCTGAGTGCCGACGGATACCTGCGGTACACGCCCTCTCTGTACCGCTTGGCTATATGTGCCCTTTTGGGCAGACTCCACTCGTTTTCGTGCTTCGATGTACGATATATTCTCGTTTGTCTTCAGCGTGTTAATTTCTTTTTCTTTTTTCCATACAGGGCATGCTCGGGAGTACGCAGCGTGTGAGCCCTCACAGTTGACACAGTGCAGATCGTTTGTGCACTCCTCATCATTGTGTTCAGAAAGACCACACTTAACGCAAGTCGGTTTGCCTCGACATGCCGTTGACCCATGTCCGTACCTTTGACACCGGAAACATCTTCGAGGGTTCGGCACATAGGGCCTGACTCTGAGGTGCAGGTAGGCGGCATGCACTGAATATGGAAGTGTTGTATTGTCAAACGTCAGCACTACATGTTTTGTTCTGATCTCCTTTCCATCTCTTCTGATAATAATGTTGCGAGCCGAGAGCACTCCTTGATCGGCCAAGGCCTCAGTTATCTCTTCGTCTGTGCATTTAATGAGCTCATTGTCAGAGATGACGCCTTTAGCATAGTTCAGTGATCTGTGTGGTGTTACACATACTTCATGGTCGCCTATTTTGTTTAATTTCCTTATGTTATTGCTTTGCATCTCGTTATGAACCTCAATCAAGAGGTCACCGGAGCTCATTTTCCTGGCGTTGTAGTCACCATCAATACACTGTTTAATGGCTTTGGCGATTGGGAATGGTGAAATATCCTGGACTTGTGTTTCACTTTTCGATGTTACAACAAAAAACTTTGTGAAGTTATTAGGCTTGGTGGTGAATTCCTTAGTTACTTCGGTGCGAACCCGCTTTCGGACTCGATCAGTTTTTGAAAAAGTGGAAGTTTTCTCCATAAAATAAAGTGTGGTGTTCGGTAGTTATGCTGGCCGCCCACCTCGGAGCCCAACCTGGGAGTGTATTTTAACCACTAGCCATACACAACTACTATAACCATACATGCCTAGCCAAGGGAGACTGCGCACGCATGGTTAGCCCTTGCCACCAGGAAAAAAAGAAGAGAATCGAAGAGACGAGGAGACAGGAAAGATTAAAAGACAGAGAAAGGCGAAGATGCGAGTGGAAGATAGGAAAAGGTGACTGCCGATTTCCCCCAGGGTGGGTCAGCCCGGGGGTGCCGTCTACGTGAAGCCGGGGCCAAAGGGGTGTGTTGCCTCTTCCGGGGGGCCTTAAAGGTCCAATCACCCGGCGTCGGCTCAACCCCCAGGATCCCCTTTTCCCCGGACACGGCTAAGCCACGCACGGCGACACGTGGGAGGGGGTCGAAACCCCCCCGTTGGCTCGGGTCCGTGGTGTCGCCACACACCAAACGCCTGCAGAAGCAGACGCCCCTGCGGGGAGGAAAGTGATTCAGGGGATGTCCTGCGGGAAAGCAGCTGGAGAAGACGGCACAACCACCGACTTGATCAAAGATGGAGGAGACTTCCTAACTAGAAAGCTCGCGACACTGTACACACAATGCCTCAAAGCTTCAAATGTACCAGTAAGTTGGAAAAATGCAAACATTTTATTTTGACACAAGAAGGGAGATGTAAAAAAACTTGAAAAGCTACAAGCCAATAATTCTGCTCTCAGCACCACACAAAACATTCATAAAGGTTATCTCAAACAGAACAAGAGCAACACTTGAATTTAATCAACCAAGAGAGCAAGCAGGGTTCAGACAACGATACTCCACAATAGACCATCTTCATGTGATCAATAAAGTAATTGAGAAATCCGCTGAATACAACAAACCCCTCTATATGGCTTTCGTGGACTATGAAAAGGCTTTTGGCTCGGTAGAGATAACAGCAGCTCTGGAGGCATTGCGCCGTCAAGGAAAATGTCATGGCTGCATAAATATAATAGCCAACATCTATAAAGATTCTGCTGCCACCCTACTCCGTAGGAAAAGCAGGAAAATTCCAATACAGAAATGTGTCAGCAGAGGAGATACAATTTCTTCAATACTATTTACTGCATGTTTGGAAGAACTCTTCAAAAGACTAGCTAATATTTGAGTAATTTACGCTTCGCCGATGACATAGCACTCCTCAGTGATGATGGCGAAGAACTACAGAAGATGATTGTAGACTTAAGCTAGAAGAGCACTAAGGTAGGATTAAAGATGAACATGCAGCAAACAAAAGTAATGATAGGTGGCACAGCAAAAAAACGTGCCTTCATAATTGAAAACCAGACATTAGAAGTCGTACAAGAATACACATATCTAGGACAGCTGCTGACAGGAGAACCTACTCATGTGAAAGAACTCCACCATAGAATAAACGTGGGATGGCCCACATACGGGAAACATTCCCAACTCATGAACGAAAACCTACCACTATCACTCAAGCAGAAACTACATAACTACTGCATTTTGCCATTACTGACACACGGGGCAGAAAGTTGGAGAATTACAAAGAAGGTAGAGAGGAAGTTAAGAACCACATAGCGGGCGATCGAATGAAAAAATGATAGATGTTATTAAGAGTTAGGTAGACAGCCGAGTGGGTCAGGGAAGAGACAGAGGTAGCCGACATAATAGTCGAAGCAAAGAAGAAGAAATGGACATGGGCAGGTCGCATGATGAGAAGAACAATGGAACGGATACATGTGCCAACAGAATTTTAATTTTTAATTTAATTTTTTTATTTAGTGGATTTAATGTGGCATTAGGGGATTTAATGTAT
The DNA here is from genome assembly GCA_013339685.2 of Hyalomma asiaticum. Classification (NCBI taxonomy): domain Eukaryota; kingdom Metazoa; phylum Arthropoda; class Arachnida; order Ixodida; family Ixodidae; genus Hyalomma; species Hyalomma asiaticum. The sequence goes on from CM023483.1 coordinate 25,416,517, forward strand.
CCAAAAATCATGCACTTCAGGCACATCATATGCTGCCTGTCAAGGATTTCCTTATGTTTCGAAGTGGAGGACAAGCTTATATGGGACGCAAAGAAGCTCTCCATTGGTGGATGGTGTGGTACACAGCATTTTGTATAGCTCTCGCACGTTATCCAGTGGTTTTCATTTACTGTATTTCCTCATTAGCTTTGCTGATTTTATGCCATCCCACATATTCGATAACAAACTGCCTCGTCTAGCACGCACATCCAGTCACGAGTGACATCGGAGCAGTTTCGCTGAATAGCTTAGGTAAACCAAAGCGTGAATGTTCGATTCATACTGCACATTCAACGCTGTCATTCAGAGAAAACAATAAAATTTAATTCGGTTCTCAGAGAAGTAATAAGTCGAGGCAGATGAGCAAGCGAGTGTGGATTTGAAAAAGTTGCCGTGCTTGCCACACCTATGCAGTAGCAGTCGACGCGGCAAACTGGTATCCGGACGCAACCGCATCACTGTTAGTTCGTCCACCACCTGCTTGCACTAGCCAGTATGCGGAGCTGTGAAATTGAGTTGGATCTATTAACAATGTATTGAATAGCGTACGCTACCCAGTCATAACAAATTTAGCTCCAAGTTAATTTTACTGCAGTTCGCCTTTGAACGACTAAGCCGGTTCTAGTGTTCCTTTAGATCTCATTGTGCACTGAAAAACTGCAGAAGGGTCAATGCAGTCAAATCCGTTTATAAGGAACCTGAAGGTGCCGTGAAAAGTGGTTGTTACACCAGTAGTTAAACATCTCACAACCCCCGGCGAAAGACTGTAGGATTCAATGCATTTCGTATCCCTCGACAACAAAACGTCGCTGAACTGCGATTCTGTGATAACGAAATTTGCCGGACCATTTGACCACAAGGTGGCTCCAACTAAGTTCAAGAAATGTGCTCAAATGCACCTTCTGCCCGCTTAAATTCACAAAATAACGACACAGGACGCTTGTATGGGCGCCACCATATTGAAAACGTCATCCACCATCTTGCTTGTAGACTGATCACACTGCCTGCATTGTTGATCGCTGCATTGCCATGGCGGATGAAAATAATTTACGGGTTCACATTATTTACGCATAGTGCAAACCACCATGGTGCGCAGCTTAGTAGCGTGCATCGAAGCGCAGCCGACCGTGTCCTGTGGTGGTTGCTGCGTTGCGAAGTGTGTGCTCTTACCGCTTTTACGTCGTTCGCACCACTACGGAGCGAGCGGCAGTGCGGTGCTTTTGGGCTATGGACTGTGCATGTTAGAATGGTGCTGCACATCGCAAACATTGCCGCCAAACAGACTGTCACAACAGGGTTCCCGCCAATAACCTTTAACGGCAAATCCGTTGGTTGCCACCACGTACGCCTCCATGCAGCTCGTGGCTCGATATCCGGTATCACTGCATTCTTGCCAAAATCAGAATAACTTCCTGACCCGTCTCTCTATCTGTTGCATCATACATATGGTGCAGGCCACGCTGCATGTTGTGGAATGCAGTAGGTGCGTTTACTCAAATGAACCCAAAAGCTACCTGCGCATTCGAATCAGGTACAAAACTGAAACCAGGTTCGCGGCGTTGGTAAGAACTTCCCATCAGATAGGTTATGTGCAGTGACATCGCAAATGGTGCCCGAAGCATGCCGAGACATGACCAAGGATGGCTAGGGCGAATTTGCTGTGGTCTCATGCACAACTGCGGCCTCTGAGCCTCGTATCTGTTCTCAATTAAGCTCAAATGATGATGCGCCGTATTAGCGATAAGCTCTTATCAAAGAACACATCTCGTGCTCTGAAGGTAGCTGCGTCGTGTCTTTGCGTGCCTGAGGCCTGCAACTGTAAAACGAAGAGCGAGTGGAAAATTTCTGCGGGCTGCAAAGGGGAAAATAACCTGTACCTTGCAAATATGCCCGCAGCCGCCTAATAATGTGTTGAAGTGCACTTTTATTGTGAATGCTTGAAAACCAGATATGTGCCAAGTTCAGGAAAATAAGGTAACCCTTGCTGGATGAAAACGATCACTGCACCAGGCATACCATGCTGTAAGTGCTGCTCTATGCATGAAGACTAAATCATGGACTCGTCCCAACTACGATTTACTAAATTTGCTGTCGACAATGAGGCACTTAATAGTCTAGAACAAGGCTCACCAAAGCGCGCTAACAAACTATTTGCAGTAATGCATTGCTTTTCAGCAATTTTCTTCCTGTAGAGTTATTCACAACGAAATTCCCACAACAGCGAATTTTTCCGTTTTCCCTGTGGATTTCAGTACTGTGGGGTTCAACTGTATTCACACACCCCCAGTAAATACCAGCCTTATCACAAATGTGGAGCAATTAAGATGCTAGCCTTACCTGGTATGGAAACTTGTATTGGTATTCCCACTGGTATAGCCCTTGGTGCCATGGGTACGGTGGTCATATTTGTGCCAACAAAATTCTGTGCCGCAAGGTTCAGGTTGCTTGTGGTTGTCATTGTCACCATTCCCATTGTTGAGGATACCAACATTGGCATAGATGTTGCTGATGCTGGTATTGAAAAAGGCAGTTTGTACCACAAACTGGTATCTCATACGCAGCCACCATAAGGCAACTTTTATGTATTGCTCAATTGGTTTGGGCGAATATGCAGCACTTGGCACACTGTTAACTTATACTGCCCTCACTTATAAAGCACAAGTTTAGAACATGCACTACACCAATTTTACATCATGCAGATATAATTGTTGTAATGTTAAATTAATTAATGTGGGCTAAAGGCAAAATAAATAAAGTTTCAGCAATTCAAGCTACAAAATCAGATTACATGTGACTATGGCATGATTACATTAGCTGGCAATTTTGTGCTGAAACAACAAATTAATGCACATTTCAATTACTTCTTAGTTAACACATGTGCACTTTAGTCCACTTATAATGCAAGAGTTGTGAATACCGGCACTACAATTGGCACTGCACTATAACTAAAACAAAATTTTTGAAGGCATGCAGATGTACAAGACATGTGGCCAAAGCAGCCAAGCATATTTGAGGATCTAAACATGTCGACCAGGGTGCCTGCATACCGCAGTAATGGTGGTCCACAAAGACAGAAACTACATGGATCAGCATTAATTTGTGTAAAATGAACCAAGGGATCTTTGTAAAATGACAGTGGACTACACACGAGTGACTACACACGAGTGAACCTCGCTACACTAGCACAAGCCTTCGCCACAAGCCTACACTAGCCTTCGCCACTTAGCAAAATAGGTTGCAGAGGTTGCCGACAGGCAAGTGCCTTCTCTACTACGTTTGTTTCTTCTCTGTTCCATTCATTCTGCAACTCCATTCCCTGTGAGCTGTGGAAGATATCGTATTTACAGAATTGCTGGTAGGCCTACTTCAGTTAACTTTCAAAACTCAAGGTGCAGCATCGACCTTCCATTTAAACTGAAACATGCACCACTGGCAGTTTCAACACAAACGAGAAACCGCGGCCACTATGACATGGTGAACACATTATCTTTGCTTTCTGGGTCTACTGATAACATATGGTTATCCTGCACAGTTGTTCACAAAGTTTTCTTTTTCAATTTCAACATTTATACATACTGCATGTACCAAAGAGCTAAAAAAAAGTTATACACAGCTCGGAGAACGTCCATCATTGATGGAAGAGCCACTGTTCTGAACAACAGTGGCAATTCTGTAGGCAAATAGCATGACAGGAGCTACACGCTGAGAGAGGACTGCTAACAGTCGCTGTTTCAACTGTCAGTGCAACAGATGTGATTTGTTCATGGGGTATCAGTAGATGATGGAGGAGCTTCTTCTTTTTTGACTCTTTCAGGTGTCCTTTTTTATGGCTGCGAGTTACTTTTGTGCTTGATCGCCACGCTACATCACCAAGTATTGAGAAATGAAAAAATCTCTCAGTGCTCATGCCAGCATTCAAAATGTTTGCCGCTTCCCATGCCAAAAAAATTAACTTTATAGCGGGACAGAAGTTTGGGGTTTCCGAACAGGTGGTGCGGCAATTTCATGTTCCAAGTTTATTTTTAACAAAGTAGCGATATATAAATGTAAGAAGCCACCCATAATGAAAAATACATAGATTAAAAAGCGCATGGGCAAATGGCAAGGAATACAATGGACTCTCATTAATCCTAACCTTAAGGGACCATGAAATTTTGTTTGAATTAACTGAAGTTTAAATTACCAGATGCAAGCACAAGTGTGGTTCGGTACCAGGAAAATAGAGGTGGCCAGTTATCACCTCAGTGTTTTCAGTTTATTTTTTTTGCTAGTGGTTTTGAATGCTATGACATGTGCTGGCACGCGATTCAATTTATTTCTGGCTGTTCAAAAATGTATTAGCATGAATGTTTATCTAGAACAAACCAAAGCAACCGATACTTCTAGTAAAGACAAGTAAAATGTATGAATTAACAGAATTAACTGAATTGTGCAGTTTGAAATACACTGAAAACATGGGAGGCAAACCAAAAATATGAAGTTTGTTCAAGTTAACCAAGAGTTTGAATTATCGAGAGTCTAATGTAGCAACATTAAAGAAATCAGTGGCAGTGAACTGTCACATGACGAAATTTTCTGGTGACTCCAAATGCCGAGATTTGGACGGCACAAAGTCATGACGCTTTTTGGTGTTTAAGGCATACATAACCAAAGTGCACGATTGGTCAGTACCAGTGACGCACAGAATAGACATGCGAGAAGTCCATGTCATCGCCTTGGAAGCAGGAAAACGGGCATGTCAATGGCAGCAGAGCTTGCACATTGAAGCTCATTAACAAAGTTGGCATTTGTGTTGATACGTTCTTATTGTGGAATGCACACGAGTGACCTTTATTTTTCTTAGCGTGTGATTTCGGGGTGGGGGGAGTCAACTCACATGCATGTCAACTTACGATCAGGTAAACAGAGTAGTTTCACTTTCTACTTTATTAGCAATAACACTATTCAAACGTTTAGCTTCACGGGCTTTACTCAACAATAAAAATAAAAATATAACAAAACATAGACATTTTGCCACCTATGCGGGTGGCATCGTCAGTACACAAATGGCGTCCCATGAAAGAATACATCAGCTTATATCTTGCCGTAAACATCCGGCAAAGGACCACGATTACTATTGCATGCAGTTTGATTGTGACGGATAAACCATGATTCGATAAATTTCCTTGGGCCCCATCGTTGTTCCCGTGCCAGCGTCGTCACATTATCGAAATCGAACACATGTCCTTTCGTCAGGCAGTGGTCCACTAATTCCGTCTTGGCACGTGTTGAATGTGTAGCTTTAGTGACGTCCCTGGCGTGTTCCTTGATGCGAGTACGACGACGACGTCGCCCGGTCTCACCGATGTAGCAGGCATCACAGTCCATACAGTTAACCTTATACACAACTCTGCTTTGTTCGTCGAGGGGGTGCGGTCCTTTGGTTTTGGGAACACGTTTGCCAGTGTGCGCATGGGTTTAAACACAGTCCTAACGCCCAAAGGTCGCAAGGCCCTACGCACTGCTTCTGACACGCCACAGACATACGGGATGCACACAACAGAATTTTCATTGTTAGTCCTGCTCTCGCGAGGTCTTTGCGTGCGGTGCCGTGTGTCATCGACAAACCCCTTCCCTGTGAAAATTTACTGCCATTATGTAGATGACACTTTCGTCAATGAAGAAAAGCACAATCTGCAGGCTATGCATGAGGCACTCAAGAGTGTTCATCCTGCCATTCAATTCACTTGTGAAATAGAGGATGGTGACACTTTGGCGTTTCTAGATGTGCTGGTGTGTCGGAACAAGGGCGGTTCATTGGCGACATCCGTATACCGCAAACCTTGCGACAGTGGCAATGTGCTGAATTTTGACTCGCATCACCCTGCAGAACACAAATATGCCGTCGCCCGTACACTTCTGTCACGCTGCGACGCGCTGTCGTCGACACAGACCCTGAGGAAGCATGAAGAAACTAATGTTGCCACTGTCTTGAATAAACGGAGCTACCCTCAGCGGTTTGTCGATGACACGCAGCACCGCATGCAAAGACCTCGCGAGAGCAGGGCTAACAATGAAAATTCTGTTGTGCACATCCCGTATGTCTGTGGCATGTCAGAAGCAGTGCGTAGGGCCTTGCGACCTTTGGGCGTTAGGACTGTGTTTAAACCCATGTGCACACTGGCAAACGTGTTCCCAAAACCAAAGGACCGCACCCCCTCCGACGAACAAAGCGGAGTTGCGTATAAGGTTAACTGTATGGACTGTGATGCCTGCTACATCGTTGAGACCGGACGACGTCGTCTTCGTACTCACATCATGGAACACGCCAGCGACGTCACTAAAGCTACACATTCAACATGTGCCAAGACAGAATTAGTGGACCACTGCCTGACGAAAGGACATGTGTTCGATTTCGATAATGTGACGACGCTGGCACGGGAACAACGATGGGGCCCAAGGAAATTTATCGAATCATGGTTTATCCGTCACAATCAAACTGCATGCAATAGTAATCGTGGTCCTTTGCCGGATGTTTACGGCAAGATATAAGCTGATGTATTCTTTCATGGGACGCCATTTGTGTACTGACGATGCCACCCGCATAGGTGGCGAAACATCTATGTTTTGTTATATTTTTATTTTTATTGTTGAGTAAAGCCAATGAAGCTAAACGTTTGAATATGAATTCCCCTGGCTTCTGGAACATTTTTTCATAGCAATAACACCTTCCCCAGTGGCTGTCATAGAAAAAAGGACCCAAGCTCCTGCACAACCTCCCCTCCCTCTGCCCTCCCTCTGCCACGTGTGCACTTTCCTGCCCCTACACACGGAGCGCTTGCCTCTAATGAAAGTGCCACACAAACTGAAAAAAAAAAAAAAAGGCAGATCCCACGTGCAGTGGGAATCAAGGGAACGCGAAGCACGCATCAGGAACGTAAAATGGATCTGCATTGTTTCTCGCTCTACCGATTTTGTACATACGAAGTTAACAAAGCAGCCTCAAGAGCAGCAAGACTGTGGCATGTAAACCATGCCGCTCATGACACGCATGTCATGATTGTAATGTTATGACCTGTCATTTATGTTCGTTATGCAGTCATGTTGTGCCACAGCCATTTTTGTATACATCCCATTAATGAAACGGCGAGGAGAGCACCAAGACCGTGGCAGGTAAATCATGTCGCTCATGACATGCATGTCATGATGTTCATGCTATGACCGGTCATTTATGTTCGTCATGCAGTCATGTTGTGGCATACCAATTTTCGCATACATCCCATTAACGAAACAGCCAGGAGAGCACCAAGACCGTCGCATGTAAATCATGCCGCTCATGACAACCATGTCACGATTTTCATGTTATGACCTGTCACGTATGTCCGTCATATAGTCATGTTGCGGCATACGAATTTTCGTATACATCCCATTATCAAAACGGCCAGGAGAGCACAAAGTCGTAGTCGGACGCACGGACGGACGGACAAACAGACAGACGGACAGACAGATAGATAGATAGATACGCTCAAAGTCGCCGAAGTTCGCTCAGAAATGCTTCGCATTTAACAAGGGAAGCCTGCACACTTGTTTCTCGCCCATGTCAGAGAATGCAGGGATGCCACAGGAAGTACCTTGCCCAGGAACGCAGCTAAAGTTACAGGTTGATATATTCAAAAGGTCTCTTTTCAGTTTGAACAAGATTCCAGTCCCCTCTCAATAGGACTTTACACAGCTGTATTGTAATAGCAGACAATTTGCTGCGTATACAGCTAAACCTTGACATAACAAAGTCAGTCAAATCAGCACTTTACAATGCTATATTAAAACTTCGTTAAACTGAAATTCTACCTTTTATACTACAGGCGTAGTGGACGTGTCATCCACGCCTCCTTGTTAGAGGCGTAGTGGTCGGGGAGCTGCTTGCAGTTTTTGAAGCAGCACGGTGCCCTTGCTTTTCCTATCACAAAGGGCTGGAGCTCTCAGGACCCATCCATGTTGGCAGCAAGCAGAACACTCATGCGGACTTTTGCTCATTTTGCCCCAGTGACACGCGCTGCCCCCATGTCGGGCATCTTGCTTGGCAGCATTTGCCAGAACAGACCGATCTCGTCGGAATTGAAAATTTCCACGGCAGAAAATTTCACGGAGATTTCCGGCCACTCCTTCGTAATCCAGTGCTGAATGTCCTAACTGCCGGCGGCTTCGCTTTCACTAGAAATGGCTTTGCAGATGATGTCATAGCGGTTCTTAAATCTGTGAAGCCACCCAGTGTCGTCAACGCAGTTCTCTTCACCGGGTGCAGCGGCAAACCATTTGGCCTAAGCCATTAGCACTGGGACATCCACCGGAATGTTCTTAGCCCGTACTTCTCAAAACCAGGCATAAAGTGCCCTCTTGACTTTCTTGTGGGCAGGAGTGCACACACGACAGGCTCCCGATGTTCACTGCTCCGCCGCTTTTGCCTTTTTATGTCCGCCTTGTTCTTTAACAAGGTACTCGGAGTGCTCCGAGGAATCCCGAAGTCGTCTGCCACCGTCAAACTTTCTCACCCGCCTCAACACGCTGAATGGCTTTCAACTTGGTCGCAAAGTCAACGCGTTGCACTTCCTGAAGCTGGTTGTGCTTGCTGCGGCCCTTGCTACACGACAACTCGAGAATTCCAGCAGTCCACTACACCTTTGCACACTATGCACAGCGAGCGCAAAACAAGCATGCGATGGTAAGCAACAATGCCAAGCCTCAGTGAAATGAACTCCGTGGACTCCTCCAACAAAGCGCCCGCGTTTTCTACCTCCAAGGGCAACAGCATACCTGCCAAGTTTGGAGAGACAGAATCTGGGAGGTTTACTCAACCGGGGCGGGGGGAGTATTGTGATGGCAATTAAATGGATACTGTCAGTGGGTTTTTGCAGTTGCCGCTCTGTATGAACACCAAATCGATAACATCGCTTACGCATCGTATGTCTTACGCGTGAGTAAAAGTCGAACATGGCTGAAGCAGAGGCAAAATGACCCGGCCATCTCCGTCGCACAAACGGCTCTCGTGCGATAACATCGCTCTGCATGTGAGGCCTGTCATCGCCTGCTTCTCAAGCAAAGAGGAAATGCCCATACTGTCTTTCGTTGGGTGAAAGGCACCGGTGGGACAGCAGCGGTCACACGTGCTATCTCGACAGATGCTCTCCACTTAAAGCAGTACTGACACACCAATTTTGAAGGCGAGATAAAGTTGCAGGATAGATTTGTGTGGACACATATGCATCATCTACAAAATATCAATGGCTAATATAGCCCACAACATATTTAAAATCAATCAGTTTTTTATTTTTTAGGCCAATACAAACGGGGCACAACTGAACTTCCAGGAGGTCTTCCTGTTACCCATACAACCGGGAGAAACGGTCAAAATCCGGAAGTCTCCCGGGTAATCTGGGAGACTTGGCAGGTATGTAACAGTGATGTACGAAAGACACAAGCTGTGGTTGGCTTAGCAAAATTGCCAAAAGAGTAAAAGAAAAGAAAAAGAAAAAAAGAGAGAGGAGAGGGAAAGGCGAAAAAGGAGGACATCAGCGGCTTCGTTCCCGCTCTCCGAGCTGATTACTACAGTAACCCGGGAAAAGAATGAGAGAGAGAAGAAAAAGAAAAGCAGTTGGAGTATGCGCCCAGCAGGAGTGCAGTCCGAGCCTCCTCTATCTCACGTTTTTCAAGCATTTCGGGTGTCAGCAGAGGTGCGGAGGCGCGGTGCCGCGGAGGCCGCGAGGTGCGGCAAGTGCCGAAGCGCAGCGCCCAGCTCGCGTGGCGTTCGATACATCCGATGGCGGGTAAAAATACAGTTCAATATAGATGTAAAAGTTTCTATACTTTTACACAGAATCTTCAAGGAGATAACTTAAGGAGTTCAATATAGCTAAAAGTTCGATATATGTGGGTTCGATATATCCATGTTTGACAGTATTGATGCAAAAAATGCATGGTGTGCTAAGGACATCAAGCTGCAAAATCTCGAGCTGTGCAAATAGCAAAATTTTGAGTTCGAAGTGAATTCGAATATCACTGGTTGAGTGTGAATAGAATGGAATATTTTTCAAATAATGTTTGAATGTTTTTAAATAATACAAGCTAAATTACAGAGAAATGTATTGCTAAACACAAGAACAAAGAACAAATTTATTGCATGACTAGAGTACTCCCAATGGAAAAAGTCATGTCCAATAGGGAACTGTGCATGAGTTAACTTTGCAGTAGTACGCAAGTGTTACTTTCGCCGCAGTACAGAGAACTGCTACCTTCAAGACAGTGAACAGGTACTAACTTCGTTGCAGCAAGCAAATGTTAGCACTACACGAGTGTTAACTTTGCTGCAATACATGAGTGTTAGTCTCGTCTCAGTACACGAGTGCTGACTTTGCCACTGTACAACAGTGCTAGCTTCGAGGCAGTACACAGATGTTAACTTTGAGCTAACTTTGCCGCAGTACACAGGAGTCTTAGCTTTGAGGCAGTGCGCATGTTTTAGTTTCACTGCAGTTCACGAGTGTTGCACAGTACATGTGCTAATGTCACCTCAGTACGCAAGTGTTAGCCTTGCCGCTGTACACAAGTGTTATGCGGTGAAGCGTATTACGTGTGGGAATGGGCCACTTGTCACGAGAAATAGCATATTTTGCCCCTTAATTTCACACTTTCGATAGTTCAAATAGTAAAATTAAAGTGAAAATTGAATAGGATAGCAAACACTATCTGAAAATAATTTTAAAATTCAGATATTCTCACACCCATAGTAAGAACCAAATACTTCATTATATTGACAATTTCATGACACTGAAGTTTGTTATATAGGGGTTTAACTGTATTTGTGTTGAAGCTGACTGTAACCAGATAAGCACAAAGGCTCAATGTACACATGCCAAAGATGAATACTATATTCAAGTTGCAGTTCTTACCTGTCATAGTACTCACTGGAACTTGTACTCGAATAACTTTTGGTGCCATACGCCGCTTCTTGGCTCGGTTGCCATGACGATCAAGTCTGCGTGCTGATACACGTAGGCTGGTTGGTTTTGCTGTTGCTGCGTTTGCCGGTACAGCTGTTACAACAGTGCCTGTTGGTGTTGCTGTAATGCAAGAGAAACAGTACATGTTAATACCTTTCACATATAGTAACAGGCATGCTGTGACCTGAGCATTTGGGATCCTCTTGTTCCCAGTGGAAGTGCAAAAGTACAGAACACGAGACAAACTCATCACCAAAAGCTCAGCTGCAAGGTACAACAATAAATACTGCATTTGTTCATGCAATTTGTACCCTCATGTACCGTATTTTCCGGCGTATAAGATGCACCTTTGTATAAGACGCACCCCCCAGTTTTCGCAAGTTTGCATGCAAAAATTAATATATAAGACGCACCGGTGTATAAGACGCACCTGCATTCACTCACTTTCCGCAAAGAAACTTCATAACGTGGGGTTGAGCGAGCATTGTAAAATGCCGTACTTACGTTTCTGAGCGCCAGTCCGTAAGAAAACTTATACACCAAATTTGCGAGAAAAAATAGTGCACACCCCCTGAAACGTTCCGCATGACTGCAACAAAAACATTTTATTCACCGAAGCCCTCAAAGTCCTCGTCCTCCGACGCGCTTTGAAATAGTTCAGCGAGCTCTGGCGGCAGCGACGCTGGGACTTCCTCTTCGGAATCGCTGCTGCTGCTGCTGCTGCTGCTGTTGTCATCAAGGTCAGGGGCTGAGGATGCTAGCAGGCCTGCCTTATGGAATCCCGCAGTTACGTTGGCCTGTGACACCGCACACCAGGCTTCGCGCACCCACTTTGCTACTTCGCAAAACGAAGCACGTCTCAAGCGTCCGGTGACAGTATCGCTATGCTTGCCGTCGGGCATCCACGACTCCCACAGGCGCCGCAGAATAGCCTTGAAACTGCGGTTCACTGAGATGTCCAACGGCTGAAGCATTTTTGTCATCCCGCCTGGGATAACCGCAGCGGTGCAGTTTTTTGCCTTGATGCGGCACTTCAAAGTGAGCTCCGTTATATGCGGCCGCATGCTATCCAAGACCAGAAGGCCCTTCTTTGCATGAAAGAAACCGTCCGGTCGCTTAGAAAAGCACTTTTCGAACCACTTGCTCGTCGTCTCTTCGTCCATCCAGCCTTTCACGTTTGTTTCTATGACGACGCCAGGGGTGAAGGGCTCTTTCGGCATCGTCTTCCACTTGAATATTATCACTCGCGGAAGTTTTTGCCCGTCGGCGCAACATGCGAGCACAACCGTGAAGTGTGCTTTTTCAGTGGCCGGTAGCTTTGATGGTGACAAACTTGTCACCTTTCGGTGCCACACTCCTTTCCATAGGAATGTCAAATGTAAGTGGCACCTCGTCCATATTTATTATATTGCTGCTGCCGATGTCATCGTCTGCAATGGCTTTCTTAACGAAAGTTTGGAACCTTCAAGCTTGTCCTTGAGGTTTGCTGGCAGATTCTGGCACATGCTTGTGCGGGCCCTCATCGCCAGCGCTTTGCGGCGCATAAATCTGGAGCACCCCCATCTCCTTAGCTAGCGCCTGCACTTTGAGACGCAGCTGCACCGTTGACATCGTCCTACCTTGGGCATGTTGCTCCAGTCTCCATGAGTGCAGACGTCCCTCAAGGACTGGCCATCATGATTTCTTGCCGCGGTCAGCTTTCTTGTCACTCTTCATGGCCTGAAGCTTAGCAGTTGACTGTCGCCACGTGCAGATCATCTTCTCGGTGACGTCGAAATGAAGGCCTGCTGCCCGGTTCCCGTGGTCCTCTGCATACTTCACAGCAGTAAGCTTAAACTTCGCCGTGTAACTTTTCCGTTTAGCCGGCATACTGCAGGTGAAGATAACAAAGGCGTGGACTTCTAGAACACTGTAGCGCAAACCAACCGAACAGATGAAGTTGCAAATGGCGACTAGCTGAACAACGGCGTGGCCAGCGTGGCGGCCGAAGCCGAACCTGTTGCGCACCTATCGCCATCTTACACCGATTTCACTAACTGAGCACAGCTCTCTATAGTACAGCCTCCGAAACTCGCACAGCTTCAGTGAGCTGAGAACTCGCACTGACGACATTTTTTTTTTTTTTTCCATTTTATGTACCTTGGTTTTGTTGTGGAACTGTAGTACCGGCACGTTGAGCCTTCATTATTATAATTATGACGCATCATGCGCATCGGACCTGCTCTAGTCGTTTAAAAAAAAAGACTCATCAGCATCAACACAAGTTTCTCCCAAAAGAACTACAAAAAAAAAGTACGTATAAGATGCACCGTTGTATAAGACGCACCTCCGAAAATTATGAAAAAAAAACCGCGTCTTATACACCGGAAAATACGGTAATTCACACACCTCTAAAATGTTACACTGGTTTCTGAAATAAGTTTTTTACTTGCATATTATGCCCCCCTTTAAATGCCTGGGGAACTGTCATATACAGTGAAGCCTTGCACCCAGTGTTAACTATCACTAACAGGTAAAACACTGTTGCAACAAAGCCCCCCACAGAGTGCTAGTAGAAATCCCCCACTGATGAATGTGCTAGTAGAACCTGCCACCAATGACCCTATCACTTGGCAGTGATAGTCATGTGACCCTATTTATAAGCAGCACATATATTGCTGTGCCAGTTTAAGTGTACTGCACACTTCCATAGGGGACAACCTGAATTCACTACAGTGCTGGTAGCTGTGCAACATGGCGTCAGGTGCACACTGCCGTGGAGTTGGACGGGGTGTGCAAACAAACCAAGGGACTTATCCTATTATTTTGGCAGCACTTTAATGCCTGGTACAAAGCAATGGAAGGCACAAGTCGCCAGCTTGGGTTCATAGGTGCAACTAGCGATCCTGGATCAAGTCCAGCGGGCATACAAAACCAGTGGAGCCCTGGACGTAAGGCCCCAACCATAAAAGCTCTAAGATCACCCTTCCCCTTTCCTTCTAATAAAGTTACATCTCTCTCAACAAGGTTGTCACTAAAGATAGAGGGCTGCTTTCATTTCTGAAAAGTGATGTACACTTCAAGCAGTTTTTCACAAGGAGGTAGCAGTGAATTTTCTGTATTTACTCGTACCTAAGACGGACATTTTTTTCCCGGCAAAATGGACCCGCAAATTGACTGCACATAAGCATAGAGTACAAAAATGAAACTATGTTCTTAGCATTGGCAACAGTCTCTCTTCCGATCCGTTAAATGTGGAAACATAGTGAAACTACCAAAACATCAACATCAAAAAATGGTAGTGGATCACCTTTGAAGAAAGCTTGCGTTGGTACGCTTCGTGCTCGCCTGCGGCCTGTGTGCATTGTATCCGTTCTGAACAAAGTACAAATGGTGATGCTCTGCTTTTATTATCTAGTTAGCGCCCAAAAAAAAGTTTCTTGCACGTTGAAGATGACTGCATTATGCCTCTGTGTGCCCGAAGCTTGCGGCACAAGTAACGCAAACAGAGAGTAAATCTACAGCCGGATGTTGACTGGGAAAAGTTTATACAGGTGAAAACAGGACCTTGAAGACAGGCTTGCAGTCTTCCTAGTGAACTCTGTGTTAAGAAATTTTTCAGGGTAGCAGTACTTAACTGGCGCGCAATCGAGGCAAGCCATGCTGGAGCGCACACCGCTCACATGCTTTGAAGGCCCGCCTAGATTTCCTTTCACTTCGTATGTGCCATATTTTTATTGCAATTGCACCTGAAACGTTTGTTGTAAAAATAAGGCACTTTGAAAAATGTTTTTTATATCTGGATGCAGTTTCAATTGGTGGCACAGGCACTGACTTATGTTTGCTATAGATGATACATCATATATCTGAGTGTGTTAAAGTGCATTTGACTGTACAATGGTAAGGGTCAGGCTGACATGGTAGTAGTCAAAGTTCAATATACCAAACAGTGATTGTGAACTCGTTCAATTTAGTCAGAGTTCAATGTATAAAACCTCAAAAGAAAAATGCATCAGAAACTTGCAGAAATTGATTCACTTCTGGGATTTTACGTCCCAAAGTCACGATATGATTATGAGAGATGTGAGAAACTAACTAATGAGCTATCTGTGATTTAGTAAATAACTAACATGAACCTTCAAATAATGCATTTATTGCTTTCAGTGAAAGAACTGCAGCACTGTAGCATGCTTCTTATTGGCAACTACTTGTGATTAAAAAACGTGCCATAGAAAATGCGGTTCAGCATTTTCTAAAGCACTGACATATCCAAAACATCTGATGGAGTGAAGTACCTAGCTTTGTATCTGCAAGCACTATGGTCTTCACTAACTACACAAATAGTGGAGACCGTTGCACAAAAACGATATAGTTAATATAATATTGTCACGTGGTCATGACAATGAAGGATGCAGCGCAACTCAAGGTGTTGTCAGTCGAACTGTTTATTGGAAGAACCTGTGCCTAGCAAAGCAAAGCAAAATCACACTGCAAGATGATAGCAACATGAACAGTCGTCAGTCGATCATAAACTGACGAGCGGTGAAATGCGTCACCTTTTATACATTTGTCACAACATGTTCTTGTACTATCAGCGCGATTCTAGAAGGCACTCAAATGTGCATGTCAGGCATGCAAAGTTTGCAGAACGATCGATACCATTCCCGAAATGGCATGCAAGATAAGCCGGCCTGCGCTGCACGTCACAAGAAAGTGATAATGGCGCTTCCCATAGACAAAACAAAAGTCTGCATGTCAATATTAATACCACCACAGAAAAATAAGCCTCATAAGCAGCTTAACATGTGGATATGGATGTCGACAACTTTTGAGCCATGATACAGTCATCAGTAGGCATAAGTTCACTAAATAGAGCTTTGCAAGGCACACGGACAGACACAGAAACACAGATACACACATAATAAATACTAAAAAGTGAGCTTCGAATGTATGTCACCTGTTATAATCACACCACTTCATACAGTGGGATACGCTCTAAAAAGGAAACAGAGAAAAAGCTTGAAAAGAAGCTGAAATCCTCAAGTGCCTGTGTTCTCCATCAAATCCACACAAGCAGTGACAATGATGAGTAGGCAGCACATCACATTCTGTACATTGTCAAACTAGCGAAGCTGCCACATGCATATGCCACTAAGCCCGAATGGCGGCTTTGGTGCCATCTCTGCAGCATGCAGTCTAGTACAAGTCAGTCAAGAACACCCACTGTAACAATTCAATCTTCAATGCCGTAGCAGGAAAACCTGCTGGCTGCCACCAAGGTGCAGGAGGTGTTGCAAAAAAGTCTGCCAGCTGTCCTAGAGTGAAGCAATGTCATCGGAAAGCCTGATGGCAGTCAACGGGTTGCATTTGATCTGAAGTGACATGCATTTGATTTTCGAGGCCACATTGAAGGAGGTTGATATGGGAAATTATCCCGTATATATCTGCATTCAATATATCAAGTTCTCACTGTACAATTAACTAACCAAGTGAACAGGACAGCCTGCCATCTGTGCTAATATTTTAAAGAAAAAGTGTACCCAAAATAAAGAAATAGATCAGCGACTCACCGGTAACAGCAGCCGCAAGTCGTCCCTCACGTTCGTCCTTGTACTCCTCCCAGGCCAACTTATGTTCTTCCTCTGTCAGTTCCTCTGTTGTTACATTCTGGAGCAGGGAATCGTGCTCGTGGTAGGACACAATCCAATCCTTGTTGCGGATCAGCAGCTCTGCCAGAAGCCGGTCCTATCATATGTGAAGCAATAAAATTAGTATCAGAGCAATGATCTAGAGAAGCAAGAAAGGGCTGCAATGGTAAAATGTTTGTCGTATGTTCTTCCTTAACTTGTGCAAAGTATATTTCATCAAAAAAGCAGAAAGTGGGAAGTTCAACCACAATTACACATTGCACAAGCGCATAACTTGGCCTATAGTAGTTTAAACAGAGTTAATCTACTCTTAACGTCCCGGTGTAGTTCACCATCAATCTTGTTTGCATTTTCTGCTAAAAAAATTTATGATGAAGCCAAACCTACAGTATAATATAGAAATACTTGGCCTCAACTTCAAAAATTTTTGCCGTCCTTGGAACAATTTTTCCTAATGCTTCTTGCCACAACCTTGATCTGCTGGATTTCTCGAAGGGCTGCTAGAGAGCTTTACTAGGCCAAAATGATATATTTTACATTTTCTGCAGTGTTTTCCAGCACCTGTGCATAAGGCTATCAAATAAAAATGTTTTTGGTAGACAACAGGCCTTATGATCATTCGTACAACGCATTTATTGGGTCTTCATGCTTGAACATTTCTTGGATGTAGAGAGCACTTTAATTTTGTCATTTCTAGGAGGAAACCACACAAAAGAAAATCGTGAAATAGTGCTATAAACATTCTTGAGCAATAAAACCCTTTCTACCAACTATACTAAAGTAAGCACTGTGAACAGTGAAGAAAACAGCGCATGTCTGGCATATTTTTCTTCTACATAAGTTCGGCACCAAATGGCAATATTCAAAGTGCCCTCAAATGTATCAAAACATTTACCACTTAAAAAATATTTAGTGCAAGAGATTTCTGGGGACTCGGTAAATATTAATATGTAGCTTTCTCAATGAAAATCAGATACCGCCAAGTACACTACTTGTAATAGTTGGCTGTGCGACAACCCATGGCAATGATTTGATGGAAAACGGAAATAGTGTTATTGTGACTGTTACTTGACATACGGCAGTTGCTTTGTTTTTATAGGCAATGCAAGGTCACCATTAGCTTGAAGAGTTTTGAATGGCTAACAGGAAAACCACCAGGCACATCATAAACCACAAGATCATAGCCTAACAGGCATGGAATAGTGTCACCACAATGCAATAAAAAACATTTTATCCTGCTGACATGTTAATTTCTGTCCCTGTTTGTACCAATGTTACTGCATTTTTATAAGGGCTTTTCTCATTTATTTTAAGGAAAATATTTTGTCAATAAAATTATACCTTAAATGCACAGGATTCATAGATTATTTCAAAAAGGCTACTACTTTGTTTAGGCTATTCATTAATTCATCATAATCTAAAAAAACTTTAAATAGGACAACATCACATCTTTTCTCTATCCCATTAGGTCACTAAAGTATCCACAAACTGCATGGCAACACAATGATGGGAAAATAAGAGATTAAGAGAGAGTAACAGCAAGTTAACCACTTTACAACACAGGAGAAACCAGGGTTGTATACTGGTTCAATGGCACTTTTAATAAAATGCAGACTCGCTGAAAAAAACTGAACGTGATTCCTGAAACAAGGAGCAGTTATACTTACGCTCGGCACCTTAGGAGTGGGCTGTGGATCGTCCTTGCTCACTGGGTTGAATTTGTACAGATCAACAAGCTCAGCTGCATTGAAGAGACGCTCGACCTGTCGTTTGTCCACCACACGGCATGCCAGTGCCTGCTTGGTCACCTGACGATTGTAGATCTTTTCCTCCATAGTTCCCTGAATCAAAGTAAAACAACGTCACGCTTGACCAATCTAAATTTTGTGTTCTAATAATTTTTGAAATATGTTCTTTACAAAACTGCCCAGATGGCTTTTAAAATGGAACTCTTGACAAGTATTTGACACTCTGACACTGAGAAAACAGCCTAGTGAACATGCAAAATGTACTGAAAATGAGCAGGAATGCAGTGGCTTTGCAAGAGGTGAACAACATCTGTGCTACTAGTTTCTTTAATGCAATGGAACCATCCAGAGAGCACAGCCTCGCAGTGGCAACCCAAAGAAGGATTGGAACATCTTTCTAAAATAACTTTTTAATTGTAGTCATCTGATGTGATTGATTTTTAGGGTTCTATGTCCCAAAACCAACTGTGACTATGAGAGATGCCTTAGCAGAGGGCTCCGGAAATTTTGACTACCTAGGGTTCTTTAATGTGCACTGACATCACATAGTACATGGGCCTCAACATTTCGCCTCCATTGAAATGCAGCCACTGCGGCCGGGACTCGATCCTGCAACCCTCGGATCTGCAGCCGAGTACCATAGCCACTAGACCACCGTGGCGGGGCTAGTCATCTGAGTTCTCCCCAGAAATTTTTCAGAAGCGGAGAATTTGTGACCGAGGTCGGTGGTTCAATAAGTGATGTTTCAAAATTAACAATTTTCCTCCCAAATATTTTTATTGCGACAGCAATTATACAGACAGTCTCGATAAGTTTTTGCCGCCGCCATCGTGTCCCGTATGAAGCCCAAGTTCATAACGCCCCATGCATCATACTTTCTACAAGCGGGTGAAAGCATGCAAGTGGGAGTGATAAACGCGGCTGAAGCAGAGATCAAACGAGCCCGGCCGATCTCCATCAGAGGGCACATGCGATAACATCACCCCGCCCAGGAGGCCTGCATCGAGGTGGAGAGGAAGCGCACCGCCTGCCCTTAACGTGCGTAAAAAGCCGTGAAGGGGTAGGTAGTTTCGCGTGAGCGACTGTGGACTTCGTGCAGTTGCCAGCAATGGCGAGCACGCTACCTCGGCAGCCATCAAACATGCTGTGTAGTGCGTAGCAGCGCCTTGACCACCTGCTCCGTTCCAGGTGCCTCGCATATGTGGCAATGCCCTCGCCACAAAGCGCTCACGCGAATGCGTCTACAAGTGCCGGAAGGAGCACGCTCACTTGGAGCCGCTGTGCTGGGCCAAGTTTCTTGATGGTGCAAAGTGCATGCTGCTTAGCATGGTCGCGCAATGTGAAGCATGTACCAGAAAGGATCAAAACAACATGACTGATCGCACCTCTGCTGGGCCGTTGTCTCTGCCGCTCGACCGTCACGTGGTACTTTACGCACGTGCATGCTTACTTAACAAGCCCACGTTTACTACAATTCAGATTCCTAAAGCTGATAGTCTTAATTCGTATATTACATCACGCATTGCAATCACATTCATTGTTTCACCCTTGTGGTGAAACTGTGATTTTTTTTTTTTATATACAAACGTCCTCATCAAATACATGATACTGTGTGGTGCTGTGATCTGGTACAAAGTGGGAGAAGCTCCTAAACAAAATAAAGATCTGATAGGCATCTCTGGCAGATATACTTGTGGATTACACGCATCCACTGCCCGCAATGCATGGACTCCAAGATTTTCACATACAAAATGAAAGCAAGGGTGCTTGTGTTCAAGCACATACTGTGGATTTGATATCTTCAAGATCACAAGGCCACCTTTTCATACTTCTTTGTATGCAACTAGGTGGTAGGTGGCATGCCCTCCTGACATTGCACATGCATAGTCTGCATTTTATTGCAATAGCAATTATGCGGACACATGAATAAACATTTTGCCATAGCCATCATGCTCCATATAAGTATTCACAAGCTGATGGTATTACAAAAAAGAGCAATACGCCTTGTCTCCAGGGTGCCATATCTCTGGCATACTGCTCCCTTGTTTACAAAGCTTAGGACTATAAGAATTGAATTCTTGTACATGTATAGGCTTTGTCGCATGTATAGAATAGGAAAAACTAAGAATGATAACGCTTTAACAAAATTGGCATCCTTAAGGCAATATAATTCTTCTTATTATAAATTTCGTCATTCAGAGCCTTGGATCGTTAACAAAAACAGAACTACATACGGTGACCAAATGCTACAATTTCGTTTACCTACTGTTTTAAATCAATTATACAAAGAAAATGGTCTCAGTGTATCAACTCTGTCGCTAAAAAGGCTACGCGACGTATTTATATGACTGCTTGTGCTACCATGTTTTCGGTTGTTTGTCTTTTTTTGTCTTTAACACTTCGCCAATTTTCTTCCCTTGTTTCAAATGCTTCCACAATAACCTTGTTTATTTATGCCGACCGTTTACTGTTTTTCTGTTATAGTTAGTTCAATATGTATACCGTGTGTTTATTTGACCGCTGTGAAGCTGCCCAGTGTATGAGGTGGCCAGGTTCCCCTCAAGCTGCTCAATGCAGCTTTTTTGCCTGGTCATCCTCGCAACCTTGTTGTTGTAAATAAACAATTCAATTCAAATTCAATTCAATTCAATAATGAAGTCAGTAAAATCGACACTTGACTTCGTTACATTGAAATTTCGTTATGTCAAAGTTCGCCTCTTAGCATGCAAATAAAATTCGAAGAACGTGTTGCAGTTGCATGCCACACATGGAAAAAGGTTTCTTTTTGGTTAAAGTAATCAGTCACTTTTTTTGGGGATCTTCTTGGCCATCAACCACGGCATTATGTGCCGCTCATAGGCCCACAACGACTGCATGGCCCCTTCATCCCTCACAGAGACCGTGAAGCACCTCAGTGTGTCAATCGCGTCGACCATCACGATCGACCATGGTCGTATCATGGTCCCTACTACTGGTGCGCACCCCTACTACTGGTGCGTACGACCGTGATACGATCTTGCAGACGCAGAGCGCTTACCACGCGGAGGCGCGACTAGTGATTGTCACGACTTCAGAAAGTGCCGCATACGATACAAGAAGCGAAGCGGAAAACAAAGGCCAGCCGCACGGCAACAGCAACGAAGCAAGCGCTATCATAAGCGAATTGGGCTTTGACGCTGCCGCCACCACTCCCCCCGACGGTAGAAGAAAAAAGTGCAGGAATTTACGAACAAAACAAAACCAAAACGGCACTCGCATGCTGAATGGCGCGAAAACGGCACTCGCTCGATGTTGAGATGTTTCGGCGCGTGTTTGGCCGGCGCAGAAACTGCGACAGTTCGCTTTGAGCCATCA
The DNA here is from genome assembly GCA_013339685.2 of Hyalomma asiaticum. Lineage (NCBI taxonomy): Eukaryota > Metazoa > Arthropoda > Arachnida > Ixodida > Ixodidae > Hyalomma > Hyalomma asiaticum. The sequence goes on from CM023483.1 coordinate 25,438,258, forward strand.
ACGAAATTTTGTTACATTGAAAGTCCGGTGAAATTTACTTCATTACATGGAGGATAAATATACATGGCGTTCTATGGGCACGAAGTTACAGAAACTAAACTACTTCATAACATCAGGGATTTCATTAAAATGAAGTTCGTTACATCGAGGGTTTAACTGTATATGTATCAAATTACCAGGCCCTTCGATTGGGAATTGAGTATGTGACTTCTCAGTCCCCAGACAAATGCCTCAGACAACTATGCCCGTGTTATAGCACAAGAGGAGACGCGGCTCTTGTTACAGCTCAAGTGAAGTACTGATGCTCAGTGCTTGAAGCTGGCAACATGCCAGACTCTTGAGCTGCCTTTTGACAAGGAGGCCCACTGCTTGCACATAGCTCCAGAGACCATGCCATGCTCTCACCATGTTGTTCACGTGGGTCGCTGATGATTTTTCTACGGCGTGGCAGTGCGTCGATGGAACTGCCACTCAAAAGCGTCAGCGAAAGGCTAGTTGCACAGAGTACAAGAACTGTGCATCCACACTCAACTGAGCAGCTGCTGTTAGGCATGCTGCACTTCAACGCCGGATTAGGAACGCGCCATTTACTGGAACTAAGCAGAAGCACATCGCCCCTAAAGCTGCTAGTCTTACTCTGTGTAATAATGCATGCATTTCTATCACATTCACTACTTTACCCCTCTGATAAAACTGTGACATTTGGTCCCTTAGGCATGCACTTCAAATTTCAAAGGGGTCAGCCACAGTGAAGGGTGCCCCATCAAAAGCAGTGAGTGGCAAAGTGAAGTGGCAGGCAGCTGGTAATCACGTGGTGGTCATGATCATGTTTATGTAGCCCATGATACGGCAATAAGTGAGCACAATAGACATTGTACACCTATTTGAGAGACAACGTGACAAAAAGTGTGGCAGCGGACCATGGTGAGCTCATTCGGACACATACAAAAGCACTTACACATACTGGGACACAATGGAGGATGCCTCAGTTCTACTGTGCTGTTCATCACCACAAAGGCAACACTGCTTTCGAATGTGGACCTTCATTACACGGTAATATGCTTAGAAAAAGTGCAGCTGCATAAATATTTGTGACATGACGAAAAATATGCAGCACCTAACAGCAATGTTACACTGCCATCTGTGAGAGCATAGCGAGACACTAATGCAAATGCAAGTTACAACATCAGGGCAGGAGGCCCATTGCAACTTCTTGCACTGATTAAAAGTTGTAATTCCTATTTTATTTCCAAGCATCCCAGATATTTCATAATTGTAAAGCTGGCTGTTTGACAATGAAGTTCGCCCAACAAAAGGTGGCAAAGTCATTTCTGCAAATGGCAGGTACAGGCGCAGTTTACATGCACTACGACATCTGCTCTCATAGTATGAACATGAGTAAATAAAGAACACTAGAAAGTGGAGCTGGAACTTTGTCTTCATTTCAACTGTGGCAGCTTAACCACGGTAACCATTAATGGAATGGATGTGCAGCACAGAGAAGCACACCTGTGAATTACGAAGAGTGTCTATTCTGCCAGTTCAAAGTGTGCTCTCTTAGTTACTTAAATATGGTCGTGTAACCTGTTGTTCTTCTTAAGATTTGACCAGCAAATACAGCGAAGTGCCGCATCAGCAAACATAACTTACATTTTCAGATCAGCAAATTTCTGCATTTGCATAGCTCACCAAACTCTACCGCAGGTCTAGAAATAAATGTCAGCACCATCAACAAACTGTTGACGATGCCACTTTCAGTTGTACATCAAATGTTTGGGTTACCTGTGCAACAATGTTCACCTTACAATGACCAATCCAAGAGGTATGCAGCACTTGCCTTTGTATGTCCATGCATACATGTCCTAATGCTTGCTTTCACAAGATCACAGTGGATTATGATATAGGTAGTACAGGAACATACTTCTAGGAGTGCACTTTCACGGCAGGAACAGCAACATCAATGCCCATAGAGTGCTGTTGCCTATAATCACTCATGTGCCTGCTGCTAGTAAACATGGAATCTAATGAATTTAAAATTATCCCCAAAAGTGACTGATAACAGGCCCCATGCCAGTCCGTCCTTGTGGCCAAAGCAAAGCCATCACAACAAATCTATTTGTGCATCACTGGCTGCGCAAGTAACTCTTCAAGTTTTTTTTTTTTTTTTTTTGCCACCGATATCACTAACACTCATGAATTAGGACCATTGCTAAGTACACTACATTGTAACTACTAAGTACTCATTCCCATATCAGCAAAACCCAATTGCTGCTGTAAGAAAACGCAGCTCTATATATTAGATGAAGGTGTAAGTGCACAAAAAAACACACTTACGAATGGCATATGATTTAAATTTGGTGGGAGCTAATGCCAGTTCATGCTCGTGGAGATTTCATCATTAAAAGCTTTTCAGATTTTAAGGACTTGTTCAATGGCATTTTCAGAAGTAATATATACTCACTTGTGCAAGTAGGCGATAGATGAAAACTGGCTTCTTCTGACCAAACCGGTACACACGGTATATGGCCTGCACGTCGTGTGTGGGGTTCCATGAAGCATCCATAAGCACCACCCGGTTTGCACCCACAAGGTTAGTGCCCAGCGAGCCTGCCCTTGTTGACAAGAGGAACAAGCGACCACGGTGGTTGCTTTCGTCGTTGAACATGCTAATCCAGCGTGAACGCAAATCCACCGATGTTCCGCCATCGATGCGGAAGTAGTCGACGCCCAGCACCCACGTGTTGTGGCAGTCTTGTAATGGATTAGTGGGGTCTGCGACGTTTGTCTCCGTGTCAGCTGTTGCTGCCTGGCTGTCGCACTGCTCGAGCATCCTCTCCACCAAGTCCAGGGTCAGCAGGCTCTGGCTGAAGAGTAAACTTAGGAAAGGAAAAAGGAAGCCACATCATCCATTGACAAGTAGGCAAACAAAGTCATTCGCAGTAGATCTAGGAAAATCGGGGAACCTAATGCTTTCTCCTGAGGCAAGCACAGGTGGAGCCAGCCAACACTTGCACAGTTAGTGAGAATAAAAAGAATTATTGAAAATAATTGATGACCGAATCGACAGGATGACAATATGTGTTGTTGCATTTTTTAAATGCACTGATGGTTAGCGTTAGTCAAACATCACTTTTTAGGCCCCAGGGTGACTTGGCCAACAGACACCACTTGATTTGTCTCCTTAGGAAGTTGGACATCCACACAAATTCAGTGCCATTAGGAGCTATAAGTTACTACCAAAACCCAAATGTTACAATAGCCCAGCTCCTTGTGATGTCAGCACATTCATGACCTTCATGTTACATTTGCCAAATTATCAATCTCTAGCATTTCCCATATCTGGTTATGTTGTCTTGCATTTCTTGTTTCCCTTCAAGCATAGTTCGCTCGCTGAAGAGTTGGCCTCTATAAACATATAATACTCACAGGCACAAGGTTTTCTCCTCAAGCCACCCACCATTCTAAACATACTTCGTCACTTGAGGAGGGAAGCAGGAATGAGACAGCAAAAGTTGTCAAAAAGATAGACATTTAGAAAACATTTATTTTAGCACCTGCAACTAGGTGTAGTCTGCCACATATATCGAAACAATTTAGCTGTAAGCTATCCTTAAACGTCTGAAAAAATTATTTTTATGTACATGAACAGCAAGAAATGTGCTCACAACTGCATAAAAGCATAGCAGTTCACATTTCCCACTTCCGTGTGCTATCATCTTGGTATAAGAGTACAAGTACATGCATTTGATTAACCGAACAAAGGCGCGATGAGAAAGGTGGCCCCCAGGCCTAGCCTTTCAGCCATCACCTCAAGTTAAAGTAAGAGGAAATAAGTGCCTTGTCTTCTGTTACTATCCATTTTTATGTTGACTTTCAATGAGGCCGTTGAGCATACCGTTCATAATGCATGGACTGTACTTTGTTCTTCTTGGAGCCAGTTGCATTCACCATATCTGGAAAACCCCCTAACCCACTGCCTGTAAGCCAAATGTGCACAATCAACCAGGACAGCATAGCAATGGAGGTGCTACCACTTGTACTGATCTGGCACCTTCGTCACAGCCGCTATCACATCCACTAAGGTCTACCTGTTATGAAGTAGTCAACTAGGGCTTTCTTAGTCATGAGACAAAGTCTAGGCGAACCAGCTGCAAACCACTTTACCAGAAACACACAGCATGGTATAGCATGTGGCAGACCAGTAGTTCAGCAATGCCTCACTTCACAGTAGAAACATAAGATGTGGCTTACACTTTGTCACCAATGGCATCACATTCTTGGAGGATGTCATAAAACAAAGTCAGTTTCCCACTGATCTGCAGCTTCTCGATGTCGTCTGCAGAGATATATTCATCCCACCACTGCTTCTTTCTCAGCTCTGGTGGTGTAGGTGGCCGATTTTCTACATCACCTGTTCAAACAAAAAATCAATTTCGAATGTCATTTTCACAAGCTTCTGAATGCTCTTTTCAGTGATGATGCAGGTAAGATGGCTACGTGGCGTGATTCCAACCAGTGCTAGCGTGTTCAACTTCTGCAACGCTGCAACTAGGTAAGTGCTTGCCAAAAATGCAACACGATGGCATTACTATAATCTCACCATTACCTTGCAAATGCATCCGGCAAAGCATAAGCTTGCAGAAAACAATTTCGTGACTCAGTTAAGTATTTGCACTATTCTTCTTTATGGCACATACACCAAATATGGTAGAAAAACGTCAGCAAAGTTCTGCAGTAGAACAGACAAGTAATGGAACAAACCTCGACTCCTTGTGTGGTACAATGACGTGGATTTGACAGCCCCACTTTCTTCTTCAATGTCATCCTTTTCATTTCTACGCATTCAAACAGAAAAAATTATAAGAGGACAGTTTCCGAAAAAGGCTGATTACTGAAATTATTGAACATCACGTTTATAGCTAAACTTCAGTCCATGAATTAGCAAAGTAGGTTTAGAAAATGATCTCTCAGTACACAATCAAGTGCTCACATTTCCTTCTTGTTTTACACAAAAAATCGTAATGACAATACATCAGTGATAAAAAATTAAGCCAGCAATTAGCACTGCTACTTCCTCAAGTATGCTGTACACAAGAGAAGTTAAAGCTGATTGTAAAATCTTGACAGCTGCATGCATGTATTCAGGCAATCTCGGCAACTCCTTTATCAAAGTGACATGTGAATATTCAAACTTTCAAAGTTCTCTTTAACAGCGTTTGCTGTTCGATTCAATTTGCATTGAATGTTTACCACTGAGCATTTACCATTCAAAACATTCCAAGTTCTGGAAAGAAGATATGTAACGGGTTCATTTCTTGAAAATACAATCGCAGCACTTCTCACATATGCTTTTATTTACTGTTCCTCAAGGTCAGAGCAACATTATAGACAGCTGTGAATTACTTCCAGTAAAGTTTTTCGATGTTGGCACATGCACGTGTTTGTTTTGTGATCAAGGGACAAAATGTGCCATGTCCCATGATAGCTTGTGACCCCTTTCCTTATTAAGTACACTACAATGCATGGAATTGATGTGTCACAGTGAAGTTGACACTAAAAAATGTTCTGCAGCATTTTTACATTGCAAAAACTAAAATAAGCTTTAATACACAAGATGCTTTATTTGCATGAAGACACTGTGAACGGTCTGCGGAGGCACAAAAATAGATGCTCTATGGCAGACAAGTGCTCCAATACAATTAAAAATTTATATATTGCTCGTCTGTTTATACATTGTCACAAGCTCCTCATTAGTATTGTTGACCAAACTGTAACTCAACTGCTACGGCATTGCTTTTTTAATAGATGGCAGAATCAGAGCCCCCCCTTAACATTCGTGAGGAGAGGGTATGGTCTTGTGGGCCCTCCGGGGTAATGGTGGCATTCCTAAGGGCAGAAAATTTTCAAGCCACAGCCCTTCGTTATTTTCTTTTTGCTATGGGGTTAGGGCCCTTTTCTTTGGATGATTTGTGCACACGCTCGTGCAATCAGGAGGACTGGTCAGAATTCAAAAGCCTTCCTTACAAAAGGGAAGAGTTGGCAGGTATGGCTCGTGGTAATGTATGTTCATTCACTGTATTTCCAGGACGGCTGTGCCCCAGTTACATGATATCAACGTGTGTATTAGTGTGAGGGTTACGTTGGAGAGGGCACTTTCACCAGCTCCACTACCCTTTCGCGACACACTGCAATCAAGGTGGCTTCACTTCCTCCTCCCCTTTTCCAGGAAGTGGGCTAAAATTCCTCCTCTAAGCAGCGCATCACTTTCCCAACACTGTTTCATCTTTCAACTCCAGGGACCTGGAATGGCTGGACCCCAATCTTCATTATGCATTGGTTCAACAGGTATTGTAAAATTCACCCTTATTGCAGAATATCAGCATAATTTTACAGAGCTGTAGCTGTGCAGTACGTAACCACAGTCAGCTAAAAAAAAGGGGGGGAGAGGGGGGCTTAGACTTTGTTGTAGCAGTACACTCAGCGAAAAAAACAATGAAAGTGCCCACTGGTTCCGATTGCTTTTGGTCGGAATGTACTCTGTCCTTCACAAAGTCTAGAAAAACCTCCTTTAGCATTTTTTTTTTTTTTTTTACTGCGAAATGGGCTTGCATAGTTCGTGGAGGCAAACATTTAGGTTCCCCCTTGCACCCTAACAGGCCGCTCCGTATCAGCGGGCGCAGCATGCAATTTGAAAAAAAAATGCATTTGCAAATAGCTGTGTGAAAGTCTTCGATTTTACTGCTGGCACCAGCAGAAGTTTCAATTTATTGGCCCGGTTTTTGTCTGCGGCAGCAGCAAAAATTCGTTACATTGAAATTTCAGATAAGCTTCATTATATAGAGGTAAAAAATACATGGTGTTCTATGGACATTGTGCTGCAAAAACCAAATATTTTGTTATAGTGAGAATTTAATTATATTGAAGTTCCTTATACTATAGAAATTTAACTGTACACACACTGTTTAGAGCCATCCTACATATGCGAATGCGAGGCTTTTCACACATTTGTTGCTGGCCTACTGGTACTACACAAATCATTAGAAAAAGAGGGACTGCTATATAAGTAATACTCAGATAAGCTGCGGCCATGCCCACATTTGCAGAAGTGCTGTGTAGTATACACATTCAGCATCCATCTGCACGCGATGATGTAATGACCTTGCAGACTGGCTGCACCCTAAGGAAACCTTTAGTTTCTTGGCTCAAATAACTACTGATCAACCTTTTCATAACAGGCCACCAAGAAAATAATGTTCAAGTGCACTAGTAGGTGTAGATCAGCGTACAAGGTATGGTAAGCTGCTCTAATGATGTGCAAGTGGCATCTGCTCAGTAATTTTTCATGTTTCCTTTCTCAGCAGCAAATCATAGCTTATAGTTCAAACTCAATCTCCTCACAATTTTGTTAAACAAGTCTACGTGTTACAATTTTTAGTGGTCAGAATGTACCACACCAACAACATCTGATAGCTTCACACAATCCCATGGAAATAATATAACTAAGGCTCCCTGTATGGGTTATTAGCTCCATGTCAGCGAATCAGCAAGGGTATGCACTGCTGCTGTTACAACCCATCAGACCAACAGCACAATGTTGATAAATCAAGAATTTTATCTGGCAGGATATAGCACAAACTGAATAAGATGCCACTACAATGTCCCAGCATTGAAAGCTTTCATCACTGGCACTTTAACAGAACACAAAACTACCTCGTTACTTTGTTTCTGTCCATTCAATGAAGCCTTCTCTTAATAAAATGAGACAAGATGGCACAACTACCTCTATCCTAAACCACCTTCTAACCTTTGTAGCAAAATCAAATCTTAACATTTTGCAGTTACATTGTCCTTTAAAAGAGCAGTTTCTTCTGTAGCATTCCTGCAAGGGAGACGACAATTTTAAAAAGCAATACTTTCTTGATCCTGACACAGCAGCACATAAGTGTTCAAACTAAAGGTACTGTCTATTGTTCAATCAATGAAACAGGCAAAGTAAGAGCCAACGCACCCCTCTGTCAATAGAGGAGCAGGTTCTCCACCATCCGAACACATTTCCACATCTTCATCGGTCACATCTGAGGTGCTTTTCTCTGAGAGATCGTCATCGACGAAGGGGATAGCACTGTCACTCTTACAGATAAAAGGAAAAAAAAGCCATTAATTCATGCTTGAAAGCCAATTTACTGAGAGGTGAATATGTGCATTATCACAAAGTTCATGTGATGTGGTTTGATCAAAGGTTGTACAGTTGAAGCTACTTGTAATGATACTGGTTGTAGACTATGTGCCAGACGTACCGATGAGCAACCACTACACCTTGAACTTTTGCGTGTCTTCTATGAATAAATAAACCACTTAGTAAAATGCTTACAAGCCAGGTTGTGAGTTCTAGCAATCAAAACTGACAGGTAGGAGAACAGAGTAGTGGGGGGCAGGACAGAAGTGGACCCATATCGCCAACACTGACTCAACTGCCAAAGCTAAACATTTATGCAGCCAAGTGCTTGTGCACCAACTCACATATGGAAAGCAGTGGGAACAAAGGCTGGGCAAATTGAGATTGCTGGTGGCCTTGTGTGTGCTGTCTCGTGGCGCACATGGTGTAAAGGTCGTACTCTCTCAAATCTTCAGGAATAGGTTGAAAAGGAGGTGACATGAACTGTTTGCTTATCTGTCCAAGACATATTCATCACGTCAACTTTGTGACAGCAACTGTTTGGGGTCATTGAATAAAGTCCAACCACACACTGCCTCTGTGTGGTTGGATCTGCTGCTTACATGCAATATATAATGCTCTAAGGCATCTAAAGTTACAGTTTTGCTCTGTGCAGTTCTTCAATATATAGCTGTCACTATCACTGCTTTTCCTTTCATTGTGAATGAAGAAGAGGCACCTTCGGGGCAGATTGCTCGGGTCAAACGCCGCCAATGACTTCCTTTCTGCAATTGCTATAGCAGTGACATGCTTGAACAAGCTATACTGAAAGTGCACTGTTTGCACAGGTATTCACCGCCTGTCGTAGCTGCCACTTTTGTAGCTAGAGTCACGATTGACAGAGTTGTGCAGAAAGCACTGATGAGGAAGTGGGACAGCTTATTTTACTTGAGTAGTGAGAGATGATCTGGCCTAAGGGAGACTGCAGGACACCTGACAGCTTTCTGAAAGGTTGGGCCTTGGACAATCTGAAGCAAACCATAAAGAGCAAACACAGAAACAGGCACTGGCCGTGTTGCTGTTCTAAAACTTTAAGAGCAGCGGTGCCACCCCACCCTCTCCTTTTTTTTTTTTTTTTTCACTAGTCAAGTTTAATGGTGCAAAAGGAACTAAGGCTACCCCGCTGCACCATTTCTTTTTTCAGCTACCCATTCTCAACACCTACCAGTTACATCAACATTTGAATATTGTCATGGCTGGGTTTGACTGTACTAGAGCCTTCGTCACTGTTTTTCTATCACGTTATCATTCTACTGCCTGCATACAAGACAACTACGTTATGTTGCCAGTGCAAGCTTGCTCTTTCGTACATGCCTCACGAGCTAGATGTCTTAGGAGACACTGCTTGATGTTTAGCCAGTCGGAACCACTTCAAATTCTGCTATCTGGATTTGGCTACTAGAATATGTCGATCAAGCTGACAAAGAGGACAGCAGTGAGCTCCAGGTTCTCACAGCTCTCATCTATACTTTAGCACAGCGGTTGTGTTTCTTGTGCTACGTAGGTACCATGGGCCCCACGATGTGCCGCCATATGCTGGTGTGGCATAGTGCAGCACTAATCCACACCGAAAGTGCACAAATATATTCAAAGAAAAAAAATACAGAGAAAATGCTTCACGGCATGACACGAGCTGATCTAGCTTCTTTTCCCCTAGTTCCAAACTAATACCAGCCATAATTCGAATAGTAGACTTATACAGTGACGCGGTGCTTCACTTTTCAGGCAAGACTGTCACTTTCTTTTCACACATGATCACCTATCAATTAGATCAACTTTTTACTCTTTTAAGCACGTGCAGTTCTCGGGAAATCTTTTACAATGTGCAGATGCATCTAAGTAAACTTAATACAATGAAGATAATACAATTTCCTACCTCTTCCTCATCATTATCCTTGATAAAGTCCCTGGCTGCAGCCCTGTCATCGCTAAGCTCAAGCAGCAGTGGGTGTGTACTGATATTCTGCAGAGTGAAGTAGTCCGAGAACAGCGAAATGTTGTTCATTCGCTGGTCGCTGGGACCTTCCGTGAGGTGCTCCAGGAAGTGTCGATACAGTGATACTTGTACTTCAGACAGCCGTACCCTGATGACGTACTCGTGCTTGGGGGGAAGGTACGGAGCCAAGGCAGTCTTGTCACAGCGCTGAAAGCAAGCAGTGAGCCACATCTCAGATGACAAATGTGGCAGTACTGTTAGCTCAAGTGAACTGATGCCTACTAACAAGAGTGTTCACTGGTTGCTACGCTGAACTATTAGAGATTAGGTCCATGCAATAGAATATCAACTGATGCTAAAGAATGAAGATGCCAACATCTAAACAAGAAATGTCTTTATGTAGGCTTCAGCACATACCTGCACAAATCCTTCAAGAAGACGATGAAGAACATGGACCCTCTTTTTCATCAGCTTTACATCATGGATAGTGGAGTCCGCACACTGTCCATTGGCAATAGGGTTCACAAACCGGTTAATAAATTCAGTTTTGGTTCCAAGAAGTCCTGGCTTAATAAAGCTCACCATGCAGTGATCTATAATAATAATAAGAAGAAATCCATCACAAACACACACTGATAATCCTGTTCCAACTTAGCTGCTCATAAGTATTTGCCTTTCATTTTTAAAGCTTTTTAGACGAACATAACAGCTATTCATTATATATCAGTGTGCAAACTATAATAATTCACAGAGAGTAAGGGGAATCAGTGAAACTAAAGGGAGTTCCAACAACTTAAAGCAAACAGAGAATGTTGCACAAAATATTAACTCTGGCTCAAAACATAATAAAAAAATAAAATTGGACAAAAAAAGACATGCATGCACCATTGAGCTACAACAGTAGCACATAAACTTTGTTGGGGATTTCTATGTTAGGGCTAATCTGTTGGCCTCGTGCAACTGAATGAGGAGACAATGAAGTGAAACACTAAAGTGGTTAAGACTCCAGTAGTTTAAAATGGGATACTGTTTAATATGGCCAGCCGGCTTACTATTTAAAAAGTGCGGATAAATGCACTTTTGTTGGTCTGCACTACGGTGTACTGTTTCCTTTGCCCTTAAGAGGTAGGGTAAAAAAGAATTATTGGTGCCTACGTATTAAACCAATCAAGTTAATGCCCCGTTACCACAGAAAACAGAAGGACATAGCTTTAGTCCTTCCCAAATAAAAACTTCATGGATGGTGAACACTGCCCTTCAACCAATGCAAACAGTGCCTGTAGAAAGAAAACACTGTGTCCTGTCTGAACCTCTTCAAGACAACAGGGATCATTGTAAAACAAAAATTATTTTTTGCACAGACTTTCCATTAAGATCACTAAACAGTATGCTAAGATTAATTTGCATATAATTAGTGCTTGCCAACCTAGGAAGTCTTTTTCCTAAGAAGACAATGCATTCCTTAATTGAAAACGTAAACATTGTCTACAGGTCTAAGGCCACCATTGGCAAGGTGCCGCAAGACGCACAGAGCGTATCAACATCTGGTGGCATTGCAGGAAACAATTTTGTGTCATGTGACTGCACTCTCCTCCGTCATTGGTGGAACGGTATATAGCAATGCAATCCGAGACGTTTTCTAGGGGCCTAAAGAAAACCCATTTTTTTCCAGCGTATGCGTTGAAACAAAGCCCCAAAAACACCGGTGCTCAAATGTGTAAAAAACAAAAAAAATCAAAGGCATTTTGTCTGTCTGCCATTGGAAAAGTAAAAGTAGACTTTACTTACCACTCACAGCTAGACAGAACCTGGTCGACATCATGAACTACACAGCTGAGCAAGCTGCACACCCCAAAAGACTACCAGCTGCTTGTTTTCTTTTACATGTGTACACATACACTGCACAGTGAGCTACTTATTGCCAACATGAAATCCTTATTTGCCCAGATGGCACTTGAAAACCGCATGACAGAACTTCAGAGGGTTGCATGATTTCTACATATTCCAGAGGCAGTTAGTACAAAAGGCGCAAGCAGTAAAAGTGTGAAGATGCAGCTGGCACTTGCCACAACTCTTTCGCTCTCTGTCTGTCTGTCTGTGTGCACACGTGCACGTGTGTGTGTGTGTGTTTGTGTGTTTGATTGACTTATGGGGTATAACGTCCCAAAACCAGCTCTGATTATGAGAGATGCCGTAGTGGAGGGTCTCTGGAAATTTTGACCACCTGGGGTTCTTTAACGTGCACTGACATCGCACAGCACACGGGCCTCAACATTTCACCTCCATCGAAATGCAGCTGCCGCAGCCGGGATTCGATCCCGCGACCCTCGGATCAGCAGCCGAGTACCATAGCCACTAGACCACCGTGGCGGGGCGCGTGCATGCATGTGTGTGTGTGTGGAAATTCAGGAGACAAGGCCCTGTATTAAAATGCGTCTCCAAGAGCACCCTACTAAGAAGATAGAACAGCTCATCATAAAATACTCTTTTTTTTTTTCTCAGAAGAGCAGTTGAAAGTTTGATGGAATGCCCTCGGGCCCTGAGAGTATGAAAATAAATAAATAAATAAATAAATAAATAAATAAATAAATAAACTGCCACTGAAAAGTGGTTTCTTAACCTATCTTCGTCTCACCCATGAAATTATCCAGCACCCCTTTTCTTGCAGTTATTATCATCATAGAGGCATGTCGGTGATAACTCAGTAAACAACAAAGCTACCTGCTTCCCACAATCATTGTGAAGAGACCGTGCAACTAACATGGTAATGCTTGAGCACCACTGTGACAGTGCACACGGACACTGCAGAGAGTTCAGCTGGCCAGATCACAAGCACTGCCACACACTGTCCATTTGCGCCAATTAGACAGGAAGATGTTGCCTAACCAGCCAGCTCTACAATAGCCCCAAACGTTCTATAGTACTGCAACAGGCTGGCAATATCATGGGTAACTCAAAACTTACATTCTCCCAGGTTGTTCTGCAAAGGAGTTCCAGTCAGGACGATTCTCCGGCCAGTCTTCATGGTACTCAGTGCTTTCGACAAACCAGTGCTATCATTCTTCAGCACATGCCCCTCGTCACAAATTACAAGCTGTGGCCCTGTGAAGGTTTTCAGGAAGAGAATGCAGACAAATAACTGTTAGGAGAAATTCTGTTGTAGCGAAGGTATTCAGAATTATGTACATGTCCACAGCCGTGTATGCTGAGCTTATTAGAGCACGCTATATATTCACATTGCTTCTCATGGTGAGTATGGCCCATTCAAGGCACAGGAAAAAAAAAGATATTCAAACATACTTTTGCATCGCAGATCACAACTAAAATGAACCATTCTGTGCCAACTAAACGTACGCACATTACTGATCAAAGAACTCGCAAATGGTTGTACTGTTATCATGCTGTTAAGAGCAGCGTACTCCTGACCAACCTTGTACCCACCATATTCACACAAAATTTCTGGGTCTCTGAAACACAGGACTTGTTTTTCTTGATTTTATTACTGCAAAAGCGAGCATTCCTCAAGATAGCCTGACAGATGGATTGATGTCTCGCACATGCAGCAGTGTTAACCGTGATGACACTATCGCTGTAATTTGTTGATTACACAGTCCATGGGGAAGCTATTTTTGGTTAGCACTGGTCACTAATACTCGTATAAAACATAGTACTTGTGGGGGCCTGGTCCCGCTCGACGCCATGTTGTGCGCGGAATGCCTCGCATCCCCCTCTCCCAGTTGGACGGAGCGGCGACCATTGCGGGGGGGCCGTCCGCTTCGCCCATGTGGTCTTAACATAGGCTGCCATTGGGCAGCGAGAAATTCTTAGAATGTTTGCGCGTTCTGGCGGTTCTGGTTTTAGAGATACTCGGGAGAACACGCTGGGTCTCGAGGCGGTGCGTACGTGCTTTTGCGGCTCTCCGGGCGACGAGGCCTCGTCTACCGGACCGCGCGTCGTCTCGGGCTCCAGCGATCCACAGCAGCGGCCTGCAATCTGCGCCCATCTACGTATGTTCCTTTCTTTCTATTTTCCTTTTCTTGGGGCGCGGTCGCGGGTACGCTGGCCGGGGTTAGGCTCTCCTTCCCTGCATGGTTATTTTTGTGTGCTATTCTGTGTTCGCGTGTCGTTAATTGTTACTGTCCTTTGTGTTATCGTGCTCGTGTTTTGTTATTCATTGTTGTTAACCTTCGTTTATATTAGATCTTGATTCGGCCCTGTATTATTTGTTTCATTTAACCGTTCATTAAATTACCATGCACGGAGAGTTGCGCCTAATGTTCTCCTCTTTCGCCGCGTGCGGCGGTTCGTGCTGTCCCGCTTCCAGACGGGCCACGGGCTGACGCGCGCGGCAACGCGGCGATGCATGACTGAGATAGCGAGCGCGCGGACGCGACGACCTCATTCTCTGCTCGTTGAGTGCTCGAACCCACTGCAAGGGGTTGCTAGCGGCGATGCCGCTGCTAGCAGTAGTAGTTATTAGTAGAAGAACCCTTACATACTATAAGATGGTTACTCTGACAAGGCTGCGACCCTTTTTGATGAAACAATTTCACTTCTCTCACAAAAGAATACCAAGGCAATGAGCTAACTACCCTTAGTTGCAATTACTGAAAAGCGAAGAATTACTGTCAATATTTTGTTAGCCTGCTTGTTTGGTATGCCTTGCTGTAGAGGATTCAGAGCTTCATTGCTGACAGCAAGTTTAATAAATTGTAATTGGGCGAGTTCACGATTTAGTCTTCAAGCATTTAGTACAGCACATATCAATTGCTGCACAGTATGCCTGCTGTGGTGATCACTTTTGTCTTGCGAGGGTTACCGTATTTCCCCAAATCTAACTCGTGACAAAGTTTTCAAGGGCTCACAGTAAAAAGGCGCATTAAGGTATTACTAGGAGGCTGTGGGCTTATTTTCGAAGTCTGGGTATGTTCCCGTTTGCAGCTGAAGAAACTTCCCTAGGGAGCCTACATGACCACATGTGGGCTCCCTAGCTTTCCCAATTGCTCACTACATTACTCACGGTCGCAGGCTTTGGGCACACAAGAAGGCGTGGTGCAGCTAACTTTAGAGTGATATGCGACTTTCCTGTGATGAGAGCTTGATAACAAAAGCAGCACGTTACCATGTGAACTTAACTGAGCACAGATACAACGCATGGAGTTCAAGGCGCAAACTCGCTGCAAATGTCCTCCATCGCCATTATACAACGGCAATGACACTGCATCAAACCGATCTGACAGGAAGTTCCCAACAACAGTGCCAACGTGCTTTAGGTTTCATATTCGAATCGAGCGCACAGGCAGCTTTCAGAGCAAAGGCACGGGCTGTATATTCGAGTAAATGCACCAACTGCGCTCCATAGCTGTTTTCCCGGGGAATTCCGATTACAGCTAGAATGCAGCAATGCCAGATATTGAGCTGCACGGAGACGTACGTGATGATGGCGACCGGCGAATGTGCCCATACAACTTATTATCGGCAAGTACATCGCGACAATCTGTTCGGTAGCAGTATGTAATGTGTAGCACTGTCATTATGCACACCGGTCATAACCCAGAAGCACCACATCGTTATATGCTGCACATCAGGGCAAACAGCGTAAAATTGCGCACTTGGCGAAGAGCCACCACAGGACACACCTGGCCGTACATTAATGCACGCTACAAAGCTGCAAACCACGGTGGTCTGCATTGTGCGCAAACAATATGAACCCACAAATAACTTTTGTTGACCACGCACTTACTGGCATTATAAGCAATGGCGATGCATCGTTAAACAACAAAGGCAACATGATCAGTCAACAAGCAAGATGGCTGCCATGACGTTTTCAATATGGTGGAGCCGATGCAGATGTTCTGTGGTGTTATTTTGCGAATTTAAGTGGACAGAAGGTACATTTGAGCACATTCCTTGGACTTATTCGGAGTCACCATGGTGTCTAATGGTCAGGCACAATCTGTTATCGTGAGATCGCAATTAGCGATGTTTCGTCATTGAGATATATGAAATGCACTGAATTTTATGGGCTTTCGCCGAGGATTGCAAGACCTTTCGTTGTTGTGAGAATTTCGTTGGTTGTGGGATTTCGTTATCACAAGGTTCGACTATAAACGAGACCTTGACCCATTCCCTCATGAACAAAGCCGTAGCTCAGGCTGCCACCTCACTTCTACGTAATTTTAAGGCGAAAGTGCTTTTATTCTTTTGTTGTCCAACAAGTTCAAATGCTGTGTTCATCAAACTAAGCACAGTGCAGCAGTTCAGGTCGGTGAACATATAGCATTCAGTGGTGCACTACTCTGGCCAGCACATGTGATAACCCATGAAGTGGGCTTGAAAGCTACACCTACACTGATCACAGCAGTGCGTTCAACCTGTGTCTCTTCCAGGGCTCCACACTCTGCATAGTGGTGAAGAGGTCATCAAAGAGCTTTCATGTGTCCAGTATTCCAACATATGCTAAGGAAGATATTTGCAGAATGCCAGGTTACTAGATGCTGACACCAACAATTCATTGAGCTCCATCTAACCAATATTGTGTATACTATTTTTGTGTTCAACAAGTTCTCTTACCAAAAAAAAGAAGGTAAAATGCACAGCAAAGCTTCCAATTGGACTAGTTGATACGACATTCTCATGTATTTACGCTGCTTTTGCTTTTCATGGGTAAGACATGTATTGGTAAACTATCAGCAGGGCAGATGCAGTAGCTTGTGTCACACAGACTGCCACAGTGCACTAGACCCGATATTTTTCTTTACTTTTTATGTATGCTGCATAGCTGATGTGAGAGAGACCTTTACCAACGAAACATCAAGATGTAGCACAGATCATTAACACTCATAATGATTAAAACTCCAGTAAAACTTACCTGTAGCAAGACATATACTCATAATAGCAAAGCGGAGTTCTAGTTTTGCTGTTTTATCAATGCTCAACTTCACCGAATACAGTGGAACCCCGCTGTTACGTTCCCCACTGCTGCGTTTTCCCGGCTGTTACGTTGTTTTTCATCGGTCCCGGCATAGCTCCCATAGGGTCCCATGTATTGCGAACCCCGCTGTTACGTCGCAACTGTGGTCCTGTTCCCGCATGATGCGTCGCAACCTGGCACGCCGTACCCGCCCGGGCATCGCTATTTTGATTTTACTTTTGACAGTCTTGGTCACGCTTGCAGGAATCGCCGCCCGCTGATGGCTGCCGAGATAGCGCCAGCGCTATCTCGGCAGCCGACCGACACCCCCTCCCGCCTTTGCGTCTTTTCATGCTCGGTAAAGACGGGAGGGGCGTTTCCTCCCCGCTTCGGCGGCAGGAGATCCGATAGGGGTGATGTTATCGCCCCCGAGCGACGGAGATGGGCCGGGCGCGTTTGATCTCTGCTTCAGCCGCTTTCGTCGCCCCCACTCACGTGCTTTTATTCTAGCAATCGTACTATGGGCTCCGGGGGCCTCCGAAGAAAAGAATCGGAAAAAGGGGCATCGCACTCGCAGCCAGCCCCTTTTGCGTATGACTGCACTCGCCTTCGCAGCGAGGGGCGCGGCCGTCGAAAGTCTGTCCGTGCGCGCCGGCGAGCTGGTTCGGGCCGGACGGCGAGTGCAAAATATGCAAGGAACTTTTTTTTTTTTTGTAAAGGTGGCTAAATGTCAGGGGTGCGCAAATTATGCGAGGGTGCAAATTATGCGGGTAAATACGGTAAACAAGCACTGAAGACGTAACGTGAAAGCGCTATAGAGCGATCGCGCGCCCGACGCGATCAGCCGACCAGCCGCACTCGCCATCACAAATCACGCGCGGGATGCCGGAACAGGATGCGGTGATCGTAGTGACGGGGCGACTTGCCTCCAAAATTGGCGCGTCACGTTGGAACTAATCCTTAATGATCACAGTTTTGATTGCGATCTCTGAGGTGATACTTTCTCTTATCGGGGCGCCGGAGGCTATAATGGTGGCCCATTGACTGCGCTCGACAGCCGCGAACGGAGTCCGAATTATCGAATTTAGAGCTAGAAACCGTCCGAAATATCGGTCGTTTTAAGACATTAAGTCTATGGGGGCACTGGCGGTACCGCGCGGCTGTCCGAATTATCGGTCGGCAACCTAGATAGCTCACCTTGCTGAAATAAATTGTTTGAAATCAAAGCGGCCCTATTCACATTCATTTTCGGGGCTTTCCTCACGCTTGCGTTTTCCCGGCTGTTATGTTTTTTCACCCCGGTCCGCTGAAAAACGCATGAACGAGGTTCCACTGTATAGTGAAATGACTTTCACGATGGACTTGGCAATTATGTTCGAGATGGCAAAATGTTTCATTGCAATATATGAACATTTTTGGGCTAACAAACAGTTTTCTGGATTTTGTAATTGCCAGCTTCATTCTGTAGCAACTCCTTCTGTAGTGCACTAGTTGCAAGAGAACTTGTAATCACAATTTACAACTTATGGGAATTGGTGCCTGTCAACATTTTTTCTCTGCAATTTATCCCGGCCAAAATTAGACGGCAGTCATTTGTGTATTTTAGTCTGTAACTGTTGTATTTTGGGAGACTGCCAGTCCCCATTACACAGAGCTTAACCACTAACTCAAACATAATCATTCTTGTTGTTGCCAGCACTTGCCTGGGTTGAGGAGAATTCTCTTGTATCGGCTGAGCATCGCCCTGTTCTTTCGCTTGCCGCTTCCTCTGATGAGTTGACAGAACATGCTGTAGCCAATAATGACCACGCCACCTTCACTTTGCCACTTTTCCAGTGACTCCAGCCTCACCGTATTTACTTTCATGGAAGACACCTCATACACCTGCAGACAGAACACCACAGCACCAAGTTCCTGTAATGCACTTCCTGAAATGTGAAAACTGATTAAAGACCCAGACAAGTGAGAACTGTTAAGCAGCCACTTCCTTTTGCCAGGATGGTCAATACCAAGTTATGCAAAGCCAACCTGATACAGAATATATATGCATATAAGAGGCCAGCCTCCTTTACTAAAGCAAAACAAACAAAATTTTTGCTTAATGGCTGAGCTTTTACATTTGTTCACAAGCACGATACCACACACGCTCTGATTCACTGTATGTGCTTTGTAATAGTTTCAAGTTTGTTAGGCCTGGAACTCTAACAATCAATTCCACACACACACAGATGCACAAATGCACAGACATGCATGGGTGTGCACAAGCGAGCACACACTCTCTCTTTGCCCACTGTGGCCAGAGGATGCAACTTTCACCCCAGTCATGGATGAGTGTCCTTACAGTAAATATAGAATGTTTATTAACGAGTAGAATAACAAGGCCAGTACAGCAGCCACAAGTTGGCACTCAGCAGTCAAAATTTGGCTTAAGCTTTTACGTCAGAGGGATCCAACGAGTACATTTAAATAAACTTCATCAAGCAAAAAGCTTTCTAACAGTTCCATACGTTTCATACATATTTAACAGTGCTTCACAAAATCACAGAGGGTCCAGAGCAAAGAGAGAGAAGTGAGGCTGGAGAAACAAAAATTTGGTAATGTGACAGAACTACAATGAATGTACCAGACTGAACACAAGATGCATCGTGTGAGTGGCGTCTACTATGCTGCATAATAACAAGTTCAATCTGACCGAAACAGGAAAATAGTACACATACCTTCATTTCTAGGCCATTCCTATGCAACCAAAGGTCAAATTCATTAGCCCAATTGACGACAGTGTTGTAAGGGCATATGACAAGGGCAGTACGGAGCAAGGCACCAGCCTCTTTGTGGGTCATCACAGTATGCAAGAAAGATATCACCTGAAAAGTAAGGCAAACAATAGATAGAATGTTCAAACATGTCTTTTACGCAGCTCTAACCATATAGAACACCTTGCTTGAATTCTTTTGCTATTTTCATATGAAGATCAAGAAAAGGCACTTCCCTGTAAGTATTCACAGAGCCTACTTCTTCCAAAGAGCAGGGCACTAAGGGTATGTCCAGCGCAGGGACTGGACATGTCATTAGTCAACCTCCTCTCCTTTCACTCTTTGTTTATATATCCTTTCTACTTACAGATTCTCTTTTTAAATAAATCCTCCACATAGATCAATCTATCCAAATTTGTATTGTAAATTTATTTTGAGAAATTGAAAACAAACAAAAAAAAGCATAGCAGATTATCTTTCCGAAATCATGAAATCAGCTGAGGCCAGTCCTGCCTCAAGTGACTTGGCCAGTGCTACCAGTGATGTCATTTGTTCAAAGAAGAGCGGGCACTGTCCAGCAATGTTTGAAGCTAGAGCTGCGCGAACAGCAAAATTTTGAGTGCGAAACAAATTAACATATTAATATCTCAGCAAAAATCAAATAGAACATTTTTCAAATAATGTTTGAATTTTTTTGTATGTTACCATGTTACACTACAGAGAAATGTACTGCTAAACATGGGCAAAAAAATTTATTGCGCTAGTTAACTCCCACAATGTCATCCCTAGAAAAAGAACAGTCAGGTCCTCAAGACCAGTTCAACAAAGAATTCTGCATATGCATGAGTTAACTTCACCGCTGTACACGAGCGTTAGCTTCACCGCAGTATGCGAGTTCTAGCTATGCTGCGGTGCGTGACTGTTAGCTTTGTCGCAGTACGCGGGTGTTATGCGGCGAAGTGCACTATGCATGCACGAATGGGCCACTTGTCACAAGGCATAGCATATTTTGCCCCTGGATTGCAAACTTCAAATAGTAAAATTTCATTGTGAATCAAATCGAATAGCAAACAGTATTAAAAGATATTCAAAAATTTGAATGCTTGTACACCCCTATTTAAAACCAAATTACAAATTCCCTGGTGCGTGCAGTGAAATATTTGGCTGACATGTTCATAGGAGTCTCCACGATTGATTGGCCCTCTTTTCTGATGTCCTTCAAAAAAGGTTGCAGGACCCCTTTAATAAGAACAGCACTGCCACAGCATTTGCACATGGCATTTCTGTTTAGAGTTCGGTGCGCTTCCTATTCAACGATTACTATGAAGAACTTGTGATAACACATAGACAAGCAATCTTTTTCTTAGTTGTACACACCCATTATATGGCTGCCGTTTTAGCCACCACAGGACAGTGTCTTCACGTAAACAAAGTGTCATATGTAGAAAGCTTGTTTTTACAATGCCTGTTGCACTATGGAACAGTTTCTAAAGTCAACTTCGCTGAAGTAAATTAACAGGGTCGTGAAAAGTCTTCTAAAATTTTTTTTATGATGTGTGTATTTGGAATCCTGGCCTTCTAATACATAATATACATTCTTTCGTCGCATCGTCTCAGTTGATTTACAGCAATAAAAATACGGTTGCAATTTTCCAGCACATGCTCTCCTCATCTCTACATCTTAGTCACTGCCTTGGCATGGGAAAATAAATCCTGCTCCATTCTTGCCCTTGCTTCCAGGCACCACATGACGTTCCACTATTTTCTTACTTTCTAGCTTTCATATGTCTATTATTTTAGAGCAAATGAAAGTTAATGGCATGTTTAGATTTTTAAATGTCTGAAGGTGACATCGCTGAACAGTGCCTATGCCAGCCTATGGTGTAGCAAGAATGCTAAGGTTTCAAACAGGCATTATTAAATGTGCAGTAAATATAGTGCGAAAATATTTTGGAATAAGCATGTTCAGTGCTTATTGAAGCAGCGGAAGTTGCAACCAAGCAGCTCCATATTCTTCACAACCCCTTTAAGACTCTCCACAGGTCATCGGACATGGAGTTCCAATGACTTTAAGTTGCTCGCAAAATTTAAAACCAGCACCTTGCATGCAATGATCGCTATCTGGCATACTCTTTGGGCACTCCTGTTTTAGTTTCAGTTATTTCTTGGTTTACATTTTGCGTGTGGAGGAGCTGCTGCAAGAAAAGCTTGGACCAAGGGCAATGTCATGTTCAGCGAAAATGGCAGCAGCCAACACGGTGCACCATGAGAGCAGACTCCTGTAACGAGTGCTTCAGCCATTTCTACTGCCGATTTTTACAACTCCGGCAGTAGTGATGACCCCAATGACAGTGTGAAATGGTCACATAGTATGGATGAAGCCGTGGTAGCTCAGGTGGCTCAGACTGCAATAAGCACTCCAAAGCAAGTTTCATTTTTGACATCGCACTGTATGTATACAAAGGATGTGCCTCATAGCCGACGATTGTGGCGTTATCTTTACGCTCGGGGCTTCTACAACATAAGCCTAGGATATTTTGACAAATACGCTGCGCCGCATCAAGTTTTCACCTGCATGACAGCTGGTGCCCATGTTGGAGCAGCGCTATGTGGAAGGACGCGTGTTGATTCTCAAGAACATTAGATTTTTTCTGTAGTTGTTTATTACCAAGATGACCAAGACTTGGTGCGAAAACACAAACAAATATGGACATACACATTGGACTAATAAACATATTCCTGCATGACAGCTCCAGAGAGGAAGTTGCTTCGGTAGCAACACTGAGACTGAAGAGATTACCCTTTATGTGGACTCAGAAAGTCATCAAAAAGCTACCATTTGTCCACCACTACAATGTTGGGCTATTACCGTATTTGCACGAATATAATGCGAATTTTTTTCTAATAATTTGCGAGTTAGAAAGGCCCCTCGTGTTATAATCGGGTTCGTCAATATAGCGCAAACTTCTAACCATTTTTTTCTTTTTTCCTTTAAAAATCTTCGTCCTAGAAACACGCGTCACATGTTCCTTAAACTTGGCGGGTTCGTCGCGCCATGTAGTACATTTTATTCTGACTTGCGCTTCCAGTGAACGGGCATGGGAAGGCGCCGCGGCGCCGACGCCTGCCGGGCGTCTCGGAACCCCACTGACCGCCAGTACAGAAACGCTCGTGCGTGTCGCAGTCGACGCACACGCCACTAGGATATGCTGCGTCCATCACATAGCGCCACTAGCGCTGCTAGCGCCATGGGGGCTACTGTGACATAAAGTGGATAACAACCATTGCTGAATAGGTTTCGCTAGTCGCTCGGTCAGGCTCTGTCGCTCTGCGTTGTGCTGTGTTCGCGCTTGCTTTCGCATTGGCTGTCAAAATGAACAGGCGTAATCAGTATACCGCCGCATTTGAAAAACGGGCAACCTTGCGGACTGAAGAGAGGGGAAATTCAAGTGCGCCACGTCATCTCGGATTGACCGAGTCAACCGTTCAAGGCTGGAGGAAGTGCCGTGACCGCATTTTTCAAGCCGCACCGACTCGTAAGGCGTTCCGTGGGCCCAAGACAAGCTGTTTCCCGAAAATCGAGGAGGACCTGGCAGAATTTGTCCGCCAACGTCGCGGCCAGTTTCTCCCTGTTAACGCTGAACTTGTTCAGATTAAGGCAAGGGAGTTTGCACGTGAGGCCGGCGTGCCTCGTGACAGCTTTAAGGCCAGTCGCTCGTGGGTGTAAAAGTTTATGCGTCGTGCTGGATTCTCGCTTCACCGAAGAACTTCGATTTGCCAGAAGCTCCCGGCCGAGTACAAGGAGAAGCTCACAGAGTTCCAGCGCTATGTAATGAAGATGAGAAGAGAAAGGCAGTACCCCGTAGGCCAGATTGGAAATGTGGACGGGACTCCGATCTTTTTGGACATTCCGGCAGGCTACGTGATTGAGGAACTCGGCACCAAGGAGGTACGTGTTCACACAATGGGGAATGAGAAGACCAGGGTCACAGTGACGTTGGCGTGCACGGTGGACGGGCATAAGCTGCCCCCTTTTCTTATATTCAAAAGAAAGACGCTCCCTAAAAATGAGACATTCCCGCCTCGAATGTTCATCAGGTGCAACGACAAGGGCTGGATGGACAGCAGCATGATGAAGGAGCGGATCCGTGTCGTATGGGGAAGATGTCCCGGTGCGCTCCTCAACACTTGAGCTATGCTCGTGTTGGACGCCTTTAAAGGCCACTTGACCGATGAGGTCAAGGAAGCGCTCGCCAAGTCCAACACTGACCTTGTTGTCATTCCCGGAGGAATGACGTCGCAGCTCCAGCCACTGGATGTCTGCATAAATAAGCCCTTCAAGGACCTCGTACGATAGGAATACGAGCAGTGGCTGGAGGCTAGCAATCGCCCACTGACGCCATCTGGTCGCATGAAGCGAACAATCTGGACGGCACGGACAACGACGCAGTTTTTGCCGACAGCGACAAGGACTCGAGCAGCGAGGAAAAGTAATCAGGCATTTTTCGACGGCTGCAAAGGTCAATAAAGCTTTGCGGGTGACCGCCCTTTGATTGCTGTTTACAGTTGCATCACTTCGCGCTATAATCGTAATATACTTCTTTTTTTTTTCGTTGAGACTGAAAGTACCCCCCTCGAGTTATATTCGCGGTCGCGTTATTTACGTGCAAATACGGTATATAGATAAATCAAATCAAGTAATTAGTACATAAAAGCTTCAGAAAATGTATTCATTGGTGGAAGTAGATTTCTTATGCTGTGGACATTGCCTGCACAAACAGCTGCAATCTCTTCCAGGAGAAGCAAAAAGACAATGCAACAGCCTCAGAACCATCTATAAGCACCTGTTTTGACAAAATGGCATTATGAGAACAAATTCAGTGCACATTTTAATAAAGTGTAGCTGAATTACGACACGGCCCTACATTCCTGGAGCATTTTTAACAACCAAAAAGAAAACAAAAATAAGGAATAGGAGAAACTGAAACAGCTGCTATGAAAAAGCAAGGGTGCAATATAAAACAAATGCTTCCTGGTCCACCTGCAAAGTTTGCCACTGTTTCCTGCCTTTGCGCAACTGCTATGCTCAGTAGTGCAGCCATAAGGCTACTAGATCAACAAGACCTGACAAATGCAAAACATACATATGCGGCAAGATAATAGCTAAGAGAACTAGGAGAAGTTTATGCGTTTCAAAATACTGAAAATAATTTTCTGCCTTACTACACTCACTCACTTCTATTGTGTTTGTGAACTTTTTTGTTAACCTCGGCAGCCTTCACAATTATCACAATAGCAATGACATCTTGGTGTCACTTAAATATTGCCATATGTGAATTTGACTACAACAAGGGCATTTCGCATGAGATGCAGCTTCATTAGAAAGAGGGTCGACTGCACACCCAAAAGCAATGCATCCTGTCTGTCCAGAATCTTATAACGAATTCCAACAAAGGCAAACACAGCACCTGGAACGATTTTCCCAGTCCCATACAGTGAGCGAGGATGCAACCAGATCCTTTTTCTGGGTCCTTTTTCAGCATCTCCAATGACTCAATGACACAGTCATAGATGAACTTGACACCTGCATTTCAATACCCGAGTAAGCTGCTGCACTGGCTCATAATTCAACCTTTAACATTCAAAAATCACAAAATCCATTGCAAGTATTGTGTACACGGTGTTCATGTTGCTTTTACCCTGATGTTAATCAGGAGACCATAACTATAATTCATTTTCTATAGCAAAGACAAATAAAGAAAGCACACATATTTTTTCAACATTTAGTGACTGTTGAAATAATTAATATCTAAGGTCTTCCCACAGATCCTGAACCTTTGTGCAACTGTGGTTATTGTGCAATTCAACTAAGGTGAGAAAGCTTGCATTTAATAAGAAGTAGAACATAACTCAATCTTACCACTGAATTCCCTGCCAACCAAAATCAAAAACAATATGCTTTGGAGTATACTCACCTATTGTACAAAACGAATGAATCAAATATGTAAACTTGGCAATCTGTGAAAACATGCCTTTGCTGGCCTTAGGCAATGCTTCCATCCGAAAGGTCACCTATTCTCACTCAGCTGATGTTCATCAATCCTCTCCTTGGTGAACGGCTATTATACTGTGTGAGTAGAAAGGAAGCAAGGAACAGAGAGAGAAAAAAGCACAGGAATCTGCGCTCTTTACTGTCTCTGTTCCTTACTTCCTTTGTACTCGCACAGCGTAATACCCATGTGACATGAACCAACCAGCCTGAAAGATGGTATTATTGCTCTCTTTGGCATATAGAAACCAGGTGTGAGTATGTAAAGTATGCAACCAGGCAAAACTGTCACCACTAAAGTGAAAAAAAAATGTGGTCTTCATTATAGCTATGACAAAAAAATGAAAACAGTTTCTTACATTGCCCCTGATATTTTTCAATTGAGGTTTTTCACTTCAAAGTCTTCACTGTAGCGGTCCTTGCCAAAGCTGGGAGCTATTCAGCATATTATTCTTCGTTGTTTAATAAGTTAATTGTACTATATTAATCAAATGTTGGGATAATATATTCAGAGAAAAAGCACGAACTATACAGCATGCTTTACTGCAACAAACTCAATATTTGGTATTTTTGTTCTTTCTACTCCATAGACAACTTTCATCATCATTACAGTGCTCTATCAGTCCATCTCTTCGAGTACAATTTCACTCTCACTGGAGCATGAACAGGCAGACACATAGACAAACAACGTTATTTAAATGTCCGGTGATGATAAATCGGGGCGCACTTTAGCCCTGACCTAGGCATCGGCCGCAAGCCCTTGGGCTCGCATGAACAGAAAAAGAAAATTTGTCAGCCGCCACCATAATAAACCACAACTAGGGTGCACACAGAAGTATGAGAGACATGTGACCTTTTACTTGATGAGGCTTCATGAACTTGACGAGCTTCTCATTGACCTGCACAAGTGGTTCCTTTGTCTGCAGGTCCACTTCAAGCACCAGTTCCTTCACTGTCTCATGAGCATCACTGACTTGAGCTCCTAGGACTTCATAGTACTGCAACAAATGAAGAAAAGCTGTGATGGTCAGCCAAATGAAAGCACAATACCTTGAAAACAAAACCAAACAAAGACTAACTGCAGCGTACCAGCTTCCGCCTTTCGGCGATGCGCTGCTTTCTTTCCTCTTCAGCTTGGGCAGCTGCCCTGGTCTGCTGAGCAAGCTCTTCGTCAGAGATGAGCTTGCGAATGTTCCTGCGCCCTTTGCCATCAGGATCCTGGTTCAGTAAGCAGAAACGAAAACAGTTTTACGTGAAAGGCACTGTACCAAGCCAGTTTTTGGTTGACTTGGTTAGCTATGTACAAAAGAAAACATACAAAGACTAGGTAAGCAAACTATGTGAGCAGAATGTTCAATCAGTAATGTATATTTAGCTGTGGAGGCATGACTCCGAGGAAGAACATGTTGGTGTGGAAACACAGAGTTCCTCCTACTGCTGAAACAACTGGTTTGGATGAACATTGACAGCTAAAGCATGTACTAAAAGGACACTAAAGAGAAACAATGGCTCAGTTTAGGCCTATAGATCATTATTTGAGAATTCTATTGTCATTGATTTCACCACCATAGGTTCAGTATTAGAAGAGAAAACAAAGGTTAAAGTTTCATTTTTAAATTTCGTGCCCAAACATAGGCAACCGAACGTAAGCATGACATCACGGATTTCAAAGTATTTCCTTCGCATTTCGGCCCCATCGGCTCAATGAAATTTGATGAAACTTGCTACGTTAAGTCTCTGGCCCCACTACAATACAACTTGATTCATTTTGAGCAGAAAATAATTTTGCACGCATAGCAGGCACCTTCAAAATTTATGACGTCAAGGCGAGTTGGAGCAGGAACACGAAGGCGTCGTTGCCACCTGTATTTTCTTTCTCGAGCATTTTCTCGCTACCTAAGTGTTCTCTTTTGGCAACAGTGATGCTGTTGATATTGTGGTAGAGCACTTTACTTATGCATGAACAATCTTTCGCTCTTTAGTGTTCTCTGAAATTAGAGTGTATGTAATGGTTATGTTAAAAAGCTTTAAAATGAATTCAGATAAAGCTTATCTTGCCCACATCTTTTAACTGGCCTGCAACTCTCGGTACTGTACTCGCATGGGATTTTGTTGAAAGGGAGCAATGTGAAGAAGCTACTTTAGAGCAAAGGAAGCCGAAAATCACCTTTGCTGGTGAAACAACGAATTCTTCATGACCATCGTGTTGCTCCAGTGGTCTCTCTTGATCTTCACCATCCATGCTTGAATCATATGAGCCTATGCACATGAAATATAGCTGTGAGTAAGACGAAGAAGACATAAAAGAGCACTAGTGAAGACAATGAAAAACTTTTTTTTAGTGTCTGAACACAGCTTCACTTTTCTTTTCCCAGTGAAACAAGCCACCTGTGATAGTGAAACCCTGTTAACTCGAAGAGGTAGAAACCAGAAAAAAAATAAAGATTTAAATGGGCACAAGTGAAATCACAAAAATACAAGCCTTCTGGATATGAAAAGTGCATGGACACATTGATATCTACAGGCAAATTTATTGGCACTGTACAAAGACAATGTGCTTGACACTGAGTCATGGTGATTTACCCTCATGCAATATTTGAAGCAAGTCATTTAACGAGTGGTTAACTGGCCCTAGACACCAAGGACACTGACACTGCTAACCACTGCATCCTTATCAGTCTGCAATCTCAGCAAGACACTGTCGGCTCGCTTGCGTGCCTCGTTTAGGCACAGTGTGCGGACCAATTGTGCCTGCTAAAAGCATCAACTGCAGTACTAAGAGCATTGGTTAACGCAATGCAACTAGATTCATGTATCACTGACAGCGTCCTAAGTGGGAGCAAAGCAACCTAGGCTCCCAGTTCCATGCTGCTCTGCAAAGCCCATTAACGGCAATGAAACTGCATACAGGTGGTCTAGTTATGACAAAAAGCAGCAGCAGTGATGAGAGTGAGATACTGCAGGTCTGGCTCGGCTAGCAACCTAGGCAGCAGTGCAATAACTTTCTGGCACAGGGTGAAAAGGAAGGGCAAGTGACACTGCCCCATTAGAAAGGCAACCTACATGCAGCAAGGCAAAGGGTACCAGTATAAGTGGCACCAACAAAGAACGCAATTTTCAAGGTTGCTCAAGAATGTAACAGTAACAGCAGCAACTTCTTTTATGTACACTACCTCTCCTATAGTTTTAAATGTGAAGCATTTATTTGGATATCGCGCTCAAGATATTTTCTTTTTTCCTGGCATTTAGGCCGCTCCCACCCCCTACATCTCCTCTTTAGTTATCCCAGATATACTGTTAGGCTTGACATAAGTCACATGGTACTTTTGCTCACTTGTGGAGTGAAATAGGAGGCTTGGCTCCGACTGCTCTGACATTAGCTTGATTGATGTGATAAAAATCCATAAGGTGGAGCCTGTTCTGCATCAAAATGAAGGAACAAGAACTAATGTTGGCCTAGGTGGTATTAGATTACAGAAGCAAGAAACTAACACCCCCCACCTAAAAAAAAAGAAACAACACAAAAGAGGAGGCAAAGGCAAGCATTTGTCTGTACTATATACTTTCTTGCCAGCTATCCCTTTCTTTTTTTTTGTTCTAATTTATCTTTTCGATAAAGGAGGGAAGGTTTACTGGAGGTGTTCACGAAAAGCTCATCAGAGGTAACCAGCCATCCCTTTATTTATAGGGCAGATATCAACAGCTGCTAAAGAAACTGACTGCTCTCTGACATGGCCTTGGTACATTTGATACCAGGAGCAACATCACATCCTTTCCTGTATAAAACTGCATGTGACTGCATAACCAAGTACAATTAGCTATTACACTCTAAGTGTAGCATGACGACGAAACATTTAAATGCAAAGCATTTCTCAGCAAGCTTCGGCGACTTTGACCATATCTATCTACTTATCTATTTACGTACGATGAACATGAATAACTTATCTCAACAACACTAACATGATACACTTGTCATGTACATCACAGTTAATCCCAATGTGATCACATGTGGCTGATACCCATTTTGCTCGGCCCGGGCTATGCGGATATGCACCACAGGTGATTGGCTGTTAACATAAGCCTACGTCAGTCACGGACCAGCCAAAATGATTTTGAAAATTTGATGAGAACTCACTTTATATGGATTAAACAAGAGAAAGATAGTGTTTGTGGTAGGTTGCAATTTAAAGGTAGACATAACAGGCATGCAGACACAGACAAATGTGCTGTAATGAGCGAATGCAACCTACGAAGCGGTAGGGGAGTAGGGATCAGACCAGGGCGCCCGAGGTGCTAAGCAAGCATGCTGCCACTCATTTACAGCAGATCTATTGTATCCTTTTGCATCGGCAGTTGCAGATGTAATGTCAGAAGAGGCTCTACTTTTATAGCAATACCATCAACAATACATATGCACTGCTATCGCTTAGCATGCTTTTGTACAGTGTTGCTTTACCTTGCAGGAATAATCTAGCAAACGACATTTATAATGTGCTCATGAGCAACTGCAGCATGTACAGTAATCCCTTGTTGATTCAAACTCTGATATCTCAAATTACCGGATAAGTTGAATTTTTTCCCTGGCATGGTGTCAACTAGTAAATAGGTTTTTCACCCCTTATCTCTAAATGCCACTATGCTAAACTCTGAATACTATATCAAAACCTAGACTGCCATAGTGCTGAAAAAGAGTATTGAAACGTTTTTCGTACTTTTCTGCAGAGCTGCAGTATCATGAAAAAGTGAAAATAGCAATGTTGTTTTACAGCAATGCCTTGTCACACTCAATCAGCGGTCAGAGAGACGGTCCACTTACGTTATCAACGGGATCAGCCGGCCGTGATCCCCTGACGATAAGTCTAGCATAGAATAAAGCATAACGCATTGCTACAAAATACTGGCCCAGGCCTGCAATTTTGTCCCAGAACCTTTTCTTGATTCTACTTCACCATCATCGACAGTTCTTGACCGGCTGATCCCATTGATTATACGGGCAGAGCGCCGCTACAACAGCTGACACGCGTGCTAGCAGTGGCATTGGAATATGCATCACTGCAATATGGCAGCCATGGTGACACTGCATCATGACCACAGTTATTTTCCCATCAATGTGACAATGAATTTTGGTGTGTGCCTACGTGTCAGATGCAAGTGTGCCACAACTTGTAAACACACCAGCCACATAAGGCAGTGCCTCTATGCCCAGTGCTTGGAGGCAGCTGTTGTGTGTGGCTGCACTGGCAGTGGCGACAAGTGCTTTTTTGTGGTGTTTGCTTGTGATGTGCAGCATGCAGCCTTCAAGAGGTACAGATCTTGTGTCCACTGTTCAGCTCACTGAAGACGGCCAAAATGACTTTGGAAGCTCAAAATACGTCGTAGACGTCCAGGCTTGAACAGTGTGCGAGCCAGCTGGTGGCCCGGCAGGCGCTGTTGTATTCTCCGTAGAACCGAGCACGTTCGCGAGATTTTTAGTGTTACTTGGTTTTAAACACCTCAATATACATCTGCATTTGCACTTATATGTGCGAGGTTCGCGGTTTTGCAATATCATGCACAACTCAGCAACCGACATGTCGGTAGTTGAGTTGCACATGATATCGCAAAAATGAACTGCTCCTGGCACACTGAGCTTTTGTGAGAAAGTTGGATATCTCAAAACTCCCCTTACCTCGAAATCCTTTTCACTTTTTACAGTTAATGGTGTTTTATAGTATTTTTTTGATAAAACATATGTCTGTGTATGCACTAACATTAGTGCTGACATTTCGTTGTGACATGATCTACCCTTTAGTCACCACAGTGCTGTTGATATGCCTGATACGCCTACGTTACGTAGACAACTACTCAGTTTGCACAAAGACGTTGATTCTTTTTGTAACACTTGACTGAATGCCAAATAATTTGGCATAGGCAATTTTTTCGCTGTCTGCTTTACATGACATTGATTCTTGCAATGTGTGGGATCTGCTGGATTTATCCCTGCTAATATAACACTATTTTAAAATATGAGTTCATCACAAAATCACAAACCCTTTCCTTTAAAATAAGGAGTGGAAGACGTAGGACTGGCAACGTGGTAGGAAAAGGCCATCAGTTTGGCTAACCATTTGGGATAGAAGAGTGCACTTAGGTGACACATTCTTAGCAGCAATGACAGCCCAGTTGCAAAAAAAAAAGAAGGACGCTCTTAAAGGCATCTTGGGAAGTTATAAGATAAAGACATGTCATAATATCAGTACAGGTTAATAGCGCTTCAAAACACAGCAATTGTGTAAAAAAAAAAACATGGGCAGCTAGCACTGGTGGTGCCAGGCTGAGTGGAGCTTGTGGCCAGCCTAGGTTGTTCCGGCTTTTACAAGGTTGACTAAGTCACGCTATTTGTGACACGATTAGCTGTCACGTCATCTTATGCGATTTGCGTCACATGTCGCAGTTCAAATTGGTCTGGTGGACAATGTCCAGTTTCAACGTTCTCCTCCTTCTTTCCCTCATCATCCTCACATAATTCCTCCACACCCTCGCCTCCACTTCCCACCCTTTGCTATACCATAATGTACATGCCTACTGCCTACGCTATGCTTTGCCCTTTTCCCTCCTCTTCACTCACTTCCCTTTCCCACCCCTTCGTTATACAATGCTATATAAGGCTATGCTTTACTCTTTCCCCTCCTCCACCCCCTCACTTTGCATTCCCACACCTTGCTATAGGTCTCGAGATCGAACACAGTCGGCGCCTAGCGGTGAGTGGACAAAGCTCCCAAGTGTGGATAGCTCCTTGCGTGGTCTGCTAGCCACTGCACTTTTACATGCATGCGTACGCTTCACATATCCTCCAATATCTTTGTTCCCCGAGCCAGTGCAGTGTTGAATGCATTCACGTATTCTTATCCAAGGATAAAAGTATTATAGTATTTGGCTTTGCACCACAGTCTTTGCTCTTTTTTAGAATCACTGAGCACCTATGCCATGAGCATGTTACGGCACAGCTATTTCAGTTTAGCTGCTGCTGTGAATTTCAAGTATACGGCAATGTGCATTTAGTGTCCTGAATAAGTTAAATAGAAAACATGAACGTGTAAATGCAGCGCTGCAGCACTATCGCCTCGCAATATGCAACTGTGAGCATGAATGAAAATAGCAGATGTTTTTCTCTTGAACACATTTTTTTTATGTGAGTAAAAAATAAACCTTTTCTTGTTGTGGTCACACAAGTAATCACGAGAAGAAAGCGATGTGTATTAAAACGTTTACTCAATATAAGCATGTGTCAAATACTGTGATAGTACTCATGCGGCGTATACAGTCCTGTAGCTTGACTCACTGAGCTAGTTAACGGCTTCGCATTTCATGGAACATGACGTGCAAGGCTTTTCATCGCAAGTGTGTAGTAAGTGCTACAGCAGAGTACACAAGCTGCTGCTTCAACTCAATGCGCAGTAACAGTCCTTTTGGTTGTTGTTGCCAATAGTGAAAAATGAGAGAACGCAATACTGACTTTTTAAGTCGCATAAGAGTGATGCCAACGTAGACTGATTTCTGGGGTTTTATGTCCCTAAACCAGGTGTGATTGTTGGAGACACCTTAGAGGAGGACTCTGGAAATTTTGGCCACCTGGGGTTCTTTAACGTGAACTGACATCGTTTAGTACACGGGCCTAAACATTTCACCTCCATCAAAATGGCGCCGCCATGACCGGGATTCGATGCCGCAACCCGCGGATTGGCAGCAGAGTACCATAACCACTAAACCAACGTGACGAGGTAATGCTAACATTGTAGACAGAAAAGAACTTAAGTACGGTG
This sequence comes from Hyalomma asiaticum, assembly GCA_013339685.2. NCBI lineage: Eukaryota > Metazoa > Arthropoda > Arachnida > Ixodida > Ixodidae > Hyalomma > Hyalomma asiaticum. The sequence goes on from CM023483.1 coordinate 25,471,926, forward strand.
AAAGAAAAATAGATGGAGAGAACCGCCAAGGAAGTCAAACTGTGAGGCTGAGTGCCCATTGAATGGCATATCACGCTTTCTTCACATGCAATAAAAACGTTTTGTGTGCTTCCTGCATTGACCTGAGATTGAAGGACGCATGTATTACCGTTTGACTGCAATTAATGCTTTTATTTAGTTAATGATTGCCTCAAACCACTCACAACAGAGCGCCACTGTGCACCTTTCTATGCACGCTGGCAAACGCATCCACACTCACACGGTGACGGTGCTGTCACCCACATGTCAATCTCGAGGCCAATATTATAGCAATCTATGCTATGCTATGAAACACATCCGCCTTTATGTAATAGCTCGCCAAGGGCATGAGCGCAGGAGAAGGAAGATGTGCGTGTGCAAATGCCACACATTTCAAAGTAGTGCACGCATGCATGTTTCACATATTTGATGATGATGATCATTTTGGTTCAGAAAGCACACATTACATACGGCATAAAGAGCTCTGTTCTTAAAAGTGGTGGTGCAAAACACTAAATAGTCCTAAAGATGAAATGGGACAGCTCTTAGTCGATTCATTAACAGCTCCTGAAAGTGCACCCTGAGTAAACTCTTGCAAACACAGGTGCTAATATAATCAATATGTATACATTATAAACCTAAGCCACATGGACTTGGTAAAGTGATGCCTAAACTTTGTTGTACAGCTAAATCTGAATGCACTAGAACACTTCATAAAGAAAGAGCATGACAAAGCTCCTCGCGTGACACTTCAAATATATTTTGAAGGCAAACTGTACTTACGTGTTTTTGCAATGTTGCAAGCATCTGCCAAGCCCTCAACAAAACTCCAATCATCCCTTTCAGTTTTCATTCTCTTCGTAGCACTGCTGAACTGATAGTCCGGAAGGCGTTCTATGTCCACAGTCATGTGCATCACAAGCTTTGGGTCCTGATACCTCTCAAATGCCTCCTCGAGATATCTCCTAATAACCTCTTCTGACAAAGGTGGCGGTGGTGGAGTGTGAGGAGCACACTTTCTCCTTGTTGGGGCCTTGCGCTTCCGAGTACAGGATTTACTGCGCGATGATATATGCCATTCATAATCATCATCAGTATCACTTGACAAACCACTGGAATCGCTTGTGATCCAGGTATATGCTCGTGGGCGTCTTGCCTGGGCAGATCTGGCAACTCTTTTGCATGTGTTTTTGCGATTGTGAAACTGGCCGCGAGTTGCACGCCTTTTCTTTTGCTCCCAATCCTCAACTGTTCTGGAACTTTCACTTGTTGCCCTGCTCGACTCCTCGGAAGATGAAGATGTGCTGCTTTCACTTTTGTCTTCCCTATCAAACTCGAGCTTAAAAGCTGCAGACTTTCCACCACTCTCGAAATCACTGATGCTTGAAGAGGAGCTTAGCATGTCTGCAGAAGAGCAAGATTTTTCACTGGACGGAATTTCTTCAATGTTCCCAGTCTTCACTTTAGCAATAGCAGTCTCCTTGTTGCCATTCTTGGAAGGTATGCTATGCTGCTCACTACTACTGTTCACCATGGTGCCTGCCACAAGATTTTCAGAAACCTCTTCGCATTTGACATTTGGAGCCAAGGATGGAAGTTCACTACCTGAGCTTGGAGTTGGCAGCGTGCTAGAGATTTTGAGAGTCTCATTATTATTTTCTGCTATGGAACACACAGAAGATCCATCCATGCATGTCTCTGTCACTTCTGTCGCAATTTCAGACACATCTGATATTTCAGTTCTGAGGCTAACTTCCGCACTGTTGACTTCTGTCTTAATTGCAGACGCATCCAAAAATTCAGTTGTGGGACTAACTCCTGGACCACCAACTTCTGTCTTAATCGCAGACATGTCTGATACTTCAGACCTGGGACTAACTGGTGGGCTGCTAATTTCTGTCTTAATTGCAGACACATCCACCATATCAGTTGTGGGGCTCACTTCAGAACAGTTGGTTTTACCTTGAGAAACTAACTCAGACCCCTCTTGCACTTGCTCATGTTTCCAGTTGTTTTATCAGATCCACTGGTGTGATGTTGCGCGCCATCGACTGCCACTAGCCTCATGGTCTCAGCTATAGTATTACCAACTGCATTGGAGTCCACTGATGGCAAGGCTTCAAGGCAACTGTGCTTACCATTTTCCTTTCTTTTGGCACGTTTTACAGACCTCAGCTGCCGCCTCTGACAGGTCTCCACATTTTCAGCTATGCGAGACAAGGCGTCTGCATGGTTGCGAAGCATCGTGCTTGCTTCTTCTAGGAACCCTACTTGTCGTCTGGCTAGCACAGAGAGGGAGTGCTGAATTTCTTTCGCCTTATCCAGGACTAGCTTTTTCAGGTCGATTTCAGAAAGTTTTGGTTTTTTGCTGTGGTTGCTCGAGGGCATTTGTTTCTTTAGTTGTTTACTGTAGTCAATGATTGCTCTGGCATAATTCACCATAGGTTCAAGTGGAGCAGGATTGCACACATAGCACTGCCACTCCTCTAGCGACTCAATCCGGTTCAGCTCCCAACAAGAGAAGTTGCGGCGAATGCACACTTTGCAGAAGACACGTCCACAGCGGTCACACAAAACCAGGATGCCACCTTCCGCACACCAACTGCAGTACTCATCACTATCGCTACCTCTTTGTCGAAACTGGCCATCACCATAGTACAGGTAGCACCGCTGAAACAAACAATTCCAGAACATAATGACATAGCCACTGTAGCAAAAAAGTTGAGAAATGAAACTCAATAACAAAACAATGCACACATCCCTTATTGGTGATCATTCTCATGATATGGACATGTTTGCTTGTTTTCAGCAAGTGTCCTTGATGAAAAAAGTTTTATAAGCCAATGCACTCAGAATTTGAGTTGATGTTAAAAATTTCCACCAGCATTTGAATGAAAGCATTTGGTTACTGCAACAACCTGTGCGTGCACGGGTGACCTTTACACAGCCAGATGGCACTACCTGTCTAGTCGGTGGTGTTAACGACTACAGTAACCCGGTAAAACGGCAAGAACTTAATGGACAAAGGAAAGAAAGATTTTAAATACTGTTATGGGGAGAATGCATAAGCTTGTGGAGAGTGGCATTTAACACTGAAACACAAGGATCAGTGAAATATAATACACACAACTCAAGGCAACTGCGAGCTACTTTTTCAAGTTGTGTGGGTTACTATATATGGATGGAACTGGTATATGGTGAAAAGAGTGAATTTTGAAGAGTGTGCCCGAGGAACTTTCCATATGGTAAAGTTCACACGCGCACTCTTCAGCCTGTACGGTGTTGCTGTATTTACTGTACAGTGAATCAGCAAAGAGACCTAAACTCTCTATAAAGAAAGAATGCTGAATTTCACTATTTCACATAATGTTGAGAATAATAAATTATTAAGCTAGTCAGCTTGACATTCTGCAAAGGGGAGTGTGGAAGAAATACAGAAAGAAAAAAAGTGGACAGCAAAGATGCTCGTTTGCAACCAAGTTTCTTAATAGAAGTGTATGTTTGGAATAGCAAGTTTTGTATGTTTATTTGTACTCGTTATCTCAGTTTCCCTGTGACTCCCATTGTTGAGAGGAAAGAAAAGGTATTTGTTGACAGTGCATGTGCATGGATTCTCATGGTGAACATCTTTCCATGATAAACTCAGTTGCAAGTCAGTGTCCTTGTTGTGTGGTCTTTTTTTTTTTCTGTACCGTTTACATGGTCCCCCTTGCAAGAAGTGTAATTTTTATTTATGAATTCTTTCTTTTTTTCTTTCTAGAAAATCACATCACTGAAGGTTAGTAAGTTTTAGGAAAATGAAGCAGAACTGTTTACAAATCTGCAACTCTGCACCAAAGCCACGTATATTGAGAATCTAAACGCAACACCTGTTAGATCTCACAATGAGAACAAATACCATAAAAACTAAATTACATGTGCAAAATTGATAGTGTTCACGAATTACTTCACAAAATCAGACTTTGAAAATATTTCAGAGCAAAGCAAAGTACATCAGTGTAGTCCACTGTGGCTTAGAGGAATCTGATAAACTCGTTTTTTTAGAGGCGAGTTACAGTCGCAAATTTTGAGTTTCATTTTATATTTTTATGCTATTTAAAACTTTCTTTCTCTGTAAGGACATTCTTAACCACACAAAAAAAGAAAAAAGAGCCTGCTGTATGCAGTTAGTTCACACATTTGAACATTACAAGTAGAAAATTCCATGGTACATACTTTGCAAACAATTACATTTAGAAGCTTGTGCTTGCGTAACTTGCTCTTGCGATGGTGATTGAGCCGAGCCCCACAGGATGTGCACACAACAGAAAGGCCAGCAATCTCCTCCCCTGCAAATGAATTGTATTCTTTTTTAAAGGTTTGAAGTAGCTACAGCAGCATACCTTCAGACACAAAATGATGTTTTATGCACGTGATGTCCTTAAGTTGCATGAGTGAAAAAAGTCTGAAATTCTCGTAAAGGCGGGTTAATGCTCTAATAAATGCCTCTCAATGTTTGCAAATAAGAGATTAAACAACTACTTCAGCCACATCGCTGCAGTTGTAATACAGTTTAATCTTATTACAACAGATTTTGATAGTGAAGAAGATTTTGGTCTGTTGTAAAAGGTGTACATAGAATACCAGTACTGTTACGGGGACACTAAAGGCAAATAGTAAATCGACATAAACTGTTGAAATCACAGTGAACAATCATCATGGTATTCGTTTTTTATGATACAACTGCTTAGTTTCAATGAAAATCGTGTATTTATCGCTTGGTCCAACGTTAGCGGCATACAAACGGCCCGCCGTACAAAATGGCTTGTGATCTCACATCCAGCACCTTCTCGCTGGCGATGGCCTCCGTGATCCCATGCACCTGCAGAGAAGCCTGCCACACACGCAATCTGGGAGGCCGTGCATGCACTAGCTGCAATAGTTCTGAAAAGTGCCAAGCGGTGCCGTGAGCATGCAGTGCCGGTTGAGCAAGTGCAGTGGTGTCCATTGCTGCATCTCTTCGCTGCTGCAAGTGGTGTGGGCCATACAGCCATTTGACATGACATCGATGCGACATTTGCTCTAACTTGCAATTACAGAGAGTCCTAAAGGCTCACTGACAAGGACCTCTGCTCACTCACAAGACTCGCTCTAACGAAACTATGACTGCGCATGCAGCGCAGAGTAACGTTTATTCGCGTCATTCTCAAGAGTTACCGGAAGTCGTTCTTTCCTTTTTCATGAACCGAAAAGAAATAAATCAGTAACATTTCATTCCATCTTGTAATGCAGTAGACTATACTTTGTTGCTGCATGTACGCTGATACTCCTGGAAGTATTCCAAATGGCATGTGATGTCATCCCTTATAGCAGCCGAAACTCCCCTTCGTCGTGCCAATCGTGTTCTGCACTAAGCTTAATTTCTCGACTACTAATGCACTGTTACAAGTAATACTGGCGTTTTAGGAGTTCGCAAGCACTGACCTTTCAAATGAACACTAATTGTAATTTGCGTTTATACACCTTTGAAACAGACTTTGATGTAGACACTAAATGAGTCCGTTATAACTGGAGTGATATACAAGCCACAGACATGGTTGAAGAGAATGGATTTATTCCTCTCTAACTGTTCTGAAAGAAGCATGTCAGGTTTAACTGTGCTGTCCACTGAACAGTTTGGACACTATGCGTGTCTCCATCATTGCAAGGCTGTTGACTTTATCCGCCACCATAGTGCCTCACTGCGCTTATTCCATGGGTGCTGTCAAACGATGTTTGAAGTTGGAAGCTATTGAGTTTGGGATGTCCACTGTACATAAGTCTGCTGTAAAGGAATGCTGACCAGCCAGCAGGTCTTGTAATTTAGTCCTTTATATCCGAATGTATGTTGCATCAGGGTCCATCTAAAAAGACTTTCACTCAATGGAAGAGATAGGAAGATCAGTAAAACACTGCAGTTTGGTATGTTGCATCTGAATCTCTGTTGCAAGCAGATCTGTTGTAATGAGGTTATACTCTATTATGCTGTCAGGTTGATCAAGTGTACTGGTATGCAAGAACAACAAAATAATAAAATACTAGACAAAAATAAAATTTGCTGCAATTTTATCAACAAAAGAAAATATGTTTTGCAAAACAATGACAAATTATTAAAATGTTTTTGAAACATGGAATGTACCATCGCTGCTAGAATGTGCTGTTGGGAATCTTAATTATTATTTGTCAAAGTCCCTCTTAAGCACAACTAAAACAAACACACACACAAAGTAGAGGATTCGACACCACAAGATTCTTTTAATGCAGTGCATCTGGTGTCCAGTACACTGTTCTGTGCATGTTTTAATTGCCTTGTCATGGCATCAAGAAACGTCCCAACCTCTTTTATTGAACCATCTGCAATGGATATAATAATTTGAGGCCCTTTGATATAACACAGCAAGACCATTCAACAAAATGTTTTTTTTTTTTTCTTTTCGCAATGACATTTTCAGCATTTCAAACACCACTTCAACACTGTCTTAAGAATGAAATTGTTCATCATGAAACACTATTTGTGAATGTATGTGGGTACATAAGAGTAAGCCTGTGTGTGAACAGTGTGACAGAGCTTGTGAAAACTACGGACAAATGTCACACTTAGTCAACGCACAAGGCAACAGTCAATATAATTACAGTAACAATAAGAAAGGTTGTGGTAAGTGGTCACTCCTAGCTACTAGCCACGACACCCATGGGTGTCTCCAGGAATATTAAAATTGCCCTAAAGTGATAAGCTAAACCAGCTTAGATGGATAAGTTACTCTTTTAGAACTCCACTGCTATTACGCTCATAATCTTAGGTTCATCATCAGAACAGAAAATGACAGTCACAGTTGCATTATTAAATTTTACACGGAAACTACAATGGTGGCACATTAATGTGATGCCATGGATTTCAGATTTTTTGTGTAATGAGTGCACTGGCACAATGAAACTCTTTGAAACTAATCCTGTTAAGTCTCTGGTTCTTTTAGAATACAATGTAACTAAGTTTTACACATACATAATTATAAAGGGCCTAGTAAATGCTGTCAAAACCTGACATCATGCCAAGATATTATAGGCAACGTCGCCACCCATAGATTCTTCTCTTTTCTGGCTTACCAATGCTTTTACGGATATCATTATTATCGGAAATAGATGAGAACATGCATTAAAGTTATATAATTCCACCAACCAGTCATAGGAGGGCGCCAAACAGCACTGTTTTCCGGACTCATCCAAATAGGCATCAGCAAGCCTGGCTCTACTATAGCTGAACAGCCTTCCTCTGAAATATGAATGAAGCAACATGCATTAGACCACTACAGTAATACACAAGGTTGATGCAGCATACCCCTCATTAAAAAGAAAAAAGAGACAGCTCCCTACACCATTTTATACTATGCACTACTACGGTGCAAACTGCAACAAGGCAAACGAACTCAGCACTTCCTCCTTCTTTCCTTGTGTTTGTTTGTTACGCTGTGTTGCATAATATGAAATACCAGCACACTCAAAGAAAGTCTGGCTCTTTAATACTACTTCAAGCATTTTAACAACATTTAGCCAAAAAGAAAAGTACACAACAAAATTTATTATTGCGCAGAACTTGTCATAGCCTAGACAGTTAGACAAACTTAATTATAGGTAATGCAGGTAAACAGAGACAATGGCATGAGAGGGCACATAGCACATGCATAAACTAAAAATATTTATTCGCCAGAAAGTGCCACCAAACATGCTTGTAAAAAATGGCACAGAGAGCACATGCATGAAGCCAGGACAAGAAAGCGTTGTGTCCATGTGTTTTTCAAGAACTATCTCTTTTAGACAAGCTGATAGATCGGTCACTAATGCACTCGCTTGGGCTTCCCAGATACTGAGCAAACTTTTCAGTAACAGACTTGTGTTCGTATCGCAAGTTCTAGCGATCTTTATCTATTCAAGTCGGGGATCACAACTTCATGCATTATAATGGCCTGCAGAATATAAGAGGTGAAAGGAGGTGATAAACAGGAAGATGAAAATGAAGAAGACCGCGAAGAGACGATGACAGAATAAAGGAGGATGACGATGGAAGGGAAAAAGAGGAGGAAGAAGACACCGAAAATCGGGTAGAAGACGAAAACAAAGAGTGAGCAGAAAGAGGAGGAGACAATGGAAAAGGAACAAGAATAAGCAAAGAAAGAGTAAGGAATATGGAAGATGAGAGGGAGGATAAAGAATGGAAGAAAGAACAAGAAAGTAGATAGCAAAGTCTAGCTTACGCTGCAACTGTGTGCCATGCGCAGGTCTAGGAGTTTCTTCAACATCTAGGAACGCAAATGAGTCTATTAGTGACACGTCCATCAGTCTGTATAATAAATAAGCTTTCCTTGACATGTACAGGGTCGTCCGCTCCTAATACAAACACGACGCAGCGTGGATTTTGGAGCCTCCGCGCTCGCAACGAGGCCGCGCATCGAAGCTAATCTAGCGCAGGCACCTGGGGGCCCCTCTACAGTTCGTACAGTTACTTTCACCCTGATCGAAACAACAGGTAATGATAAATCGCGTGACGTTATTTATTTTTAACCGTACAATAAAAGGATTCAAGGAGACACTTGCCGGCTGTCTTGGAGCTTGAGGCGTCGGAATGAGCCATGGTCAACAACTTTCGTTTTCGTGTCTCTTGTCGCTGCGAGACTTGCTAGGTTTTGAAGGCACGATAAATTTACGTAAATGCACACGACGTTCACATCACTCGAATAGTGCCACAGTTTGCCTGACGAGAAGACGAGGACTGGGCTTGTGTCCCGCGCATTTCATACATGGCGCTACTCATGATCACAGCCTTCCATTGGTGACGTTCACAGGCCTTTGCCGGCTAAGCTAAAGTAGGCGCTGGCTAAACGATTCACGCGCACCGCATTTTACACTATGGCATGGCTGATCGTTCTGAAGGTGCCATATACGCTGCAATGGTAACACCACGGAATGAACGCAAGAAAATAACTGCGCGCGAGCACCATTAAAAGCCCGCCTATCAGTACGCGCGATGAGACGTGCCGATCCCGGCTGACCGCTCGGTTTCTGCAGGGCACAGCGCACGAAAAAGTAGTCAGCACGCTTTGCTGTCACTTCATCACACATAAAGCAATAACGAAGCTTCTGTGCAGGTGATAACAGAAGGCTACCGCTCGGTCACGGTGGTTCTTCATATTTCTCGGTTTACAGAGCCAGCGCCATATTAAATGTTCCAAAAGGAAGATGGCGATGCCCATGGAGGATGGCGATGTCGACTATGTCGATGCTACTAATGCGGAATATATATTGGTATGGTAGGGTACATGGAGGAAAGCAAAAAGAAAAAAGTTCGTGTGTGCACCACCTTGGTCCGCTTTTAAGCAGCGAAAGGCTTTGATGTGCCGCAGACGCATCTCATTGGTCGACGATGCGCGCCATCTTCGGGCCATGTTCATCCTAAAGCTGCCACTTGAATGATGCAGTAGTGCCTTCAGGCACTGGCTACAGCGAGAGAATGACACGTAGCATACTTTCTCGATGTGCTTAACACGGCCAACCCGGCGATTCCCGTTGCGCGTGCGCTCGGTGAGGCGGGACGTTTCAGTAGCGTTTTTCGCGAATTTTTGTTAATTAACGCGGTTAACTACTGGTTTGTCTACTAAATTAGTTTAGACCCTGTCGGTTTCTTTATATCTGGTCTTTATCATTTTTATTATTGTTTTTGCAGCTTTAATGGAGCGTGATCACGCAACAGGAGACAGTCGTAGACAAGGCGGATTCATGGGAAATGGGCCCTGGTCACACAGTAGGCAAGCGGCAGAATAATGCAGTCAAGCGGCGCAAACAACCTCGAGTGGACTAGCAACCATGTAGGCCTAATCCTACCTGACAGGCACCGCGCACTAGACATCAGAGAAGGTTGGCTTGACTAGGTTAGCGGAATTGATCGCATGACACCGTCTCCTAGTTTCTTTTCTTTCATGACTTCCCCTGTAGGGAAAATGGAGCCAAGGCATGCGTGTGCTTTTTTCTGTTTCTTTATCTTGCTCCGTATTTCTTCTGCAGAAAATCCAAGAGATTCATATGGCTCAACTTCGTTTCCTGAACACCTTTGTTTCACAGGTGTTCATGTGTTACGGGCATGTGCCTTGCACTTGAATACTCCAAGTGCAAGAAAAGAAAGAAGTGTGTGTGCACTGCATTCACGATGATCACTGTCCTTGCGTAAACCAAATTGTGAGGCATAGCATAAGGCCAAGGCCAAATTGTGAGGCATAAGCTTCGCTCGAAAACTTTAAATTAAGGACCACACGATGTGCAACTGAACAAAAATGATAGGCGAAATGTTAAGAGAAAGAAAGGCAAATGGAATGGACCAGGGAACAAACAGAGTTAGCTGATGTCGTTACGTCAATTACGACAACTACTGACTGGACTGTGTGTACAGTGTTGGTGTGTGTTAGACGTGAGTGAACTCCTTTAAAACAGCACGGACTAGATTATGGTTATATTTTTTACTTATTTTTATTACTATGATGTTACAGCACTTAAGAGAAAAAGGGTATCCGTCGACAAAAACAGCGACAACTCCGTCATTTATTTTTACATCAATTAGATAAAGAGGAAAAAAGTGGACCTAGGCGGGAAATGTAATGTGAAGAACGGCTGACAACAGCTGAACAGTGAGAACAGAATAGATAACAAGAGAAGGCAAACGAGACAAGGCAGACAGAGGTTTGAGGGGCAATGAAATTAAAAAGTTACAGGCATAAAGTGGAATCAACCCGCTCAGGACAGGGCAAATTGGAAATCATAGTGAGAGGCCTTTATCCTGCAGTGGACATAGCAGAGGCCGATAATGACCATGACATTTTCACCCCATGCAACTCCCTATTTTAAATACGAAGGGATGAAAGTCTCTCATGCAGTGCATCCACATGGTCCACCATGGCTATGACTCTACAACTCTAACATAATCACAATAAACATAGCAATGGCTCTACATTCGAAGGTGGCCATTTGGAAAAGTCTGCCTGGTTGACGTTTCAAAGCCTGCCCGACTCCTTCTACGTCTGCAAGCACATTGGTACATCATAACTGAGCACCTGTCATGAGTGCTAAAAACGCATACTATAAGCAGCTGTATGCCTTACATGATCTCGCTCCTGAAGGAGCTTCGCTTAGCGAGTATGCTTGAATTTCATCTGGGAACCATAAGCACACACAAGCTGGTGGTACCAGTCACAGAAAGCATGGGAACAGCACAAGAGAATAAAGACAGAATACAATATGACAATGTGTTGTCTTTGCTTCTATCCTTGTTTCTTGCACGCATCACACCTGCAGCATGCGATGTGATGTGGAATCTAAAGAAGGCATGTGTGAGAGCACTCAGTTTTCGCTCTTGCGAGCGAGGGGATGATGCTGACCACATTGAAGCATGTGATGCGGCAGAGTTGCATCAATTTTCTTTCCTCCATGGTTGCACTTCCTTAGCCAGCCCACCAAGGGAAGGTCAGTCATAAAAGTCAGTGCCCTCCATACTAGGATAGCTAGAGTATCCACACTGCAAGGGTCACAAATGATGTGCGCACTCTGCCTTGCAAGTAAGCGATACTACAAGTGGGAACATTCATGAAATGGACAAGTGGCATTGTCGCTCACCCGTAGGTAGATTTGAATACAACTAATGCTGTTCTAGTGATGTGTCACTGAATTCATGCCATCATATATAGACTAATTTGTTGCGCTGGAGAACTCCTTGTCACGTAAACAAGAGCCACCTTTTTTATGGTACTAGCTGCTAACGCGAGGTTCAGGAACCTTGTGAAAAAGCTTACAAGATTTGGCATGAAAATAGAAACCTTGCGTCTCGTTCACTTCGGTAATATACCGAAATTGGCAGAGACTAACATGATGACATGCTTGTCAGTTATGTATCAATTATGGGCGGGCAAATATCAGATTTTTAACTTCAAAGTGAATTCAAATAATGCATAACCAAGTGCGAATCGAATATTTTTCGAATACTATGACTGACTTCCTCAAAAATTTTCATCAACCAGAGGCAAAAGGGCAAGTTAATTGTGCAGAAATGTACAGAAAAATTGCACATTCTACAACACTTTTGCCCTAAAACAGAATGCCTTCAGTTATTTAATGTTGTCGTTATAAAGCAAGGACAACTGCTCTGAATGTTCAGGGAACAGTGACATCACTGTCCATGTTGCAGTTCCTCCACACACACAAGCACACTCACACACACAAAAGGAGCTGAAGCCAATTCCATGCCGGTGCAATCTGAGTGCTTGCCTGTGCACGGGCCTTAACATTTTGCCTCCATCAAAATGCAGCCGCCACAGCTGGGATTTGATCCCGCAACCCTCGGATAAGTAGCCGAGTACAGTAGTCACTAGACCATCATGGCGGGACCTCCTACTTTTTCTCTTGCATCAGTTCCCTTCACCCTCACTTACCCTTTTGCATCTCCTTGCTACACTATGATGTAAAAGGCAATGATATGCTTTACCCTTTGCCCTCCTTACCCTCACATCACACCTCCTCACAGTCACTTTTCTTTCCCACCACTTTGTTATACTACACTATGCATGGTTATGCTATGCTATGAGCATGCTATGCTTTGCATATACCCACTTCCTGTGGTGCATAAACTGCACTACACAAGGCTGTGCCATCTTTTCCCCACTTCCCTTCTTCTATGCTTCCTCCCTCTTGCATCCCCTTGCTATACTATACTGTAAAAGGCAATGACATGCTTTACATTGGTGTCATGTGGTGAAATGTACTAAATGTGGGAAGGGGTCACAAGCTGTTACAGGACATATTTTGCACATGTATCATACAATTATGAGTACCAATGTGATCACAGACATCTAAACACCTTACTGCCAGTTATTCAGCACTGTCTATGACACTTCGCCCCTGAAAAACAATAAGGCACACTAGATGTCCTTGTGCGTACGCATTCGAATATCTCGAACAGTCAATGTACATTTTAATTGAATACCAAACAATTCAATATTCTCACACTACTCACGATTAATTATAACTGCAGGGGACATGCATGTATGAGCCAGGAACAAATGCATATTAGACACACACGATTTAATGTTAACCTCTACAGCCTATGACAAATTGCATTCAAGTCATGTTCGACTGCCAATAGTCCCAGGTTAGGACCCCCCCCCCCCCCAAGTCCCAGGCTCGACAACCAAAGGTCTTGGCGTTTGCCTTAATGTATTTTGGGCAATAACTAAGGACTCATGGAAAAAGTGGCTGCAGCTAGTAAGGTGACGTTGGGCACGCAAGTAAATCTCAAGTCCATACGCTTATGCCCAACTGGTTGGACTCGAACCAGCGACTATCCAAAATACACGACGTTCCCGTTCGAGTGACCCTAGCTCCACTAAACAGAGGTACAAAGATGCTGTTTGGGACTCATGCACAGCTTACAATTAGATGTAGCCTTAAGTGTCACAGGCTAGCACCTACAGTTTTGCAGCTATTCCTCTCTCATCAACCTGTATGAATGGGCTATTTTAAGGGTGAAGTAAGTACTTTCTTTTAAAGGGTACAAAAAGTGTGAGCTTTGCTAGTCTGTGGTTTCTCCTTCCAATATTGTGGTAAAAAAAAAAATCACCCTGATTTACAGAAAAGGGTTCTTTTCTTCTTCCTCGGGGAAGAGGTTATTTCCGGTGAATAGGGCCTCGAGTGAAAGATTTACCGTCCTTGGCTATGAGTTGCAGTCTGCTGCAGAGAGACACTGTTGGCCTAAAGAAGCAGTTATAGTGATAGAAGCTTGTAAAATATAACGTGCACTTGCCACACAATGTTTGCAATTGTATGCTGCACATGGTACAGCAAAACAAAGGTTGTTATCGATTCTGCCATTGTTCAAGATGATAAACTATGCCACAGCTGTTTGCAACAGTTCAGAAATGTTTCGTGTGAACATTATTAAGCTGACCTGGAGTGCAATACTACACAACAGCAATATGTGCACCTCTATATGTAAATTCCCACAAGATTGGCCTAGAACTGCTGTGCTTGTCCACCGTTGGTGGTGGTGCTGCAACTGATTATCGTGAATTTTGGCACATACCTCCTTGATAGATGAATAGCTCCAAGGCTCCCACCCACTGCACAATTCACAAGTGTAACAAATGGAGTTTTACTATGAAGCTGTAAGGCAATAAGCACACATTTGCAGCCGCCCAATGTTGACGCTGTGGCTGACGACGATGAAGAATCAGCTTTGCCTTTTGCAATGGTTGGCCTGCTCCCTGTCCTTATGCAATTCGCACGGCACAGCAATGCCTGGTGTGTTATTGTGCACTCTCATAGTGTGACAGCAACATCATGATAGAAGTTGGAGCAAAACAGCCAGCATCAACACAATAAGAGCTTGTCTCCCACAAAATATTTTTAGCAGCTTTAGTACTGCATGAGGCTGCTATAGTCAGAAATTAGGCTTAAGTACACACATAATTATGCTTGTACAATCTGTTCCGGCTGACAAAAGCCACACAATGTTGCACATCCACACACAGACTTACCTTGTCACATGACCATGTTCCATATTTTGTTTTCTACATTCAAAGTGCACATAAAATCAAACATGCCAGACAACTGTCTGACAACATTGACAACAAATATCCTTCACATGGCTGGAACATTCCGTATAAATACCTAACTGATCATTTGTAATCGTCTGCAGCATGCAAATGCAATATCTTCCCCAATTAGCATGCAAATAGTGTTTTCAAATAATTTAAACCATTTGGGATAAGATAAAATTGCAAACATTATCATAATAAAAAATTGGCTGTGTATTTGCATGCTTCGCTGCAAATGTCGTCAAAAGATGATAGTCTTCTGCTGGCTGTACTATGCTGCGCGAGATATGGATGCCATCTGGCAGCGCCGTCAGGAAACATGAGCTTGTGCAGAATACCTGGGCAACTGCCAGGTGGCAGCACCAAATCGTTGGCAGAGGCCTTTTTCATGCATAGCATCACATTTTTAGTGCAGCCTATTAAACACTAGGGTCTTTATAATTACGTATCTATGTATTTTCTAGTAAACGAAAACACCTTATACTTACGTATTGATGCTGCGCCTCAGATATGCGTAATATTTGCTTTTTGATTGACAGTGCTCACAAGTATGAACGCAGCTACCAGTTCAAGATGGCTGGGTGTTACGCAAGTGCTTAAACTTTCTGGCCAAGTGGCTGAGTCATGTGACAGACAGACAAACAGAAAGACAGACCAAAATTTCTGCGTTCAAGTATCCCAAGAAAGACTAGCGTCTTTAAAATCAAGGCTGTTGAACACACTCTTCAACTGGAACAAAAGAAGAAATGTGCGCCGAAAAAGAAAAAAAAGGGAGAAACAATTATAAAGTCACCATCACATCCTTTTTACTTTCATATGAACACACACTAACTGTACAAATAAAATGCAGGTCTCACTGGCCTGAAGGAACACAATAGCAATAAAGAATGACTAAAAATGTACAACATACCTAGCAGTACACTCATAAGGATAAAATAATTTTTCTCTATTTTAGGATGTTAATTCTGTTTGCAATGTGCTTGTCCAAGATGCATCAGTAGCACAACATTATAACCATTCTTCTATTTTAAATCTAAAGGTGCATACAATGGATTAGCTTATACAAACAATGATTACAAAGAAAAGACGAGAAAGCTTTATATCTCCAATAAAAACATAAAAACAATAAAAGCAAAAGCTGGGAAGCTCAGCTCTATAAAATGTTTTATAAAGCTAGCACATCCACTGCAGCTTGTGTTTATGCAAGGCTGGTGTTACTAAGACCAAAATCTTGAGCCATGCATGGCTGCCTAGTTTTGCAGCAACATTGCACTTTGCGAGAGCAAGGATAATTTCACACGTTTTATAGGTACAACTCAACAAAAATCAGAATGTCACATGCTCCAATTTTTATACTTTTTGGGCAATCCAACAAAGCACAAAAACATTTTAAAAAATACCTGAATTCAGCTATTTGAAAAACGGTTTCCTCACAAACTCAAAATGTGCGACAGCTCTTGGCAGCACTAAGAGAGAACACAGTAATATGATGACAACAATGACGAACCTAATAATAAGAATCTCAAGTGAACGGTAACCAGGTGTTGGTTAAACTGATGTAGCCAGTGTCTACATACAAAAACAATGAAACAGTTCAATTCTTGTCAGTGCAACGCAACGACAATTTTTCTTAAAGGGATTGCCCTCAATGACTCTGGCATTACAGGATAGATATATGCATAAACTTACTATATTTAGGAGCCTACATCTGGTCATGTCAGTGGCTTTTTGTGTGGTGGAAAACAGCTACAAGATAAGCAAAGAAAACAATGCTATGTTATATTGCATGTTATATTTGTACAATCTTGTTGCACTACAGTTCTATCGTATAAAGAAAGGCACACATTTTTAAATGTGCACCACGATTTGTTAAGAATATGTCTAAAATGATGTATTTACCATTAAAACAATGGCACTAATTTTCACTGTCTTCACTGTATAAATTAGATCATAAGGTATACTACACTTGATGAAGTGCCTTACACACAACTGATCAAGCAACCATAAGTTAGTTACAGTGCCCCAATAAATTACAGCCTCCAATGTCTTTATTCGCAACAAGGCCAACATCAGCATGTGGTCAGATCTGTTACATCAGCAAGCATATCTGCAGTAATGCTGACTGTAAACCCCATAAATGAAGGAGAAGGAAAAGTAGCATGTATATATGTGAAAAGTCCCCCACGTCACTGCGCAGCAATGGCAAATTCCATGCTCAGTGAGTGGTCCAAGGAGAAGACAGGGACACAGCAACAGTCTCAATCAATGATCTCTGTGATCACAACTGACGATGTGGAAGGCTGTCGCGTGGCAGATGATGACGATGATGATGACGTGCCTGCAGCTGGCAAGTCGTCGTCTACTTCAGAGACCACCACCCTCTGTAGTGTAGGCGTGCCACGCATTTGCTGCTGCATGAGTAGCTGCTGGAAAGCCACCCGCTGCTGGTTCACGGCATAGTTTCTTGCCATCTGAGGATTGACTCCACGTGTGATGCAGTAATTGTACGCATTGGCATAAACCTGCTGTGCTTGCGAAAGGCCTACCCCTGCTTGTGGTGCTCGTTGTTGCTGCTGGAATTGGTACCGTGCCTGCTGCTGTGCGAACTGGGCACGTGCCTGTGCGTGTGCCTGTGCCTGCTGGTAGTACTGCTGCTGCTGCATCCCTTGTTGCTGCTGCTGCTGCTGCTGCTGCTGCTGCTGCTTGAAGCAAAATATTGGGCATAGGTTGTAACGGCTATGGCAATACTTCCCTTATAAAAATATTTAAAATCCAGGTTTCTGCAGAACTACAATTTTATATTTAAGGAGTATTTCACGTTATATTTCACATGCAGTAGGTGTTGAGAGGCACTGAAGTGGAAGGCTCCAGCTTAATTTTAAGCACTTGGGCTGAAATCTTATAACGGTTTTGAAACTGGACTGGCTCATTTGGCCTCGTGTCATTGGTCAGAATCAATCTTTTGCCAACATGAGCACGACTCTGTCCAATCATGCGAAGGCAAGCGGACCAGTCCACTTTGGAACCATTATAAGATATTGCTTTTGGAGTTGTTCGAAGTGTCCACAAACCTAAACAAGCATCTTTGCATTCCACCATTATCTGCAGCAAGGGTTTCACTCAGTGGCCCACTGGCAGCACGCCTTGGCCAGCAAATGACTGGTGAATGTTAAATGCTTATAGCTATGTTCAAATACTGCCCAAGTTTTATAACGGCATACCAGTAGCTTCTGTTTCAGACACAACCCTTTCCAATGTATCTAAGTGAAGCATTTAGGTAAAGTGGCAATTTAAGATTAACTGGGGACATATGTTGACATATGTAATTTCCCTGAGATTTCCAGGTTTTCCCCAGGTGCTTTTGCGAAATTCTTTGAGTGAGAAAGAGCTTGGTTTTACATCATTATGCACTCACAGACTGTTACTCTTAAAGAGCCTGGGAAAAAATGAATAACCTCATTTGGATTTCATTCAAAAGGAGAAGGTAGTGGTTCGTAAAATGTGCACAGAAAATATCTAAAGGTACAATACCAACCAAACATTTTCAAATAGGCATAAAAAAGGAGGTGCATAATGAAGGAAATATTTTCAAACACAAGCGCACAGTATGCCGTGCTCGCGTTACTTTAAAGAGGGCTAACCCAGGCTGCAAACTCGAAATATTTCAAATTCATCCAGAAAGGCCCCCTCATACTTGTCAAATCAAACAAATTTTGCTCATGGTGCCACTGAAGCGATTAAAACTAAGCTCAGGATGAAGTCGCGAAAACACGAGACAAGTAATGTCATTACATTAAGGTTTGAACTTCTGTGCCGCCTAGCCACAGCCAGTCTAGCCGTGCTGCATGCTCCGAGCTCGTTCGGATGGATTGCAGCAGGTAGCGTTGTCACGATGCGCCAGGCCGCAATATTTTTGCCATGGTATTCTGCCACCTGCTGGAGCTGTCTACAGTCTAAAGACCACAGGGTGGAAAGAGGGACGAGGGGCAGCAGCCGTCTAAGTTCCCACATGTGTACAATGTGCCTTTCTTGCATTCCATGTCATCATCGATGACAGCACCAGGGAGTGTCCACTTTCAATTTGTTTTGAAATTTGAAGCACCACAGTGCCAGATATACTGTAATACATTTTGCTGCTTTGTTGGCACTTTCTCTAGATAGGAAAGTGCAGGAAGCTGCCAATGGCTGTGGTGAGGATGCACTTTGCAAGTAGTCATATTAAAATGCGTCCTCGGTAACTCAAGCCGGCATTACCCTTTCACTCCTGTTCAATAATGCCACAACTGGTTTTCCTGATAGGAGCACAAATTCACTGATCACTAGTCTTCCCCAAGAGCAGTTTCATTTTGAGAGCAACAAACTCACTGAGAATTCCTGGTTTTCCAGGTTAGTAGACACACTGACGAAATTTGTACGGTTGTGCAACCGACAGTGCAGAAATAATCATAAGAAAAAACAAAAGGACTGCAAGTTCTTTCAATTTCACCATTCTTTAGAGAAAAACTTTGCACATGCATTTGCTTCACTATACTGAGCACTGTATATAGGCAATGCTTAGCATCACAGCTTGCACTTCAATCAGGTATCCTATTCCGACACAAGAAAAATTATTGCAAGTTTTCATCTCTTCAAACATACAAGCTGCGAGTTATTCTGAAACAAGGGGTCTCCAAGTTAACCTGAAAATCCAAGGATACTTATTCAGCCTCAAACTAAGTAACCTTAGCATTATCGCATTCTGGTGCCACCAAGTTGATGACAAGGTTGGGAAACAAATGCATGACCTTTGTTTCAGAGAACACCAGCAGCGAGTGAAATTAATGCATTAGTAGTTGGCTTTTGCTCGTCCCTGCTAGCCAGGCTAGCTTTAATGCTTAGTAAAAGCGATACAGTGGCCAATGAATGGCTTTCAAAATGTCATTGCTGCAATCTCGGAGGTCATACCTAACTGCACAATGCAATGGCCAGCCGTAGCAAGATAAGTGCAATGGTGTACCACTGCTTGCATGCAGCAGTGGGAAATGTTAAGTGCACTCACTCGTCTCAGCACAGTGGTCTACAGACACTATTGAAAGTTGATGTGACTAGGTGTGGCCTCTGAGACCGCAGTGGAATCGAACATTGCACGTCACAAACTGGTCAGGTGCAACTGGCATGTTAAGGTTCGTTGGCACAGGCTTTGTGTGCATCGTTCCTAAGGAGCAAAGCTTCAACAACAGTGAAGACGTCAAGCTGGGTTCTATTCCACATGCTGATTGTTCACAGGAGACATTTTTTTGCTCTTGCTGTTTGTATGCATCACCATTTTGCCAATCTCACAATAAATTTAAATGAAGAAAACAAGCATGAACCAGAAACTATCTAACAAAGGGCAGCTGTCATAAAGGCAGTTATCAGGTGCTAGGAAGTTGCATAATGCCGAGGCAGAACATCCTTTCACTGCTTTACAAAAATCTTATAGCATACATGGCTGTATGGCATTATTAGGAACATATTTTTTTATTTACAATACTGCTACTCTCCTTCGAGAGCGTGGCAGTTGGGCAGTACAATGATTTTTCACAAATATTTAAAAAAAGAACAAACAATTAAAAGCATACACTTACAAGCGTAATAAGAAGACATGAATATAGTAAAATGCAATGGAAGAATGCAGAGGTAAATAACAGCAATAATTTACATGTACAATAACTACAAAAGATAATGCTAATTATACATATTATACAATGCTAAGATCAAACCGAACGGCAAAAAAAGAGGAAAAAGGACTGACTCTCTAATGAGGAGTGGACTAATGAAATTATGATAGCATTAGTATCGCGAGTGAAAAGGTATAAAAAAAGGAGTAAAAGAAACAGAACTTCAATTGCAAACACTGAAAGCATGCTTAAAAAATTACTAAGCTAACGTAAAAATGAAGGTCTAAACAAAGAAAAGGAAAAAAAAGAACCTGTGTCGTTTTACCTAACAAACATGTATCTAGGTTGGTGACACTGCATACTTAGCTTCTGTTACGCACACACAGAAGTAAAGGGCAATAATAAACGTAATGAAATAGTTTTGGCTCTCTCTTCGATTTCATTATACGAGCTTCGATCGCAATGCATGTTCTTGCCCGGACTAGGACTACAGTGGGCCCAAATGATCCAACTCATCGAATTAACAAGGTATTACAGCAAATGTTTGTTTATACAGAATAAAGCCAAAGGAAGACTACGCTGTTCCTTTTTTTGGTGAAGGTTCCATCGCTGTAATGAATTTTGGTAGGCAAGCGAGCAATGCTGGGCTCCGCAACTCATCAATCACTTCTCTTTGTTCCCATGTGAGGCCCTTTCTGAGAACTTGACAGTTACTACACATGACCATGACTGCATAAAATTGGACAACACATTTCATGACAAATTTCAATGCTAAAGTGATTACAGCTTTAAGGCAATGCAGGGACACACAACTGCCAAAATGCATCATGTATGGCTCCTTTCTCGTTATTTCGACAGGATGCGCCATCTACCAATTTCATTGTAAAGCCAGCATGTGGCGCATGCAGGAACACACACTGTGAAAAGATTTTTCTTAATGTATAACACAGGTTCGATTACTCCGAGCAGAGGATATATTTCAAAAGTACCTTTTTTTTTTCCAGCTGAAGCGCACACATAACCATCAGTGGATGCCTGGTGACAAGTTATAAGTTCAACTTGGTTCCCAAAGCACAGCTGCCTGATGACCTTATTAGACTACTGGCTACTCGGTCACCCAATTTGGGTGAAAAAATTGTTCAGCTGCAGACGATTGATTTGTGGGGTTTGACGTCCCAAAATCAGCTGATTATGAGAGACGCCGTAGTGGAGGCCTCCAGAAATTTTTGACCACCTGGGGTTCTTTAACATGCACTGACATCGCACAGCGCACGGGCCTCAACATTTCGCCTCCATCGAAATGCAGCCGCCTCGGCTGGGATTCAGCTGCAGACAAGTAGACAGATGGAGGCAGTACTGGGAAATTGGTCATGTACTCCAAGAATAAAAACAGCATTGACAGCGTAGGCCTTCTCCCAGCAGAATGGTCACCGAGGTCACATTCAGTCAGCTTTCAGTTTGCTGCGTACGTGCATGCTCACCCACTGCTATGTCATACGTTCAGCCAAACTAGACAGCAATAGCCAATCATTCTAAGATGTCCCACTTACCACTCCAAGTCCCTGAAGTTTAGAAAGGACCTGGTTCAACTGTTGAATGGCCATGCCAGATTCCGTAAGTTGAACAATAACTTCATTTGGTATTGGCTGCTTTGACTTGAGGAACTGAAACACAGTGCAGACCAACAAATAAATGTCATTTTATAAGACAAACTAAGAGCTAAAGATTCACAGTAAAATTACTACTTAAAAGCTTACCATGGTTCTTTTTTCAAATGCACTCATTTGTCGCTTCTGGAACTCTTGCCGGTAGGCAAGCAGGACTCTCCTCAGCTGATCAACAAGCTGATTAGGTGTCAAGTATGGGTACTGCACAATTAAAAAAAAGGGGGGGGGGGGGGAGGAAGAAATAAAGAAAGAAGAAGACTTTAACAACGTGATCACAAGAAAGATGCAGTATTTGTCTATGCTCCTAAACAGACTGGAAAAGATTCCCAACCAGAACAAGGCTAACATCAGTCAACAAGAACATATGTTACTTTTCAGCACAATAAAAAAGGGAATGGGAGGAAGATAGTTTAAAAAAGAGCCCTTTCATTTCATACGCCCATTGTGTGCCTGTATGTATACTGCTTAATGAACTAACAATGAAGCCCAGGGAAGCATAGGGGAAGTTACTGAGCTTCTTAATTGTAGTGTTGTAAATTGCGGACTAAGTAGAAAGGAATTAAAATGGACGAAAAGATAAACTTGCCTTCGGTGGGAACTGAACCCACGACGTTTGGATGACGCGTCCAATGCTCTACCGCTGAGCTATGAAGGCAGTCGTCATCCCCCCATCCACTTTATTGAGTATTTATGTACATAATCCTGGGAGTGCTAGGTAGCACCACTCGTAGCCACGGTGGCGAGTGTGGAACCCTCTTTCTGGCCAAGAGGTGTCACGTAGAACGCGATCTTATGGCAAGATGGCTGCTGCCCAGTAAACCTTCGCATGCTACCTAAAGGCATCAAGTCTGCTGCAACGAGGCCCAAGTTATGAAATAACGAAAGGGAAGGGGTCAAGGGCTTGTTCATTTGTTAGAAACAACTTAAGGGGGGACCCGGCTCTTAGAGACCGAAAATTGGCCAAAAAATCGCATTTTCAGTCTCTTCATTTTTGCCTTCCCGACATGTTTCCGCACCTATCTCCAAATTTTGGATCCACAAAAGTGCATATTTCTTGCGTTATTGTGCTGTAAATATGCGATTCCGCGAACCTTGCCCCTCAAAATTGGGACAAATTGCCTCGATTTTGACCGCCCATAGCTCGAAAACTACGCACTCGGCCGCCGCCATTTTGGTGTCGTTGGAAAGCCCGCGTTTCTGGCGTCATTTTTTATTCGCTTAGCCACCCTGTGCACACTCCGCGAGCAAGAAAAAGGCTCGCAAACATGGGGCCCAACACGCGTTGCTATTAGTCAGTCCATAGCACGTGATCCGAACGGCGCGCTCTGGTTGGTCTAAGTGCCGGATTTCCGCGCCGCCATCTTGAGTGAGACTCGGAGCCGCACCTGGCCAAGCCGCCATTTTGCAGAGGTCGTTTCATTGCGCTTTCGTCGTGTTCTCTTCGCGCTTATCGCTCGCGAACTTCGTCATGCCTGGCGGGGCATCGAAGCACCACACGCTGAATCAGTTCGGGCGGAAACGCGCGGCGATAACGCGCGGCGATAACGTGACATCGCGCCGCATGGCCACGCAAACGGCAGCCGTTCACGAAGCACCGCCAAACAACGCCGTGGCTGAAAACGGTCCGCCCGCTTAGTGGAGCACGAGACCGTTTCATTTCCTCACACTGGTCGCGTGAGGGTAGATTCGGTGCTCGTGACAGAGGACATGGCACGGGTGATGCGTGCCGGCGAGAAAGCTACGATTGAGCGGCTTGCATCGACGCCGGCGATCACGCGGAAGATCGACACCTTCAGCCGACTAAGTGCCGCGGAAACAGCGACTACGGAAGCTGCAGCGCCGTACACCATCGTCGACCTCGATGCTGTCAACGATCTCTTTGAGTCTCTGCGTTGCTACTGGTGCAGAGGTGCAGTAAAGCTTGTACGTGGCGATCGCGAGTACGGTCTCGCGGTGAAACTCTCAGCGTTGTGCGACAACTGCGGCGACATCGCAGAGACATGGAGCTCACATCGCACGGAAAGTTCTCAGAAGTGCAACCCAGAAAAGCAGTTGCAAAAAAACACAAGGACTCTGTGCATCCGGATAATGCACCTGGAGTATTCTGAATGGCACTGGCAAGCTTCGCGTAAAGTTTGTGTCAGTAAACACCTTGTCAACCGTTTTTTCTCGTTTTCTCATTATTGCTATTTTGGTGCTTTTGCAGTTTTGGAGGAGTAATATCTTGGGTTCTAGATGTGCTACTGCTAAAATTCCTTTTTTGCCAGGATGATAAACTAGTATAGAATGAAGTGAGACTAAATTGCACAGATTTATTCTGAAGAAAATTTTACAAAAATAACATTGACGTATTAACGTCCAGCTGGAGTTTCACTCTTGAATGTTTGACATGCCATAACTTTTGACCAAATTTTACTACATACAGTTTTCATTCCAGATCATTATGATATGCTGATTTACCCTGTAACTCACTCAGTTTAGGAAAACATCTTCCTCCCAAAGGGACAGATGAAATGTCTGATAGTGTAAGAACTACATATTGTATTAGGAAATTAATTGCATATTTGAAATCAGCACACAAATATACATTAACTCAGCAAGTTTCACCAAAATCGGTCAAGGAGTTTTGAAAAAAAGTTCAAAGCGCAGGGTCCCCCCTTAATGAACCAACGAACAATGAAGCTTAGGAAAGCATAGGGGAAGTTATTGAGGTTCTTAATTGTGTTATAATTGTGGAGTAAGTAGAAAGGAATTAAAGCGGATGAAAAGGCAAACCTGCCTTCGGTGCAAACCGAACCCACCACCTTCGGATGACACGTCTATCGCTGAGCTATGAAGGTGGTCGTCCCCCGTCCACTTTATTGAGTATTTATGTACATAATCCTAGGATTGCTAGGCAGTGCCGCTTGTAGCCATGGTGGCGAGTGTGGTACACTCTTTGCCGGAACACTCTTTTGTGGAATGTTCGATTTTCATACAATTCAATTTCTTTTTACTTACTCCACTAATTACAATACAATTAAGAAACTCAATAACTTCCCCTATGCTTTCCTAGGCTTCATTGTTTGTTGGTTTATTAAGTTGTTACTAATAAAACGAGCCCTTGACCCCTTCCCTTTCATTATCCTTTCATTATTTCATAGCTTGGACCTCACTGCGGCAGACTTGGTGCCTTTAGGTAGCATGCGAAGGTTTATTGGGGAGCAGCCATCTTGCCATAAGATCATGTTCTATGTGACGCCTCCCAGCAAGAGAGTGTTCCACACTCGCTGCCATGGCTACAAGTGGTGCTGCCTAGCACTCCCAGGATTATGTGCATAAATACTCAATAATGTGGACAGGGGGACGACCGTCTTCGTAGCTCAGCGGTAGAGCACTGGATGTGTCACCCGAAGGTTGTGGGTTCGGCGCTCACCGAAGCCAAATTTGTCTTTTCGTCCACTTTAATTAGATGCGAAGCAGCTTATGGACGGGGCTATGTCACTCCCTCCCTCCCTCCATCCACCCGCCGTGTGGCGTCCACACCCGCACTGGGCATCCTCCTCCGCCCCTCCTCTCCTTGTCTCATCTCCTCTCGACATTCCTCCTCTCCTCTCTGAACGGCGCACGTACAACGATAAAGAATCTCTCCTTGACTATGGAAACGCTCTTTCTTCGATGAACGCTTTACCAGCTCACAAGGAGCGAAAACGCGCCCTCGCCCGCGACAGACAATGCTGACGCAGGCAGCGTCTGCTAGCATCAAACCGATGCAAATGCGGTGTGCACCTCCTGTGTTGCTTCGCATCGCCTCATGGTCCCCTTTAGCAGGAGACGGTGTAATTTTTTTTTCCTTTCCACTTACTCCACAATTACAATACTACAATTAGGAACCTCAATAACTTCCCCCATGCTTTTCTAGGCTTCGTTTTTTGCAGGTTCATTAAGCTGTTTCCAGCAAATGAATGAGCCCTTGACCCCTTCCATTTCGTTACACATGTACTGAAGGCACAAACAGAAGCACATACTTAAACAGAAATGCTATTGTAGACTCCCCCTCCCCCCCCCCAACACCCCTCTGATGTGGCCTTTGATCATGGGCCATGCAGAAGAAAAGGAACTTTTCAAATACCGCGCTTCTAGAACGCCAAATGTGACAAGCGCTGGCTCATTCAAAAGGTGCCCGCAAACAGTGAAATATGGGCGTTGCTAATCTGCTTACCTTGACTTTAATTTCATCAATCATCTTATGGAGGTCCAGCGACAGCTTAAAGGACGGCCCAGAGCCCTCTGAAGGGATACCTGTTGCTAGAAAAAAAAAAAAGAACACAATAAATGCAATCATTGGTTCCATGAAACACCTGTGCACAGCCAAATAAAAATATGGCAAGAAGGTTTTGTCTTTTTTTTCCCTGTGGAGCTTTACATGAAGTACTAGAGGGCAGGAACCTCGCAGCTTGCATCAATAGGAGCTGCAAGCGTGGTGGCTACACAAGTGCAGGAATGACGAATAACACATGAATTTGCCTGATCATCGTTCTTATGGCTTCACATGACATTGTGACTTACCGTAGTGAACATTTTCAAACAGCGTGAGAATACGGGGACACTATAAAGAAAAGGCACAGGACACCATGAGAGCTCGCAGTGTACTATGTGTTTTCTTTCTAGTGTCCTCATCTTCTCATGAATTTTTAAAATGTTTGGAAAGCTATCAACCAAATAGCCCACCAGAATGTTCTACTAACTTAGTGAACTCATAATTTTCAACAAGCTAGTTCACAAAAGCATACACAAATGTAGCAGTTCAGGCGAGTTGGTATGTCATGACGTTTAAGCATTTCATCATCATCATAATCAGCCTATTTAGGTCCCCTGCAGGACGAAGGCCTCTCCCATCGATTTCCACTCCACCCTATCCTGAGCGAGTTGGTTCCACTTTACGCCCGCAAACTTTTTAATTTCATCGCTCCACCTAACCTTTTGCCTGCCTCTGTTGCGTTTTCCCTCTCTTGGTATCCATTCCGTCGCTCTTACTGTCCATCTGTTATCTGTTCTCCTCATGACATGTCCTGCCCAGGTCCACTTCTTTCTTTTAATTGATATAATAATATCGGCTACTCCTGTCTGTTCTCTGATCCATTCCGCTCGTTTTTTATCTCTTAGCGTTACCCCTATCATTTTTCTTTCCATTGCACGTTGCGCGCTCCTTAGTTTCATCTCTAGTCTTTTAGTTATCCTTCACGTTTCTGCACCGTACGTTAGTACTGGGAGAATGCAGTGATTGAATACTTTTCGCTTTAGTGAGAGCGGTAAGTTTCCAGTCATGATTTCGTAATTCCTTTTGAATGCGCTCCAGCCCATCCTTATTCTACGGAGAATTTCTTTTTCGTGGTTAGGAGTTCCTGTTATTAACTGTCCCAGGTATACATATTCGTTTACACATTTTAAGGGTTCATTGTCGATTGTAAATTCCTGTTCCTTAGCTAGGCTATTGAGCATAACTTTGGTCTTTTGCCTATTCATTTTTAACCCAATTTTAATACTTTCCCTGTTTAGGTCATTAATCATGTTTTGTAGTTCGTCTCCATCATTGCTAAAGAGTACAATGTCGTCTGCGAATCTTAAATTGCTGAGATATTCTCCATCTATTCGAATGCCCTTTTCTTCCCAGTCTAGATGTTTAAAGATCGGGATTTCTCTGCTTTTCTCATGTAGGAGTAGTGTGGCTGTGCAATCTTTGTATATGTTGTTTATGATTTTCACGTATACGCCAGGTACCCCTTGTCGTCGTAGAGCTTCTAGAACTGCTTGTATTTCTATGGAGTCAAATGCTTTCTTGTAGTCGATAAACGCCATATAAAGAGGTTTGTTATATTCGGCGTACTTCTCAATTACTAGGTTGATAGCGTGGCTGTGGTCCATTGTCGAGTAACCTTGCCTAAAACCAGCTTGTTCTCTCGGTTGGTTAAAGTCGAGGGTTTCTCTTATCCTTGTAGAAATTACTTTTGTAAATAGTTTGTATATTACTGGCAGTAGGCTAATTGGTCTGTAATTCTTTAACTCCTTCATGTCACCTTTCTTGTGGATAAGGATTATGTTAGCATTTTTCCAGCTGCGCGGTACACTACATGTCCTGATACATTTCGTGAAGAGCGATGCAAGTTTTTCAAGTACAATATCTCCTCCGTCTTTGATCAAGTCGGCTGTTATACCATCTTCACCAGCTGCTTTACCGCGGGACATGCTGTTGACAGCTTTTTTGACTTCTTCAGCGGTTATGCATGGAATTTCGGTGTCCTCCTCTGGTTCTATTTCTATTAACGTTGTATGGTCTGTCTGGGAGCTGTACAGTTCCGTGTAGAAATCTTCTGCTACCTTTACTATTTCGTTGAAATTATTGATAACGTTACCTTGCTTATCTTTTAGCGCATGCATTTTATTTTGTCCTAAGTGCAGTTTCTTTTTGACCGATTTAATGCTGGTGCCTTTTTCTACTGCTTTCTCTATTTCTCTCGTGTTAAAGTTTCTTATATCTCTTTGCCTGGCTTCACTGATCAACTTTGATAGTTCTGTGAATTCAATCTTATCTTTGGGCGAAGTTACTTTCATTTGTTGACGTTTTTTTATTAAGTCCTTGGTAGATTGGGACAACTTATTTGTTGTTTGCGTTGCTGTTTTGCCTCCGAGTTCTATCGCTGTTTCAAGGATTGTTTTCGTTAGAGTTTTGTTTATTTCTTCTACATCGTCACCTTTTTCGCCTAAGGCCTCGAACTTGTTGCTTAGGGCGACTTTAAATTCTTCGTTCTTCGATCTGATTACCTCTAGATTACATTTTTTTCTAGTAAATAATTTAGTTCTTGTTTTCTTTAGGTTGAGTACAATCTTTGCTCTTACTAATCTATGATCGCTGCATTTTATCTTCCCCACTACTTCTGTGTCTTGAATTATACCTGGTTGAGCTGTGATAAATGCTTAAATGAAAGCAATATCTTCTGTACTTGGACACATTCAGGGAGTGTCAATGCCTTGGGCCTTTAGCGCAGCTCAAAAAAAGTTAGACAAAGGGTGGAGGGGGGCAGGCAAGGGAAACGGTGAACTGCTAACACTGAAACTGTTTATCTGAGCTATCCTTACCGACTTTCTATCTCATTCTGAGCTGTGATAAATGCTTAAATAAAAGCAATATCTTCTGTACTTGGACACATTCAGGGAGTGTCAATGCCTTGGGCCTTTTAGAGAAACTGTAGCTCCACGAAACTTGGGAAAATAAAAGCAGACAAAGCACAGAAAATAAAGGCACAACAGACACCAGACAAATCAATGTTGACTAAAGGTGAAAAAAGGGGGGACTAGACTAAGCATCATATTCATGGATGCTTAATGACCACAGCACCCAAGGTCCACCTAAGAATTTCTCGCAGGGAACTTTGGTTTGATGAACAGTACCTATAAAATAGAGCCTTTGTTTACTTTTTAATAACAAGAGGGACTAAGCAGCCCACCTGTACAGCACAAAACCATAAAACCACCACATGATATACGGGCCTTTTGTAGAAATTGCACTCCTAGCATGAACAAACTAAGCACCCCACGCATGACCTGGAAGAAGGTACATGCAGCACTCACAGGCACTTGCTCAGACAGTTTGTACTAGAGCTGTGCGAACAGTAAAATTTTGAGTGTGAAGTGAATCGGCATATTAATGTTCCAAGTCTGAATTAAATCAAATGTTATTCAAACACTAATTTCATGTTAAGTTACAGAAAAAATGTCCCCTATATATGAAAAGAAAAAAAAGTGTACAGCATATCCACGGAGTGAATGATGATGAGTGGGCGAAGCTCGGGAGGTTTATCGTAGATCGTGCCAAGTTCCGTAATTAATTTAGTTAACGCGCACGCTACGAATCCTCATGGTTCAACTATGCACAAGTGAAATCTCCCATTGGCACTTCATTACAAGTCAAGATCCAGTGCCTATATATATACATATATATGGGTTGCCGGTGAACGCTTCTCCAACGCGAGCAGTCGGTATTTCTCAATCAAGAAACTCGCTAGGAGACGCTGCCTGCGCCAACGTTGTCTCTCGCGGGTGAGGGTGCGTTCTCCTCCTTTGCGAGCTGGTAGAGCGTTCCTCTAAGAAAGAGCGTTTCCATAGCCAACGCGCGCCTTTCGCTCTCTCTCTGTCTCTCTCTCTCTGTCTCACAAGACAGCAGAGGCACGCGCCGGGAGAGAGAGAGACAGGCACGCGCCGAGGGCGAGCGCGTGCCTCCCAGTACGCGGGTTATGCCTGACGACTGATGCCTGACGCGGGACAAGGTTAGACTAAGAGGAGCTTTGCCCCTAAAAATTTACTGCATGACTGGAGTACACCTACAATGCCGTTCCTGGAAAAAGAGCAGACAAGTCCCAAATAACAGTGCAACAGAGGATTGTGCACATGCATAGGTTCACTTCATAGCAGTACAGAACTGTTAACTATGCTGCAGTATACAAATGTTATGCATGCAGTGAAGCATGCAGTGTAGTATGCATGTTATGCACACAGTGAAGCATACTGCACGTGGAAATGGGCTACTCGTCATGGTACACAGTAAATTTTCTCCCTTTGTTACAAACCTTGAAGAGTTCGAACAGTAAAGGTTATGCGTGAATTGAATTTAATAGCCAATACTATTACAAAATTATTCAGAAGTTCAAATACTCATACACTCCTAGTTTATATTACAGTGTAGACCTTTCATAACGTAAGCTGCAGAACTTGTGAAAGTCCATGTTATAAGCAGTATTGTGCAATAACCAATGCATGCATTTTTTTGTCTTTTACAGGTGACAAACAAGCAACATACCTTTCAAACACAACTTACTGCACGTGTCACTCACACAAACATCCAAAACAACCACAACAAAGCATGAAAGTTAGGCTCGCATTACAAGTGCATCATCTGTGAATAAATAACGCTGTGATTTTTGTTTCTTTCCCTTTTTTTTTTCTTTTTGTTACACAGCCTTAAGAGGTAAACTTACGCAAGTCACTGAGGTTGGTGTTGATCCGTCCCTCACGCTCGTCCTTGTACTCCTCCCATGCCAGCTTGCGCTCCTCTTCAGTGAGTTCTTCTGAACTGATGTTCTGAAGCAAGGAGTCGTGCTCGTGGTAGGACACAATCCAGTCCTTGTTGCGAATTAATAGCTCTGCCAGTAGCCGGTCCTTTAAGAGAAAAAAGAGAGAGAGAGAGGGGTGGGGGGGGTGGGGAATGAAATACGTCAGAACAAGGAGGCACACAGTTTGTTGGGACTAATCTCATTGTCCATGCCTCCCTAGGTGTACAACTGAAACAATGGGTCTCAGAAGCATGTTTAAGGATAGACGATGTTTTCTGGAGCATACTGGATGCAACTTGTGCCCTCTTTTAGGAAATGTTGACATCTTTTCTGAAGAATTTTCCAGCACTACATGATACATACACATCGCTGAAAGCCAAGCACACACATCTCTTTAGTGAAGTTTTATAAATTACATGCAAAATGTTAAAAGTTGCTTCTAAAGAAAAAAGGGAGGGAATGGGGAAGAAAATGACACTGCAGTGGTTTTTTCAAAGAAACAGTACAATGCTGCAAAAAGCTGGCATGCAACCTGCTCATGATAATTAAAGGTTTGCTGTAGTGCGTTGCCTATATAATCATTTGGTAAGCGCACACAAACGAAGGTAGGAGAAATTTAATTTATCGCTAATTTCATGAATATGCAGAAGTTGTGTCTTCTAGAGAAAAATGGAAAACTGACAAAGGAAGGAACAACCTCATCCAAGAGAAACAAAAGAGGAAATTCTATATTATCTATAGAATGTTTAGCTGTGCTTTAATACAGTGGCTTCACACCATTTTCATGCCTGCGAACCCAGGGACCACAAAATTCGAGGGAGCCGCAGGGCGAGCGCACATGCCATTAATTATGCAAGCACACACAGGTGAATGAGCTATGACCCGTGAAAGCTGGTGGTCCTTTCCCACTCTTAGCACACTTCCTCGCATGACACCATTCCACAGCGGCAAAAGCCAACTTTAGAAGAATCAGTTCGGCGGCTGATTGACACTGTACAAAATTTTGTACATATAGGCGCTTCATTTGCATAAACACACTGTTTATGGTAGGCGGAAATTAAAATGGCACCAATATGGTAGGCATGCACTGCAGACTGAGAGTACCTTATCCAGATAGATCACATGGTCACATGAGGCTAACATATGCCAGGCCATGGATAGCAAAGGCCAGAAAACATTTATAACTGCTGTCCTTCGTTTATTTTTCATGGTGAGGTTAGGGCTGTTGACCATGAGACATATAATTGGTGGGGCTGTAGATGCCAAAACCACAATAACAATGCAAGTTGTTTTTGATGTTCTTGAGCAGCTTTTGTAGCAAGAAAATTATGGCTCGGAGCCATCTCACTGCATTGCCAAGGGGCGAAGTTCATGCATGGAATACGAAGAAAAAAAAAATCTGGCATATGGTTGTGCTACCTTTGTGAATAGTAACCCGTCCTTTTAGAGTGTGTCTCAGATATTTGAAACCATTCAAACTCTGTTGGCCTGGTGTCACACAACCATGTAACAGTGCAAACTACTTCTGGCAAATGTGTCAATACATAA
Source organism: Hyalomma asiaticum (assembly GCA_013339685.2). Lineage (NCBI taxonomy): Eukaryota > Metazoa > Arthropoda > Arachnida > Ixodida > Ixodidae > Hyalomma > Hyalomma asiaticum. Next base: position 25,504,526 of record CM023483.1, read on the forward strand.
AATGAAGTTTTGTAAGGTGTGACAGTATTATTACTCAATTATTTAACTAGGAGGACAGGATAAGCAGAGTACTGGCTACTCTGTCTTCGCTAACAGCTCTGCCAGTCACAAGAGGAGGGGCTGTACATTAAGTTGAAATGGCAGATATTTTGAGTTTGTTACCAGTCTATGCATTCCACTATTACTACCAAAGCTATTTACACTCCATAAGCCAGCAAATACATAGATCAAGTAATCTTCCATGCCGTACAAAGTGCCAGAAATCCCTGTTATTTTCAAAACTCTCCACAATAACTTGCAATTCAATCACTGGAATTTCTTCGTTTCTGCTCTTGGTAGCAAAGTACTTTTCCATACTTTAAGGATGCCTCTTACACAAGCCTGATGGCTATTCATAGAGAGCTGTGACACCTATTTTAGCATACAGACATGACTAAGATGATTTGAGCGTGCTAACATGACTTCGCTTAAACTTACCTTAGGCACCATGGGTGTAGGTCGGTTGCTCTTGCTGTCCGGACTGAAGCTGTAGAGCTCCAGCAGGTCAGCCGCATTGAAGTGACGCTCTATCTGCTGTTCATCCACCACACGGCATGACAAGGACTGCTTGCTCACCTGACGATCATAGATCTTCTCCTCCATTGTTCCCTGGACAAAGTGACAGACAGCGGGAGTTCCGCCACAAATTGAGACCACATCCCGTACAATATTTCTGCTTCATAAGCAACCACTAGGAAAAGAAAAAGCACTGAAGTAATACATAACCATGCAGCCTGATCCATGACTGCAGTGTATAGACTCCCAACCAGTCTACATGATGAACTTTTCATTGTCTTTCCTTTCGTGGGACATACTTTTAAACCATTTGAGTAATTTTGCCGTGCATGTGTGGCCGTGCATGTGTGCCGTGCATGTGTGCATGTTTGCCGTGCATGTGTTTTCCATCCCGAAAGACCTTTGCCGTACAGGTACAGTTTCCATTCTCCATTTGAAATTTTGCACCATAATGGCGATGCATGCTTACCGGAATGTGCTGCCACCTCAGACGATTTGGAAGTGTGGAAGGGATACCTTCTTGCAGAGATAAACGAAACTGATTTCTAGCTTTAGCTTTTGCCACCTGCGGCAACAGGTGGCAAAGCCCTTTTGCAGTTTCGGTTTCGCCACGTGACAATGGTGGCGCGTGAAACTTGATTTTTATCTTTCTAGACACTCCCTTGCAGAGGTGGCGGAGGCTGACTTCCATCCTTATTGGCACTGCTCTTAGCTTGTTTACCACCGACACTCATGAGGTAGTCCCTCTCTCCTCATTTAATGAGTTTCCCTTGAGTTTTTCAGATGCAAGGCAGAGTGGTGACATGACCAAACGTGTTGCCCGCTCTCTTGACAGCGATGACATTTCCAACTCAGACTTCCGAACTTCCTAAACTTCGAAGGCGCTGTGCATAGACCTTTGTTTCAAGGAATACCGCACAATGAAATATTATTGAACATTTTGCAGTTCTGAGTGATGCTGATGCCAAAATACTGTTACTGTTTTTTTTTTTTTAACAATTTATTCCCAACTTTACATCTGTTCTACATCCAAAATCGGCAATAAAGTAATTTGACCATCTCGGAAAGTTGTTTTTTGAAGGATTCAACCCTCAAAGGGTTAAAGCATCGTGTGATTAGCAGTAATGTGATCACCTTCATTCAATGACATACGTTTCACCAAGCTGAATATATCCACTAAGGATAATAATGCAAATACTAGCTACACCAGAAGTCCCAACACAGTTAATTTTTTCTGCGCACAATATATCTGTGGAATGAACTACTCATCAAAGTAGTATGAATTACACATATTTTTGTGCTTATTATTTGGAGTGGCTTTCTTTTTGTGCATGCACTAGCACATTTAAATAATTATCTGTTTTTATTTGTGAATTATGTATGCCACCTTTCACAGTGGTCTCTAATACAGTATTTAGAATGTACACAATCGGCAGCAAATGTGTTTCGATCTGTGCTGCTTCAACACAATGCCCTGCCACACTTGATGTGCGGAGAATGTTATTATTGCTTTTGTAGCCCGTAACGTGATGCCTTTGGGCAAATGTAGGCAACAAACAAACAAAATAAATAAATAACTAGATTACAGTGCTATATGAACTTTCTTGTGCACTGATAAACAAATGCAGGCATTTAACTCATCATCACTGTCACGAGCAATTGGTACAGTCTTTTAAACCACATTGCATCCACCTCTAGCCGTGAAACATTCAGTGATGAGCTGAATATGTTGATTATTAAAAGTGTGTGGTGATGATGTATTTCACTTTTTTTTCTGCAATTTTATCTTTTGCTTGTATTTTTCTGTGATGTAACTTCTGTCCCATTACTCAATACCATTCAATGGGCCTGTAAGGTATTGTGAATGAATTAAATATACACCTGTATAATTTTCCTGGATGCCCTTTCAACCAAATGTGCTAAACATCTAGCTCTGCCTTAAATCACTACAGCTACAACCGGAATAGCTCTAATGGCCTTCCAGTACACTTATCATAAATGTCAGTGCTTGTAGTACTGTGACAGGATGTAGCAAACACAGCAAATATACTTTAGGAACAAACAGAATATCCTGTGATGTCTCCTTTCCAACCCTGGTACACATCAACACCAAACAGCAGTAAGGGTGACATCTACTATAAATGCAATGAAACATATATCAGGCCCTTGGGTTTGCTTCAAAACATAGTATGTATGCTCGAACCTCATTATAATGTAATGAGGTATAGTATAATAGATTAACTTATATTTCCCTTGAAATCCCCATATGTATACATGCATTTGAAACCTCATTTTAAGAAAGTGAAATTGACCTTTCAATGGATGTAACAAACTGAAGTTGTCTTTGAAACTAAAAGCCATGCGCATCCATCCCGACAGTTTTTCTCTCTGCTACGTTTGGTGGCCGTACGACGTGGCAATTCAAAACTCCCGCAAATATTTTGCAAGGCAAGTGCTGCACCCTGAAGTAAAAGCAAATCTTAAGTAAAAGAAGTTTATGTAACCAAGAGATGGCACTATACACATGAGGAGGACACATGCACAACACAGTGAGAAAACATGCGGGATATAATACTGACATGACAGCACATTGCTGTGAGCATTCCATGTTTTAGGAAGGGGCCCAATAAATGGCTGCAGAGGACTAGATGCAATGAAGTAAAAGTCACCTTGCAAATATTTCACTGGCGTATACAGCAAGCTCTCATTAATTTAAACTTGAAGGGCTCCAAGAATTTTATTAGAATTAACCAGAAGTTTAAATAATAAGATGCAAGCAGAAGTATAACTCAGTGCAACACACCTAAGAAAAATGGAGTTGGCCAATTATCATGTGCACTGTTTCCACCTCAATGTTACGTTACTTTATTTCTGCTAGTAACCTTAAAAGTTTTGACACATGCTGGCAGGCAACTGCGTTTACTTACGGCTGTTAGAAAATATACGAGCATGAAATTTCTTCTAGAAGGAACCAAAGGGAGCAATAGTTTTGAGAAGGATAAGCAAAAAGTATGAATTAACAGAATTGAATAGTGCAGTTCGAATTAAGCAGCACTTAAATACAATAAAAACATCGTATGCCAACCAAAAGTTTGAAATTTGTTTGAATTAACTGATAGTGTCAATGATTTCTTTGTTTGCCCACCTGTGCAAGCATACGGTAGACAAAGACTGGTTTCTTCTGGCCAAACCGATACACTCGGAAGATGGCCTGAACGTCATGTGTAGGGTTCCATGAGGCATCCATGAGCACTACACGGTTGGCACCCACAAGATTAGTGCCCAACGAGCCTGCCTTGGTGGAGATGAGGAACAGGCGGCCACGGGGGTTGTTTTCATCGTTGAACATTTCTATCCACCGTGCACGCAAATCCACTGACGTTGACCCATCCATTCGGAAGTAGTCAATGCCGCGGACCCATGTGTTGTGGCAGTCACGTAGTGGGTCGGTGGGATCTACGAGGGCTGTCTCCGGATTCACAGCAGCTGCCCGTTCATCGCAGAGTTCAAGCAACCTCTCTACCATGTCAAGGGTCAGCAGGCTTTGGCTGAACAGTAACCTGCAAAAGAAATGGCATGTAGTACTGCCTAAACAACAGCTGCATTTCACTATACAGAGTTAATAAAATAGTGGACACATTGTTGAGTCTATTGGCACAGCAGTGCATCGCAAGCCTAAAGATTGGTTATTACTACTGTACATGGCCACAGGTAACACTCATGTACAGCTCAGAACATTTATAATGTAACTGTTTATAGAGCAGGACCGGCTATAATGCAGTCTTTTCTGACCTCCGTTTGAGATCCTGCATAACTTCATGCATATGCGTACCACTTCTATGTTGTTGTTGTTGTTTTGTGGGGTTTAACGTCCCAAAACCAGCTCTGATTATGAGAGATGCCGTAGTGGAGATCTCCGGAAATTTCGACTACCTGGGGTTCTTTAACATGCGCTGACATCGCACAGCACACGGGCCTCAACATTTCGCCTCCATCGAAATGCAGCCGCCGCGGCTGGGATTCGATCCCGCGACCCTCGGATCAGCAGCCGAGTACCATAGCCACTAGACCACCATGGCGGGGCCAGCTTCTATGTGCAGCCCCCAGAAATATAAGACTGGTTATAATGCGGCTGCTGGGAAATCCCATGTAAAATTGAGGTAGTAGTCAGCAGGCTTCACAAAAGGAAGTGTGCCGCCTAAGAAGAGCGCAACAAATCGTCATGAAGGAGGAAGAAGCATAATGAAAAGAACAGGCATGCAAAACACAGACACAAGGGAAGAGAAGTTGACAACACGAACGCCAACTATCAACTGAAGCAGAGCACAGAGGTGGAAAAAAAAGAAGAAACACAACTCATCTGCGCATGCTCAGGAATGGTGTTGTTTTGGGACGTAAAACCACAAAAATCAATCAATCACCTATAACACTCGAACGAAACATACTTTACAAGGCAAAGTTGGTTATTGGCACATTGCTATTTCATTGACATAATGAGTGTAAAGACACAAGAGGCAATACCAAGACCACTTGGAGGAGAACACATGCAAGGGCGCAGTGTTAAAATGTTAAATATGTTAAATGTGGTGGTGACCATTTTTGGAATACTCAACATGACATTTACAATGGAATGTTAGAGATGTTCTATATGGACGATAATTCTACATACCCTAGTTCAAATGTACAAATTGTCTTTTTGCTACAAGTAAGGATACAGATGTAGTCCCAGACCCACATGTACAGATTTACTCTCCCTATTTAGCAGTTCTAGCGTTTCCTTGGATGTTCCATGTGGAATCATAGCAGTAACATTGCGCATGCATAGAGCACTCACTCCCCTTAACCACCACATTCAAGACACCAAGGGCTGTGCTGCACTGTGCCACTGCAAATGGGCTTATACACTGCAGTCCAATTATAACAATATTGAAAAAAAGTATGATCACTATAACAGACTACTATCCCCATATCTGGGCTGCCAAGCATAACTCAAAATTTTCGCTTGCACTTGAAGAGAGAAATTGCAGGACGTGCACTTCAAGAAAAAAATATGTTTATCATGTTTAATGAGCACCTCAAGCTTTACGTGAACTAGAGTAGTTTGAAATAAGCACTTGCAAGTCCACTTGTTTGTGGGGCATTTGCAGTTTCACTACTGCCATGTACACTGCGTCCAATCGATCAGCAACTCATTCCCAGACAGCACACCTTGCATAGTCATAAGGTGTCTTGCTTGTCACTGTCGCTGATGCTGTCGGCACCATCACATGATGCCGCACCTGCCACACTACCTGGTGACGACACATTGTCAGCGATCGCATCGTCAGTGACCTTGCAGACTACAGCAGCTGGCTTTTATGAACTCCATGGGAACACCATTCCTGTCGATGTTTATGGCATACTCAAAGCACTCAGTGATGCCAGCAGTTTCCACTGTGTGGTTCCCGCATCATGGGGTGTTTCGTGCAAACACACAAAGCCCCAATTGTCTTATCATGCCCTGTCGTGGCATCATTCTTGAGAACTCAGCACCGTGAATGTTGAATTCAGAATGGAAAATGCAGTTCAGAACATGTCATTATAAGTGGTTTTTCCCTCTCATAGCCTCAATGCATTAGTCAATACTCTCGAGTCAACTTATTGTTACAACCAATATATCATTACATGTGGTACCGCTACAGTAGACTGCACCGTACTGGCCTTTTACCACCGACATAACTGGAGCTACTCATGCTGATGAAACAGTGCTGGTGCATGTTAACCCCTTAAGGGCGACTGCTCATGACGAGCTGAGCTCGTCATGAGCAGACACCAATTTTTTGCTTATGACGAGCTTCGGTCGTCATGGGTCTTCCTATGACGACCACAGCTCTGAGGTGGTGCTGTCGAGCCCACATTATCAAATGCTGCTTTTTACTTAAAAACAGAGATGACAGCACAGGTTCCGTTATGAGCATTTTGTTCAATGAGATTTTGACACTAGATGGCAGGATGAGTGCCCTGCATTTCCCGTGCATTACGGACAAGCACGGCCACATCTGTGCAGCGTTCTCCCATAAGAAAAATCTGTCCATTTCAGAAGATGAAAACGTGAGTGATGAATACTTCGTTGCCTTAATTGATTCTTCAAGTGAAGAAGATAGTGATAACGTTTTTACAGACAGCCACTTTGAAGCGGAAGGAAGCATGGACGATACAATGGCCAGCTTTCGCGAATGGTACACACCGGACATTCCAGCCAGATCTCCACTGTTTGAACTCAAGGGTTCTTCAGGAGTGATGATCACAGTAAGCTCTACCCGTCAACCACATGAGCTTTTTAAAGCTTATATTTATGATGAACTGCTTGATGTTATCATAGCAGAAACAAACTGGTGCGCCTGTCAGCTGTTGAATTCCAGTAAGCTGGGCCAAACATCCATGCTTCCGAAGATGGTATTCGCTTATGTGGTATTCGCTTATGAAGCGAAACGGAAATGGCAAAAACATCCACAAAGGAACCCGGATCAGGTTCAGGTGGTGCGAGAAGGCTCTCTGTTATTAAATATTAAACTTGTAGATAAAAAGTTGACAAATACGAGTGCTCAAATGCTTGCACGTGCCCATACATGCTCACACACACACAAGTGCATTCAGCACAGCCTCTTATGAATAGGTTATTTTTAGGGATGTGCGAACATTCGAAATTTTGAATAATTTTCTAATAGTGTATGCTATTTGATTCAACTCGCACTTAAAATTTACTATTCAAACTATTCGAAGTTGGTAATTAAGCGGAAAAAATAAGCTATGTCGAATGTCAAGTGGCCCGTTCCCGCAGTAGTCCGCTTCGCCGCATAACATCAACGTATTGCGGCGAAGCTAACCCCAATGTACTGTAGCGAAGTTAGCTCAGCATTCTGTTGCCCAATTCTCTGCTAAAGGGTCCCTGAAATGGTTCTTTGACATTGTGTCATTGATTAGGCAACACAATTGTGAAATCATTCACCCCATAAATAAAGCGAAGCAGCCTGCACTAAGGTAGCTACAGGCTTATTTTTGTCGCCTTCCTCCTTACCACTGCTGTTCCTCCTCAACTCGATCAGCTGCGGAGTGCGCGCTAGCGACAACTGTGCCTCCCGCGTCAGCCAATGTGCCAAGCCCTCCGTAGCGACATAGCGGCGCGATATCTTTACTAAGGTCGCCGGCCCCAGCAGTGCTATCCTCTGTAATAGAGCACCGGCGACTCGTGTGTACGCCGCTAGATGCCGCGACGATACCGTTGGCTGCCGTTCAGTGCTCGTGACGTCACGTGGATTCCGCTTCGTGGGATGGGGCGGTTGAAAACGCTTCGAGTCGCGTCGATCTCTCACGATGTGCGTATTTAAACCTTTGTAGTAAATTACATGCTTAACACAAAGTGCTGATATTGCTATGCTAATGATCAGAAGGACTAGGGCTATTGGTGCAACGCATTTGTACGAAATCACCAAAACCATTTCAGGGTCCCTTTAAGGCGAGTGCACACTAGCGGAAAAACGCACGTGGCACGCCGCCGCCGGAAAAATGTGAGCCTCCAAGGCTGCTGCGCGTCAAGATTTTCGTGCCGCGAGCGCTATCACTCCATGCGCAATTTCTCGCGGCGCGCCACGTGCCGCCGTGGAGGAGACCAATCAGAGCGTCCCCGCCTGTGATGTACGCGCTCCATCACAGAGTCATGCGGACCCTCTCGGAGGCTCGTTTTGTACCCGTGCGGTGGCTCGCTTGCCTCTCGCGCTCGTTTGCCTGAAGGAGGCGGAATTTCACGGGGCTGCCGCCGCGGTTCGCGGCGAGCAGTATGGCTGTGTCGCCGCCGAAGCATTTCTCCGGCGGCGGCGCGCCACATGCGTTTTTCCGCTAGTGTGCACGGGCCTTTAGACTGTTCCTCAGGACTCTGCAATGACACTGGCAGTACACTAGTCATGCAATAAATCCTTTTGCCCATGTTTAGCAGAACATTTCTCCATAATTTGACATGGTATCAGTAAATAAATATTCAAAAATTATTTGAAAAATATTCGATTCGACTTCGCAGCTCAAAATTTTGCTATTCGTACAGCTCTGGTTATTTTTATAAGCAAGCAATACATCATGTCATGTATTCTGGTAAGGTGGTTGGCCAGGCTGTGTACAAATAAACTCCCATTAAGACAAGCTTTATTAGGTCAAATTCTTATGTAAACAGTTTCAATGTGGAAATGTCTCATTGATTTTCTAGAGGATTAAGGTAAAGAATAAAAACTGCATGAAATGCAAGCTGCCTCATGGTTACGACAAGCTTCTGCAGTGACAGCCAATACAGAGCCACATCAATTTTTGAAGTCAGCCTGTCAACAGCCAGCTAGTTCTAGTCCAGATGAGAGATCACATCATGGTCACATATGTGCTAACAAAGACACATTCCTGAGTTCACAGGGTAGAATTGCCGTGGCAGCACAAATGAGGACAAAGTGTCTTCGTTTGTGATGGCATGATGATTTATGCCACAGCAGCAACGCATTGTCAAAGACTAGACAAAATTGATCAAGTGTGACAGAAGCCACCATTTTCGCACTTGGCACAATGTCCCCCTTTTTTCTTGGGCACTTCTGATGAGACGAGCATGTTTTCTCAGTGCCTTCGAGCTCATCTTAAAGAGACACCCTACTACTATATTTATTCACGTAATAAAAACACCGTTCTTAAAGAAGTCGGAAAAATTGCAGGGTGCATTTATAGCTTGCAGGCTGGATTTTGTGGGATCACTACAAGACAGTGAGAATAGAAAAGTAAAACGGTAATGACAAGACAAGAAAGCGTTCAGTAACTCAGCTTTTCAGCGCATCTACAATTTGCGAACAGTGCCATCTTTTTGGTCTTCAGCCTTCGACAGGTACAACATGTCCAATTTGTAGCAAACAGCTTGTCGTGCTGCTCTCACAAGCAGCATATGCGGACTTTGTACTATATACGAACACGGAAATGCCCAGCAAGACTTTAGTGTGGTTATGTGCAACAGTGTTCATTGTAAAAATGGCTATAGTCATCGGTACAGAGTTAAGGCCCTGAAGCCAAATTTTACTCGCCGAGCTTTGCAGTGGAATCGGTTCCTTGTATTCTCCTGGTATAGATGGAAAAAGTATTTTCAGGACTGATGCAGGCAAACAGCAGTTATTCAACTGACATATTCAAAATAAAAGTGAGCAACAGACATCGGTATCCCCTTTCGCATATCACTCACCCAGACACACATTATGCTGCTTCCAATCAAAACTGAGCTTACATCCTATGGCACCGTGACTGCTGCCCACTGCATTTGGCCTTCCTACCACAAGCGGCACTGCTCTTTTTTTTTGATCGTGTCGTTGCCATGGGCTACAGCAACCACACGGGCTGCACAGCACTCCTTGTGTCAGTCACACAAAAAGTGATATCGTAACGCACAAATTAGTCTTTGAGTCGCTTTAGCAAGCATAAAACATATTTTCATTTAGAAATTCCTTATAGCCAGTACATTGTAAGCATGTGCGACAAATATTTGCATTCCTGACTGTCCCCGACCAATAAGAACCAGCAGCATAACCAGCATAACATTACATTCGCTCGAAGAAACTGCTTATGTATGATGCTGCAATAGGCGACGAAGCCGATTTCAGGTGCCAATTAAAATGTAATAAAATTTGATTTTGCCACTTTTACTGGTGTTACCATGATCACAGAGTCCCGCATCAAGCAAACATACTGTAAAAGCAACATGTGTAATCAGCGTTTCAGGGCCCGTTTAAGTGTAGCCTTCACAAGTAAAAAAGCATAACATGTAATGCGACTCACACTTTGTCACCAATGGCGTCACACTCCTGAAGGATATTATATAGCAGACTCATTTTCCCACTGATCTGCAGTTTCTCCATGTCCTCTTCAGAAATGTACTGGTCCCACCACTGCTTTTTCTCAGGCCTCGGAGGTGTAGGTGAACGTTCATCTGGATTACCTGCACAAGAAGACGTAAAAGAGGTCTAGGTCCACTGTCCGAGATAAACATATTCATGAAAAAGCTTGCACAGATATGGAAAGCTTACAACATTGTTAGGAAACGGACATAGTGAAGTTCCAAGTCTACATGCAGTGTGCAATAAAAAAAGCCTCACAATTTACAAGCACAGCATCACATACACCAAGACACACCGTCTTGTACAGCGCACATTGATGTTTAGCCCAACAGTTAAGACACTCACCTTCAGAACATGGGAAGCCTACATTTAAAACCTGCAAGTGTCTTTTTTATTCGAGTTTATTTTGTTTTATATTACATTATGAACTCTTTACAATTGTTCGTCGTACATTACGTCATTCGAAACATCATGGTGATGACAAAAACGAAGCTGGAGCACCATATAATTGCCATGGCAATGAAAAAAAATGTATCATAAAAGTGGTGTCGTACCATTTCTACAAACTGGAAGAACTACTTAAATTTTAAAACAGTCAAGCAGATAGACCCATGTGACACACAGCCATCGTTCGTTCTTTCTAAATCATGCTGAAAAGATACAGCACATGCACTGCTAGAAACATCCGTGATTCCTACTTCAACTGTCAAATTGTCAGAACACTACACAATGTCACAGTTTGGGCCTCCCTCTAACCGTGGTCTACTCAGCTGTGAATGGTTTTACAAAGGGGTGTGCTAATATTACAATATTTTTCTGACAGAGTTTTTGTTCAATTCAATAAGCACTGAAATTTTACTATTCTAACTATCTGAAGTTTGCCACTCAGGTTCAAAGTATGCCATGTGTGGTGATAAGTGGCACACTTCTGCCCGCTGCATAATGGCTGTGTACTGCGGCGAAGGTAAGACCCACGTTCTGCGGTGAAGCTACCAGTTGCATAATGTAGTGAAGCTCAGTGATGTGAATGGCCAAAGTCATTTTGGAGCAGCTTTTCGAGCAGCAAAAAGGACACTTTGGAGCAGGAAAACAAGCTTTTTGAGGAGCTAAATGCTCACTGTTGAGCAAAAGAATTTACATTGTAAGACGCAAAAAAAAAAAAAAAATCGAGAGGGGAGGAGGCTACCTTCAGAAAAAACATTGACATGTGCCATAAAATGGTTGTTGAGGGCAATTGTGCAACATATCAGATGTTGGCCTAAATGACTAGTTATGTCATCGATGTATGAAAGTCGGTGAAATGGGCAATTAAATTCATGAGATTAAAACTCTTAAACTGCAATTTGACATATTATGCAAGGTCGTCACTGAACAATTCTGTTTTACGCAAAGTTCCGCAAGAGTGTTCGACGGTATGAAAGAAAAAAAAAAGACGATCATGCGAAACATGCCACCTCTCTTGTGCGTTTGCATGGAGTCTTTTTTTTTCTGTGCATCGCTCATTGTTCACAAAGAACTGGCTGAGAATATTCTTTCTTATGATTAAACACCACAAATGCGCGGCACCCCCCCCCATCTACTTTTCAAATGGCCTTTCTTTTTGCCTTTGCATGACATCCTTTTATTCTACGCGCACATGCTACGTTTTCCGCTGAGTGCAACGGCGCAGCAAAATCACAGGAACTGGCACATAACTGTTATCCAAATAAAGGAACTTTAATAACGTTTTCAAGAATTCGACCTCGTTGAAGAGCACAACCAGCGACCACAATTTCAAGACACCTCAGCGAACTCCTCCTCAAAAGACATGAGAACATGTACGTAACGTGTAAAGTCAAAAGAAACGCCGGTTCCAACGCACTGCGATAAGTGATTAGCAGAGTTATCGCTCCCGTACTGCCGCCACGCCTTGTCATCCAAACCTGTGGTGTTGCCCAGACCAAGGGGCGACGCCGATGTTATCATGTTCACTGAACCGCTCACTCTCCCCTTTAGTCGATTAATGCACACTCGAAAACATTGGCACACCATGAAAACAAAAGTGCTTCAGTCAAAATGCGGATAAAAACAAAGCAACAACCCGAATGACGGCAATTTTGTGGTGTACCCCACATTTTTTCTCTCGCAATTTCACGCGCTCACATATATCCGAAGAATGCGCAAGACGATAACTCAGTACAGCGTCGCAAATTTCGGTCACTACTGTGCAGCGGTTCAACAGCGAATTCCATAACGTCGGCGGCGGTATGGCGCGGGGCTTCTTCAAGCCTGTTGCCTCAGTTGTGGAAACACTGGGGAAAAGAGAGAGAGAGCGAATGGTGCTGCGAGTGGTGGTCTGTTCGGGCCCAATGCATTATTTGCCCAGTTGTTTGCGAGCCGGTGCTCTCATGAGCACGTATGACTATTCGTGCTGTACGTGGGGCATGGTGTCATAATGCGGACGGCGCTACTTTCGCGCTACATTTTGTAGGTGTTAGTGTGCGCCTGCTTTTGAAGTTTGCATCCTCACCTTTGCATATGCCGTATTTTCACAGTGCGTAGTTATTGACACTGCACTCTGAAGGGTGTGTGATAGAGCCTATTTTATCGCGCATGCGTTTCTAGTATTGTAAATGTGCGCTGTGTCGCTAATTAACGGGACCCCTGCTAGTTCAAATTGAAGAGATTCGAGTGTATTTGTACAAAATCATCAAAACTGATTCAGGGTCTCCTCTTGAAACTATACAAGCATGAAAGTATGATAGCCATGCAGAGAACAAACCTCGACTCCTTGTCTGCCATGACGATATAACTTCTTCGTCACTGCTTGCATCACCTTTGTCATCTTTGCCATCACCGTCATCCTTGTCATTTTTCTGCTTTGCCCTGCACATGAGAAGCAATGTATACTACATCTATAAAATCATCTTACTATGACATAAATACAGATGCATAGGCTGAATGGTTTACAGCACATGTGGCCTGCCTGTCACATGTGAGATAATCTGCTACAGGTTCAAAGGCTGGTGGCCTCCCACATGCCGTGTCTGATAGAGCAAGCAATGAAGGTCGCAGCATGCCTGGCGTTACGGTGAAGTGAGAGGTAGCACAAAGTGTCCACTTCATGCAGCTGGCACATTTCTCCATACCCACTGCATGACAGCGAGTGCTCGAGGACATTGGAAGGAAGGAGCAAGTTTGTTGTGCGTGCACAGCAGCATACTCAGTAACTTAATCACTAAGCAAGTGCCACGAGCAAATTATACAGTTAAACATGGATACAACGAAATGAACAAATGCTCAAAAATTTCAGTTACAAAGAGATTTTTGTTATAGGAATTTTTGGCATACAAATTTGAAAATGAAGCATGCAAATGAAACAACATGGTAAATAGAGGCAGACTTAACCCAGGACTTAATTATTTCATTAGAAAAACGAAAACGCAGCTACCGTGTGAACTGAGAAACCGTAATTCAAGTCGTCTTGCGTTCATGCTATTTTTGATCAAAGCTTTATATTTTTCTTTTCTTGGTGGCCTATTGTTTTAGATGTTGTGTGTTCATCACATTTATTAGTTTGATAAACAGCAGTTTAGTGGGAAACATCAGCAATGTTCTGCGAAATACCCAAACATTAATAACAAGCTGCTCTGGCAGGGTGGGGATGATAGCTTTGCTTATCACTTATTACCACAGTGCGTTGCACCTGCATATTTTAAACTAGGGGTGTGCAAACAATGAAATTGTCCACCACAAATCGAACACAAATAAGGCAAAGAAACAGGCTTCAAATATTGAAGCGAATATGTGCGTGTAGTAATAAAAAGCTGCTCAATAGGAGGTAACAGGAGGACTCATTAATTTCAAAAGAAATTGATGAAATATGCTGCAACACACTGATGAGACATTAAAAGCAAAAGACCATATTTACTCATGTAACTAATACACTTTTCCCCGAAAAACAGAAGCAAAGTTGGGGGGAGGCACGTTTTACGCAAGGTACCTTTTCGAGGTGAGCTAAACATTTTAACACGCAAAAATGATGGCACTGCGACCTGTGGTATTGTTTAGAACCACATGTGCGATTAAATTTCATTTAAAATAACAGTAAAAAAGAGCTATGGCGCTGCTACCACGCAGCTCAGCATCCGCTGCGACAGCCCTTATGGTGCCCGCGTTTTGTTCCTATACGACAGAAGTTCACTTCCGATTCGTGTGGTTAGCTCACAGTACCACGAAACCGGAAAAGGGGCGACGCTGTTGACTGACCAACAGAAAAAGAAGAAAAGAAAACCGAACAAGTGGCACGCGGCGGCCTTTACCGCGCATAGTTTCCATAGTTTCTACGTCACCGTGGCTCTCGCCGTAACGACGCACACAATGCATAGGCCAATGATCCTCGCCGTGCCGGCTTGTCGTTGTGTCGCTGATGCAATCTTGGAGACACGCAGCCGCATCAGCATTCGCAAGCGGCCATAACGGGAAAATAGATGTTGCCCACCACAGCATGCTGAATGGCTCACAATCGAGCTTCTCTCTCATATCGGTGCTGAGCCTCGCAGTTGTGCGCGTTAAACATGATGTCCGAGATTGCATCGTGGCAATCTTGCAGACCACGCCCCGATCATGCCTAGGCTTAGCTGTGCCAGTAGCCTGTGCAGCACGCTGCAGCAAGCGGTGTACTGCGATAGCAAGGAGGAATGCAGCAGATGTTACAGATGTTACCGCTGCTTGCAAGCTGCTACACGCGGTAGCATGCGGCAGTTTTATCAGGACGCGGGAGTTTTGAATCGCCACGCCGAATGGCCCCTGATCGCCGTGGATTGAGTGAAGTGCTAAAGCCACAGTGTGCCAGTTCATGGGACTGCACAGGCTCTTAAGTCGGGGGGGAACCAACATAATTTGACTACTGGAGCTTGTGGTGCGTTTATTATGCGAGTGCGTTCATTACACAAGTAAATACGGTATTATGAAAAAAAATCTAGTGCTCAACATGTCCAGAAAGGAGATGCTCTCTTCGCACGGTTGCAACATTTCCACCAGTGGAAAAAACTCACTTGAAATAGAGGGCAGGGATGGCCAAGTACTGTATTAAGCTGTACTTGGCCATCCCTACCACCTTTTCTTTATTTTTCCATGGCATGGAAGAAATTCCGACTATTTGTCTAACGGCGTGTCTAATGCGCGTATCGTGCATATCTTTACACCGGCAAGCGGCATGAGAACCGGCGCCTCATTATCAAAATGTAGTCGATGCCGCATGGAGCCAGTCCTCCTGGCCTACAGTTGCTGCAGTGAGCTGACTGCTCGTGCCGTCACCACCACGGAGGTGCTTGTTATACTGTGCGGAGCGTTCTTTGCACCCGCTCCTCTTCAGGCTGTACAGGACTGCGGGTCTTCGGCGAGCGTTGGGTTAGATCGCAGCACGCTGCTTCCATTTGATCAAGTGAAGTGCACTTCATGTAACTGCTCTGCACTGCACGTTCCCACATTTGCACGATACAGCGGCACCCATGGTTTGTGTACTATGCTTACAGCAGCACTGTTTTACACGCGATGCCGATCAGATGGGTGAAGATTTGTTATCGCGATCAGTTGTCGGTTGGTACTGGTGTGTTGATCCTTTGGTCACAGTTCTCAGATATTCGAAATTGGCCGAATATTTGCCGCTTTTGCCGATATTCGGCCAATTTCGAATATTCGGGAATATTCGAGCATGCATTTTTCGAATCAAATATGTTTCGAATAACAAAAATAGTCAATTCGTATTCGAAATTTCATGTATTCGCCCATCCCTACATTAAACCTTTATGCGTGACGTATGACCACCATGATGCGGGCTTGGAGAGTGCGTCATCAAGACGTGGTCACCGGATCTCCGGTTCACCAAAAGGCTTTTTGAGAACGCCATTGAAGTGAGGTTCTTTTTGTACTTCTTTATTATTCGAACATTCTTGTGGCATCTCTATGTAAAAAAGAAGTCCTTGTGTGACTATACTTTGCATAAAAGCCCAAATTTTAATCTAACGAAGTATATTGCCTGATGTCACTGACTTCATTATGCTGAGGTTCAACCATACCTTAGTACTGCTATTCACTGGCTTTACACCTGCCTTCTTGTACTATGGGCAGGAGCTATGGACCTCACAAATGCATGGTAATCAAGCAGCTGGCGCCAATGACGTGCTTCCTTCTAAGTGCCTCGTGCCTGAGCTGGATGTGTACCTTAGAGACACATGGTCAAAGGCATGTTGAAGATGCACAGGACCACCAAACTTTGGCAAGAGCCAGACAGAAAAGAACCAGCACAAAGAGTGCACCCCAGTCACCTTCCAGGTTGGTGACTTCATGCTTCAGGACACGCACCCTCTGAGTAAGGCTGCAATGGGATTCCCAGCCAAGTTTCCCCTCAATGCACAGGGGCCATTCGGAATGACAGTGAACACAGTGCCTACGGACTTTGATCAGTGAAACAACCCGTTTCCGGTGCGGTTGAACTAAATGCAGATTATGTGCGAGTGAAAAGAAGAATCTTGCCGGACTAAATAAAACGTACTCAACAGCTTCAGCTGTTTGGCAACACTGTAACATTACAATTACTTCTTTAGAGACTTTTTCCCGGTTTGGCCTGCTTCAGGGAACTTGTGTGAAGAAAGTACAGTAGACTTTCAATAATCAAACTCTGGGTCAACTCAAATACACTCCTAATTATTTGGTTCGCCTTCTATGTTTCCCATATACAGTGGAACCCCGCTGTTACGTTCCTCACTGCTGCGTTTTCCCGGCTGTTACGTTGTTTTTCATGGGTCCCGGCATAGCTCCCATAGAATCCCATGTATTGCAAACCCCGCTGTTACGTCGCAACTGTGGGCGTGTTCCCGCATGATGCGTCGCAACATGGCATGCCGTACCCGCCCGGGCATCGCTATTTTGATTTTACTTTTGACAGTCTTGGTCACGCTTGCAGGAATCACCGCCCGCTGATGGCTGCCGAGATAGCGCCAGCGCTATCTCGGCAGCCATGCGATCGCTCGGCAGCCGAGCGGCACTCCTCCCCTCCCGCTTTTGCGTCTTTTCATGCTCGTTAAAGACGGGCAGGGCGTTTCCTCCCCGCTTCGACGGCAGGCGATCCGATAGGGGCGATGTTATCGCCTCCGAGCGACGGAGATGTGCCGGGCGCGTTTTATCTCTGCTTCAGCCGTTTTCGTCGCCCCCACTCGAGTGCTTTCCTTCTAGCGACCGTACTTTAGGCTCTGGGGGCTTTCGGAGAAAAGAATCGGAAAAAGGAACATTCCACTCGCAGCCCCTTTTGCGTATGACTGTGCTCACCCGCGCAGCGAGGGGCGCGGCCGCATGGCTGTACAAAATCAGTCTGTGCGCTCGCCGGCGAGCTGGTTCGGGCCGGACGGCGAGCGCAAAATATACTAGAATTTTTTTTTTTTGTACTGCTGGCTAAATGTCAGGGGTGCGCAAATTATGCGGGTAAATACGGTAACAAGCACTGAAGACGGAACGTGAAAGCGCTATTGAGCGATCACGGACTCGACGCGACCAGCCGACCAGCCGTACTCGCAATCACAAACCACGCGCGGGGTGCCGGAACAGGATGCGGTGATCGCAGTGACGGGGCGACTTGCCTCCAAAATTGGCGCTACACGCTGGAACTAAATCTCAATGATCACGATCTCTGAGGCCATACTTTCTCTCATCGGGGCGCCGAAGGCTATAATGGCGGCCCATTCACTGCGATCGACAGCCGCGAATGGAGTCTGAATTATCGAACCTAGAGCTAGAAACTGTCCGAAATATCAGCCGGTTTTATCACAATAAGCCTATGTTGGCACTAGCGGTACTGCGTGGCTGTCCGGATTATCGGTCGGCGACCTAGATGGCTCACCTTGCTGAAATAAATTGTTTGAAATCAAAGCGGCCCTGTTCTCATTCATTTTGGGAGCTTTCCTCACTCTTGCGTTTTCCCAGCTGTTACGTTTTTTTCCCCCCTGTCCGCTGAAAAACGTATGAATGGGGTTCCACTGTATTTAAAAGCTGTTTAATTCAAAATGTAACATTCAGTTCGTTCTGTTAATTCATGCTTTTTTGCTTATCCCTATGAGAAACATCGGCTGCTTTGGTCCCTTCAACAGCCAGAAATAAAGTCAATCACCTGCCTGTGCTTGTCAAAGCATTAAAAACCACTACCAGAAAAAAGAAAGAAGAAAGAAAGGAAAGCAACAATAAACGTGACAAGTGGACATGTCTGCCTTTCCTTGTATGTTGTGCTGGGCCACACTCCTGCTTCCTCCTGATAATTTAAACTTGTGATAATTCAAACAGAATTCTGGGGTCTGCTAATTAATGAGAGTCTACACCTTTAGGACGTGCCGAGTCTTGCGTTATGCGTTATAACAGCATGGCACAATACCATTAGAATTAACCTTTTTACCATGCCTTCCAATCTTGCATTAAGCTGTCCTTCAACACATTTAAACCTAATCTGAGAACAGCGTTTGTTCTTCGCAACACGACACAACATTCACAGAACTGCAATTACAAGTTCACATTTGTAAACTCTGCTTCAAATTCAGATGATCTGGCAAATATGCAGCAGGTCTGAAAACCCTACTTAGTACACATTCTAATGCTTAGACAAATGCGTTGCAACTTGTTTTCTGCATTCTTCTAAAGAACTCTTGTGAAATCATTTAGCAAATTCATCACATGAAAAGACGTCACTATAAAATGCCAAACCCAAAGGCACGGCCTACAAAGTACTTAGCTCTCTAATTAAAAACCAGTAAACAAAACAAACAAACCTCCGCTGTGATCTTGTTTTGGGTCCGTCGTCATCCAAACAGATGACGGCATCGTCGTCGTTATCTGAGGAGCTCTTTTCTGACACTGTCCCATCATCAATGAAGGAGCCCATATCACTCTAGAAAAGAAACACAAAACTTGCACACCAGAACACAACTTCTGAAACAAGAATGCAAATGCAACAGCACAAACAACAAAGAATGAAGGTATAAGACTAGTGAATATAGTAGCTTTCAAATCAAATATCAAACAGAAACCGAGAAAAATAAGTGGTGCTGCCAAACTTTCTTTCTTTTTTTTTTTTCTCCCCGTCTCCAGTATGTGGCTATCCACAGCGTAAGAGTCTCTGGAATAGTATCAACCAGTTTTGACAGGTCTGACATCATGCAACTGTTTGTTATAAGAAAACGAAAAGCTTCTTGAGAGGCAATTTATGCTTTCAATCAAAGCTGCCTTCACGGTCGTCAATTCATTATATAAACATCAATAATTCAGACATGCCTAAATATTCAGAAAGCTTCGTAGCACCACCTATGGACCTATAGGATCAATGCACAAGTATGACAGACCTCTACTAAAAAAGGCAGTGCACCGCAGGGTCATTACACTCAAGCTTCACAAGCACATCCTAATTTGACCAAGAGGATCGAGCAGAAATAGCAATATTTTATTTTTTATACATCGCCGGCGCCTCTTGAAAACTAATCTTGCAGCTGCTCATGCCACCCATAGCACAGAAAAAGCCAAACCAACCAACCAAGTCGTAAAAGCTAGATCTGTGTAATTTGTCACGCAAGCTTCCTTTTATATGTCTGACATTTTAATTTACATGTTAAGCAGTGACACAATGATTGTCAACTTCAAGCAGATTCATGCGGCGCAAACTCCCCTCTGAATGCCTACACTTGACAAGCACAGCAATGGATACACAGTTAAATGACTGTTGTAAACAAGTACTGCAATCACTCTGCAATCACAGCACGATCACCACCTATGCTCCTGTGATTTAAGACAATGGCATGTATAATGATATGGTTAAACCTGGACATAACAAAATTGACAAATGCTCGAAAATTTTTGTTTTAAAGAGGCTTTCGTTATATCGTCTTGGCATGAAAATTCAAAAAAGAAGCACACAATTGAAACAAAGGGCCGTCTGGAGTTATACCTAGCCGAAACACAATTATTTTGAAGGGAAAAACGTGCAAGGCATAGCTCGAATTGGCCTCTGAAGACTCGTCACCAGTGATATCGGACATTTTCTACTAGTGCTTAATCTGACATCCTCTTGGTAGGAACATCATGGTTGCATCCAAATAATTTTTCGAAATAAAGAGGGGGGAGGGAGGGGGGGTCCTGCAAAACTGCGCACAGTCCAGGGCTGCCTTATTCGCACAAAGTGAAAGCCAAGCCCCTGTGTGATGCTAGTGCCGTTAAGAGAGTTATCTTTGCAGTTACAGTAAAGCATCATTATAACGAAGTTGAAGGGGGAGCCGTTGAAGGGGGAGCCTTCATTATAACCATTACTTCGTTATGGCCAGTACAAATTTCATCTATGGGAATTTCAAGGGGTATAGCGATTGCTTCGTTACATCCAATAGCTCGTTATATCCGGTTTCGTTATAACGGGGTTCTACTGTATACACCTAAGTGAACGTGCAGACAAACATGCCCTTTCCCTGTGTTTCGCTGGCAGCACTGCAGATGCGAGGTTGCTGCAACGTTGTGAGCGTGGCATTCGCAATCACGTTCCGTTGTTGGTGGGGTAGCCATGGAAGTGGATCACGCCTTTGCTCGCGCTAAAATTCAACATTTGAAGCGAGATTACTAAGTTGTTGGTAGAGGGAAACTTGTTATATCAAGGGGGTCTCCCACTGCCACTTCGTCATACAGAGGTTACAAATACATGCTCTTCTATAGAGCTGTGGGGGGAGGGGGGGATTGAAAAACTTTATAATATCGAGGAATTCGCTATATAGAGGTTCGTTATAGGCAGGTTTAACTGTATTATAGCTACAGCAAAGCCAACTGGTCAAGATAAGGACTGCACTTTTGTAATGATGCTTTCTAGTCCGTTCACTAAGACTCCGTCCGCAGCTGACTAGTCCCAATGATCACGTAGCCCAAGTAAAAAAAAATGGGGGGGGGGGGGGGGGGGAATTGCCTACAAAAATGCATCGCTGCAAAAATGCGGCAATGAATTGCAGCAGCCTTGGGTAAGAGTGCATATGTGCAGCAAGGCTTTGGCAAAGATGGGCCTTGTTTCTAGGTGACAAGTTTAAATAATAATTTCCCTTTCACAACACAGTAGAATCTCGATGACCCAAATTCCTTGGCAGCACACAAAATATTCTTATCACCTCAAATTCATATGATCCAAAACAAGCCAAACAGAACAACGAATGCTAAATTTATTACGCTTAAGGGGGGACGTGGCACTTCTGGACTGAAAATTGGACAAAAAATCGAGTTTTTGCTGATGAAATATTCATGTTCCTAGAGTCATACTGCACCTACTCACAAATTTTCACAGCCAAATTTAATAATTACCTTGCTTTAAAGAACCTACACCACGTATCAGGCCCTTAAGTATTGTGCAAAAAATAGAATGTTTTTCCTCAATTTCTCAAAATGAAAATATTCATGACCTCCCTGTGTCAGGAGGAGCAGTATCTTTTGTTCTACAAGGGTTATCATCGTGACTTTTTTTTTTTAACTGGTAGATGAATAGAAGTGGCTTGTCGTAAAGTAAATTTTGTTATATTACTGTGCTACGGAACTTTTCTAAATGAAGCTCTTGTTTCAAGTATCAACAAGAACATTCATTGTGTCATGTTCAACAGTCTGTAACTTTGCTTGGAAATGGCCTTAAAACAATCACCTATGCTTCTCGGCATACTGTTAATATCGTCACTTGATTCTCTGGGCTGTTTTTTATTGTGAGGGCTGTGGTTAATTAGCTAATTAGGTCTCAACAAAAAATAAATTAATTTTCAATGTATTGTCAAAACTATTCTTCACAGAACTTATTACATTGTTGAAATAGGCAGTTAAGGCTGCATTAACTGTGATAATTTCAGTTAAGGGGGGACGTGACGTTGGAAACCAACTTTCTTATTTCTTTATGGATTTTGATGAAATTTGGTAGACTTATTAGCAATGATTCTGTGATACTACTGTATAAATTTCATGAGCTTATCTTTAAAACTTTCTGATTTACAACAATGTCCTCCTTCTGACCTTGTTCCGAGCCTCAATCGCTTAAAAAATGTGATAGAAAGCTTTTTCAAAGTGCTGTGAGCTCTATGATGAACGGTCCAGGGCGTAACATTCTTAGAATTTTTTATTTGCTACACAATTTTTTTCAGTTGTCGTTTTTTACAAGGTGACTGCACCACAAGAGCTCAGGCTGTGAGCAATTAGTCGTATTGTTAAATGTTGTGAAGGAAAACTGGAAAAGCAAGAATGTCACGCCCTGGGCAATTCTTCTAGGAATATAGGAAAAAGAACGGAACTGAAATAGACCTAGTAGTCATGAAGAAATCAGCGGAACAAGCAAGGCAAGGAGCAAGAAAAGTCGTTTTGAGAAAACGGCTTTCAAAGTTTTTCCATGGATTTTTATTAGAAAAGGGCACTGAATACGCAGTGTTTTGTGTCCTTTTTGGTGCACGGCTTCTTGAATGTCCTTTCTTTAGTTTGGTATGCCTTGCTGGCCTCTTTTTTCCTAAAAGACACCTTTCTTTGCTGCTCTGGGAAAGGCATGTTGTCCAGGCTACAGTCAAAGTGTTGCACAATACTCAGCATAAGCATGGTGGGCTCAATGACTGTACTTGAAATATTGCCTCATGGACAGATCTGCATGCCAGAAAGGCATTGGTACCAGGGTACACAAATACTGTTAGCAACTGTCTCACTGGAAGGTCTGGACTGAGCCTTCAGACTTTTCTGATATGTTTTATGGTGCAACCCTCAATGTAAGATGTTGATTGTTGACCAGTGTAATTTGTCAGAGCTCCTAGCCCCTTTTCAATACTTTTGAGAGCCTGCACAGCTCTCCTAATGCACAGAAAATCTTACGATATTCATTTCGCGGCAATTACTACCGCTAGAGTTACTGTATATGTTCCTCTACATATACAGTTACTCTAACCACCCCTTCGCGAGAGCGCTGCCAGACGCGCGTACACGTCAGTATCATTTGCGATGCTGACCCATATCTAGTTCCTACTTAATTAAAAGTTATTAGGAGCGCTGCTGACTCCTACAACGCCGAGAAACGGGTTCAAGGTCGTGATTTTGAACGATCGGAAACTCGTTCGCTTTTTTGCGTACCGGCGCCTGTCATTCCGTTTTCAGCGCGGTCGCACACACACAACTTACTGGCACGTACGCGGCGACCTCGCGGAATGCGTTTGGTGATACAAAATGCGGCTCTAGGCGCGCCTGAAGGGTATCGTCCATACTTGCGGACGGCGTGGCAACGTGACGAGATTCGGGCACATCCGTGGCGCGATCGCTACATGCAGTCGGCAACGTCGGACGCCGCGCGACATGGGCAACGGTGCCACTGCCGCTCGCACATGATGCTTCGCCCGCGTATGAAATGCCACAAAGCGACCCGTCAAAGTTGACAAAAGCAAGCATACCGGCCGCGCGCGATTGATCGGGAGCGGACGCACCATCGGCACTCGCACGCGTTACTTCCGAAACCACGCTCCGCGCGCACTGACAGCGAGCCGAAAAGTCTAAACGCGCCCATCACAACAAAAATCCGCCGCTGAAACTACGTTCCGCAAATACCGACGATAATGGCGTGCTGAGATGTCAAGAGGCGCACAAAGCACTCGCGGAGTCCGCTGCCGAAACCGCTCCGTACGCGCTGACGAACATGGCGACGCGATCGTCAAACGCGCGGCGCCACGAGGCGAGAGCACCGCGAGCGATAAGATATCAGCTTTGGGATCAGCTGCCGTTCTGTCTACACACCGCCCGATCGCCGACACTGCAAATACTATCGGGGAAGGCACGCACAGACGAACATACAGCGCAGAGAGGTGCGCCGGCGCGGTAGCAGAAGATGCGGACCGCCAAGGAGACCAATGGCGAGGCTCCGATTCGTCACGTGACGGGCGCGGCCAATTGGAGGCCTCGGCACGGCCTTGAATCTTTTGCTTTTTGTGCGCTTGCTTCTGTATGGAGGAGCTGGCTGAAGCGGCAGCTTTGAAGACGGAGAATCGCGCTTTCCAACGAGGGCAAAATGGCGGCGCTCGGTTGCGCCGTTGCGGAGATATTGGGACTTGAAAACTGCCGTTTTTTCACGATTTATATCGAGTTTTTTCGCCACGTTGGCCTCTATTAACATTTTTTTTAGCACTTCTACGCGGTTTTCAGCGTTCATATTTCGGAATCAGATAAAAAAGGACTTGTAGAAACTGACTATGTGGTTTTCAAAAAATCGATTTTTTGGTCATTTTTCGCGATACGAAGGCCGCGTCCCCCCTTAAATACACCAAATAATTAAAGAATATTGCTGAGGTACAGTGTCCCCCCTTAAAGGGCCACTAAACAGGCTCCTACTTTTTTTTTAAGCCGCCCAATCAAGCTAACTCAATCATAGAGAAGGTTGCGGCGATCACTTTCTGTGAATATGACAGCGCTGCGCGCCACACAGACGCCGTATTTCAAAAAACAATTCCCACGCTCTTTCCTGCGATTGACCAGTCGCGCTCGCATCCTAGGTGTCGTCACGTTCTACCGCGAACAACTTTGCACAGTTGCATCTCGTTGATTGGTCGAAACCAGGTCTATGTCAGATCCTGTGGCCATCCCACCGCATGAGCGCCGGAGCAGCGCTGGCCGGAGCAACCGGAACTGCAGCGCAAGCGCCAATGACCTCAACTGCCCACGTCATGTCACGTATCAAAAGTGGGTGGAGTCACGACGGCACGTCGCGCCTACCCTCTTTTCTGCAGAGAAGGGTGGGGAGGCCAAATGAGAAAACGAAACCAATGCAAGCGGCCACTTAAACCTGTGTAACTTCTTTATTATTGCACCTATTCGCAAAATTCTTGCGGGAGCATGTTCACATCGCACAGGAGCGCAGTTATATCTTTAAAACGAATTTTGGACCTCGGGGTTGTTTAGGGGCCCTTTAACTTCTTTTGCACAAAAAGTCAGTAATGTAAAATCATTTGTGCTTCTCTGCTATTGATGTCTACGAGTGGCCTTGTCTGAAATGTATAAAACTGGGCATCAATTTCATAGCTCATGCTACCAGGACGTACAGAGGGTGATCAGATAGCAGAAAATAGGTTTCAAAACATCCATTTCAGGAAAACATTACTTTGGGCATTCGCAATTCCTAACTTGACTCGCATCAAACACTTTTGCTGAAGCGCTCCTAGTGTCTAAAATATGTCAGTGCAGATGGAGAAAAAGGAACTTGAGATAGCACAAAAACAGAGTTCGCAAATCCATCTCTCGTCTTTCCCGTCATGATTATTGCTATCTTGATATCATTAGAAAGCTGAAGATCTTGTGTTTCCATCCTGCTCCTGTCATCCACAATGGGATAGTGAGAGTGAGAGATGTCAGCATTTCCATGGTGGCGCTACCTGATGGCCAGAATACATGGGGACATGAGAAACAGCTTCCCAGAACCAGTAGACAAATGGCTCTCTTTCTCTTTGGAACTGCACTGGGTCACACGTGGTTGACTCTTATGTGCATGCCAGGGAACTGAGATGCTTCTATGGGAACCTTCCCTCTCCCAAGATTGTGACCCACAAATGACAGGCTTGGATTTCTGGCCCAGGCAAAGTTGGCCTGTTCCTTATCCTGGTGCAGCAAGCAATCAACTACACATCATGATACACTGGCCTGCTACTTAATTTGGCTAGTAGGCTTACTGTGTGCCATTAACTGCCCATTTGTTGGTTCACACTACAGTGTACTGTGTCCTTTGTTGCTTGAGAACAAGAGGCCCCACAAGCTACAGAGTTTAAAATGTTCCCCGAGACATGTCCAATATTTTGTGACCAATACAAAAATGTGGTCAACTCATGTACCAACCCCTCTTATATATTTAGCACAGCCAGGGAAGGTAGTGTAAGCTTACAGGAGGCTGTGGCTGTACAAAGAACAAATACCTCGTCATCCTTGAGAAGTTCCTTTGCAGCAAGCCTCTCGGCGCTCAACTCGAGGAGCATTGGGTGTGTCCAGATGTTGCGTAGCATGTTGAAGTCCCAGAATAGTGTTGTGCCCGCCCCGGGCTGTTGGCGGCGGCCCCGAGCAAGGTGCTCCAAGAAGTGCCGATACAGTGCCACCTGTACCTCTGACAGCCGTACACTGATCACATACTCGCACTTGGGGGGGAGGAACGGAGCCAGGGAACTGTAATCGCAACGCTGCAGGCAGGCAACAAGTCACACTTCAATAATGTGCAGTTCATGTGAAGATAATGAAAGCTTTCACACGTGACCATGTCTGTATGAAAGCTTTAACATGACCATGTGATCATGTGAAGCTTTAATGTGACCATGTCTGTATGAAAGCTGTAAAAACTGGGAAATTCCCCCTGCTTTTTTATCAGCCATAAAGGAATAGCCCTTTCTATGGTTAAACCTGAGCACTTGCAATATCTCTTCTTTTCGCATTCAATGGTTAACAATGGAGGCTGGGCCTGTCACACAGGATATGAAGATGAAAGCCTTATACCCCCGTCACACGGCAAAATAAATGCCATTCACAGCAAATGATGTTCGTTTGTAATGTCATTTGTTTGCTGTCACACGGAGAAGCTAATGACATTCGATGGAAACGACATCTCCCATCGAATGAGCTCGTGAAACTCATTCACGTTCGTTTTGGGACTGAACGCGTAGTCTCGACACTAGGAACCTTTTACCAAAGATCTTTATTCACTCATGTTTATTATAATATTGCAATTAATAAATAGTCTTTTTTAATAAACTAGGCAATTACTGCTCTGTTGACGTAAAATTTCATGAATATGTTTCGAGAAGGATGTTGCTGCCAACCACAACAGCTGGACGTTGGCCGTTGTTGTTCCCTCGGCAGCATATGTTGGCTTGGCTTAGCTTGATTTGTGTTGTTTAGCTGTGCAATGTTACGTTGAATGGTCAAGAACACATTTTAAAGAACCATATTATTTATAAAAACAACTACCTGCAAGATATGGACGTGTGAAATACAAGCTTTAATGACTTTTTCTTTTTTTCTTCATAAATAAGGGCAAAAGAGGGTCACTGTCATGGCCATCATTACAGAATGACATTTTTTTCGTCGTGTGACAGCGAGCAAGGAAAATGACATTAACTAAGTGTAATATCATTCATTGTAAAGGACATTTATTTTGCCGTGTGACAGGGGTTTTAACTGGCTTATGCAAAGCTGAATGTGATTCTTGGGACCGCTGCTGTACCAAAATCAATAATACATGTCTCATTTTCTTGGTGCACAGTCGACCCCAGATATATGAAGCTCGAAGGGGATAGTAAAATAGTTCAACATACTGATAATCCGAAATGCAAAATACTATGCCTATTTGAAGCTCATCTTACAAGAGCGCACGTCTTATACTGGTTTCCTGAGGTTGTAACATCTGGTACTTTACCGATTTGCCCACACTAAACGAAAGAAAAATGCAATAACAACTGCATTTCATATGAAAGAAAACTGTAAGCTTGGCTCTAACATTCTTGTAGGGCATCCAAGTTTTTCAAGCTATCCTCAATATTATTAAGGCATTACAGGTTAGCAAATCCAATGCCTTCCACTGCGCCACAACATCAGCAAATGACTGAACACCAACACAAGTTCTCAGAGCACGATAAAAACTTGTTGAGAAGCAGCATAGATGTCAGGCCGGACCCGGGCATCGGTGCGTCAGAAAGAGCTCGCATATCATCATCGGCGCTAATGAGATGGCGTGCTGTACGCCTGTCTGAGGTTTTGCACCACAAAGTGCGCTTACGGAAACAGCTCACAATGGAGCTTCGCTTTAAGCTTCACGCACCGGTCATCATTTGTATCATTCTAAAAGGTCAATCTTTAGTTCAACAGATTCAACTACCGAACAGCTTGATCACAAGCGAAAGAGACGTACGTAAGTCCGCAAAGCATGAAATGACTAAAATAAACATGGAAGGCCGATGATGACGTTGCCATTAATCTTGCTGATAAATATGGCATTTATGGCTTTGTAACAGTCTGCAACTAACGGAAACATAGCCTTCGATATTGGCAGACCAAAAAGATCTCATCTTGTTCACTTGGCATATATAAAAATTGGCATGGAAAGGTACAAATGCAAGACTAACATGTGTGACAGGTAAACCAAGGAGCAGTCAAAATATATGCGGTAAACAGAATATTGCAATAAGTGCCTAAGCAATAGTAAAAGAATGATAAAGGAAGATAGATGTCATTATGACACTGCAGAATTACCTTCACCGTCAAGTCATCTTAGCATGTGAAAGGGGACTGGGGAATTTTTACTTTAGCTCTTTACTTCTGTTAGCTGCCATCAGTGCGATTTCTCACGACTTTATGAATAGCACATGCTAAGTGCAGCAGTTCACGACAGTCTCTTGAATCTGGTAAACTACTAGATACTGCCTCATGTTGTTCGCAATGAGAGGGAGAAAAAAAAAAAGAAGGCTAGACACAAGCCCAACATTGTCTTAGTGACACACACCTGCACACATCCGTCTAGAAGGCGATGGAGGATGTGGACTCTCTTCTTCATCAGTTTCACATCATGGACTGTTGAATCCGCACAAGCTCCATTAGCAATTGGATTCACAAATCGGTTCCGAAACTCATTCTTTGTTCCCAGAAGGCCTGGCTTAACAAAGCTCACCATACAGTGATCTGCAATAAAGAGGAGTGCAAGCATCAAAACCCACATGTCTAACTGCCCAATAAAAGCAACCCAACAGTATCTGAAAACTGAATAAAGCTGCTTCTCCACACTGCTTTGGCCTAAGCATAATGCACATTACAGCAATGAGGCACTCCTCACTCAAATGGGAGAGCAATCTGCTGTAGCACGCTTAAAACTCACTGGCTACCATCACCCTAGTATAGTAGGCCAGGCATATTAACCCCCTAGTTGAGGTTTGTTGTGGTGGTAAGGCCCCACGAAACATTAAAAGGAAACATTTCACTCGTATCAGAAAAACGCCATTGCGTATACTGAACAAGCGATTGCACTCCTGGACTTGTAGTGCCATCCAGGCAATAGCAAATGAACTACAGTTGTCGTTTCTGCACAGTTCATGTTACCATCACATGGCAGAGTTTATTAAAGAGCATGTGAGCTCAAAGGTCGAAGGTCCCCAATGGCCTGGACATTAGAAACCACCCACACTTGAAAGAAAACAAAAGAGAGCAGGCCCCTTCATCCTTGCATGGCTTAGACACACTCTCACTGGTTCTTTGGGCAGTGGCGACGTAGGCATTGAACTCGCTCCACAAGAGTTCAGCTCCGATAAGTGAGTAACTAATTTGCATTTGTTACCTTTAATTACAGCCCTGCCATGGTTGTCTAGTGGTTATGGTACTCAGCTGTTGATCTGAGGGTTGTGGGATCGAATGCTGGTCGAGTAGGCTCCATTTTAATGGCGGCGATATGCTGAGGCTCGTGCGTTGCGCGATGTCAGTACACGTTAAAGAACCCCAAGTTGTCAAAATTTCCGGAGCACCCCACTACGGTGTCTCTAATAATTACAGCTGGCTTTGGTATCTAAAACACCAGAAATCAATCATATCACTTTGAATTACATATTTTGTAATTTCATTTCATTTTAAAAAATGTCTCACATATGCATTTAATACTCGTATTTACATCACGAATTTAAGTTATCGATTAATGTTTTCCTTCGAAAGAAAATTACAGCATATCCATGGAGTGAATAATGATGAGTGGGCGAAGCTTGGAAGGTTCATCGTAGATCGTGCCGAGTTCCGGATTAATTTAGTTAACGCGCACGCTACGAATCCTCATGGTTCAACTATGCACAAGTGAAATCTCCCACCGGCACTTCATTGCAAGTCAAGATCCAGTGCCTATATATATATATATATATATGGGTTGCCGATGAACGCTTCTCCAACGCGAGCAGTCGGTATTTCTCAATCAAGAAACTCGCTAGGAGACGCTGCCTGCGCCAACGTTGTCTCTCGCGGGTGAGGGCGCGTTCTCCTTCTTTGCGAGCTGGTAGCGTTCCTCTAAGAAAGAGCGTTTCCATAGCCAACGCGTGCCTTTCGCTCTCTCTCTGTCTCTCTCTCTCTCACAAGACAGCAGAGGCACGCGCCGGGAGAGAGAGAGAGAGAGAGAGAGGCATGCGCCGAGGGCGAGCGCGTGCCTCCCAGCACACGGGTTACGCCTGACGACTGACGCGTGACAAGGTTAGACTAAGAGGAGCTTCGCCCCTAAAAATGTGCTGTGACTCACCACATACTGGGCTACATACTTGGCTATTTCACCATAGGTCGGCAGTGTGGGAGAACACTCACTCACACTCACTCACCATAATTTTTCCAGGACCCGCACTCACTCGCACTCAATTCCACTCACACTCACTGGCACTCACTCGCACTCACACTCACTGGCACTCACTCGCGCTCGCACTCATCTCCACTCACGCTGACTGGCACTCACTCGCACTCACCTCCACTCACCCTCACTGGCACTCGCACTCATCTCCACTCATGCTGACTGGCACTCACTCGCACTCACACTCACTGGCACTCATCTCTATTCACACTCATTGGCACTCACTCGCACTCATCTCTACTCACACTAACTGGCACTCACTCGCACTCACTGGCACTCACTAGCATTCGCACTCACCTCCACTCACACTCACAGGCACTCACACTCACTCCCGCTCACACTCATTAGCACTCACCTTCACTCACACTCGCAGGCACTCACACGCACTCACTTCCACTCACACTCACCTCCACTCACACTCACTAGCACTCACACTCACTGGCACTCACTTCCACTGGCACTCTCATGAATGTGCCGACCTGCCAAAGTGCCACGCGAATACGCGGGGGAGCGTGAAGCTTTTCTGGGGAACTGCCGCACCGCAGCGTTGCTATGCCGGACCCGTGGGCTTTCTCCGCTGTAGAAGCTGCGCCAAACCGGCGAGCGTCTGCTATGCTCTTGATATTTTGGCTGCTATTAGCCAACATTGCATTAATTTAGCTCCCCATAAGATACCACGTCACTGCAAGATAATACTGCAGTAACTCACCGCACAGAGAACGCGTTTGTGCTGTAAATACGGGGATTTTGTATATTTCCTTCCATGCTTGCAGATTTGTCACCGCAATGGTCCGCACCTGCATGCCTGTTTCAGGCACGCATTCTGTACTTCATCGTTAGCGGAGGTATTTTAGTTTAGTCAAATGTGGCATGACGAGCGTAAGCTTACTGCAAAATAGAATGAGCAGGAGAAGGCACACATAACCAAGAGAACGAAGCAGATATAAACGGCTTGCTCATGCTAACGCTTTGCACCCTTCATTTACTTTCATTTATTTCATGTGTTCGATCTGCTTTACAAGACTGCCTCTCGCGCTCTGCTGTTTCCTTGTGAAAATGAAAGTAAATCTGGCAATTCATTTCGTGTGCTCGCCGGTTCGCTGAACAATTAATACGTAGTTAATTGCACAATGAAAAGAGACAATTTATTGCAAGAACGCTAACTTTTCACATTTTACTGCCATTCAAGGCAATAGGAGTACTGATATACAAAGTTATTAGAACTATTTGTAGTGCATCAAAGGTGGTAATTTTCACGAAAACTACATATATATATCAACATAATATGCAAACACACATGCTTGCTAGTTTACGTAGCAATCGTACGTTATGTGACAAATTACGCCTACAAATATGACACCGACAGCATTAGACAGCACTAGACAGCATTAGACAAGATGATTTAAGATAGGATTCACGGAAGTGTAGCAATATTGTAACAGTTAAACTTTCACATAACGAGTGAGTAAACGGCTGGGTACGGAGCAAGAATGCTTGAGGAGGGGAAACAGCGCTTGCTCGGGCGGCCCGGTAAGGACACACCGTAGAGCACTAGAGTTACTGCATATGTTCAAGCATATACAGTAACTCTATAGAGCACGGCGCCGACGCGCCCTCTGTCTTGCGAGGTGGCTTGCGGAGAAAGAGGACGCGCCCGTCGCGCTCTCCGCCAACCGGCGCCTATTCACCGTAATGGATGCGTTTCTTGCGCGTCCTCGGTGGCTGCAAGTGATCGGATAGACTAACGAAAAGAAAGTGTCGCACAGACAACAATTACCTGCACAGTACATTTTCTAGAACGCGAAATGTATAATTCTTTTATAAAGCGAGCTCGGTTGATTAGGTCGGCACCAGAACTATCGGCTGCAGGGTTGTTTCTTTTCTTTCAACTACGCATACACCATTGTTTGCTTCCTTGCTCAAGGCAGTGAACCCGTGGCAAAGGGACGTGAGAGGAGGCACCATTTCATTTTCCTCATCGTGGCAAGCATCGAGCATGTTTTGCACGTTCTCCGCGCTTCACGATAGGTCGAGTGGGCCCATGCCCTTTCGTCTTCGTCTTTTTTTTTTTTGTTTTTTGTTTTTTTGGCGAGCAGAAAACAGGTAGCTGAGCCAGGCTATTATCCAGAATTTAGATTTGAGGGAGGGTGGCGGTGCTACCCATGGCGCAACCAGTAGAGGGGGGGAGGTGGATACCAAGTCATTGGTTATCTGGAGAATTTTTAGGGACAGTGTAAGAGTAAACAACGGGGGTGTTAGGGAAGTGTTGGGGGAGGGTGTATAAATACCTGGCTGAGACAGCGCGGAAATACTGAAGGCACGGCGTCTAGTTCCGAGAAGACAGGCCGTTTTGGTTTGTCGAAGACTTCGCGACCATGCTCGCTGTGACATGGTCGCGTTATGCGGCTTCCAAGAAATGCTTCTCGCAAACATAGTCGCGTGGCATGAGCCCTTGGTCTTTCCTTGGTATTGCACGAGCATACACCTCTAATTTCACCGAGCCACTGGGAATTTTGAAAGTAGTCATCTTCACCTTGCAGGATGAGCCAATACTAAGGCTTGGCACAACACATTTCTGTCCCTAAAATGAAAGCGATGGAAATCCTGGACAGTGCACGCCTTTGTTGCAACACGAATAGCGCGTGCAAAGTTTGAGCAGCCGCCCGCGCAGCACACAGCGGAATCTCGTGAGAGTTCGAGTCAGTAGATCACAAAGAATACGCGGCAGCTTTCACGCCCTTTCCTCCCAAGGCCATTCATTTACCCACAAGTGCTCACAATATGCCAGTGAGTGACTTCCAGCGGCATGCGTCGTCTGTTCTGGAGTGACTGCGAGCACCTCATTCCAAGCGCTGTATTAGTGATAAGTGATATTAAGTGATAATTTATTACTAAATGCAGGTAAAATGTCTGCTGCCGCTATTTATTAAAGCTGCAGTCTGAGAAAATTCGCAGTGTATGAGACGGTAACGCAATTATTGTGGGTCACACCCATAGGATGACATGTAAGCGATGGCGACACGGCGAAAGCATCATCTGTCGTGATGCGGAGAACATTCAACTTCCTCCAGACAAGGCGGTCAAGGCGGTGCAATAATAAAAAAACACACCAAAAACGTTGCCATCTAGAGGGAGCGCCGCACGGCTGCTGTTCCTGTTACCATGACAACGTAAACAACCATGTGCACCGCAATTCCAGAGCTTTGATATAAGTAATGCCCGCCTGTAAGGCACGTAACTGAAGGGCACATTGGCGCGATCGTAGAAATGAGCGGCTACATTAACTCCAGCAATGCGGAGGTTCGCACGTCTGGAACATGAGGCACGGTCTGGTCCAATCAGGAACGCAGGCACAAGATCGGACCATAAATGGGCACAAACGTCTCATGCGCGCACCTGCGAGCAACCGGCGCCAACATTTCGTGTCGGCAGGGGAGGAGTAAAGGAAGAAGGGGTGTGCGTCAGAAGGAAGAATAGGCGGATTAGGCGCCGCTTGTACATACACACATGCACACGCACAGCTTACGTGACTTTCAACACGCATGTCTCGCCGACTCGTCGGCGCCTCCCCAAAGCCGAGGCATGGCCAAGGCGTCCTACGCCTCCCGGCTCTTTGGAGCCATCTGCGTAGGTCTTCGCTTACCTGATTTTGGATATCTCTGCACTTAGCGCTCGCGCTAACGGTTACCGCACAAGCGAAAAGTGACATTTGCTGCAGTGGAAATGAATGTGCATGCTCAGCAGTTTCGGTGAAAATTTTTTTATTAAATACTTGTATCGGCATTTTGGTTGAATAAAGCGATCACATCATCGCACATCCTGTCGTATTTCTCGTGATTTATATTTTTTGCTGACACCGAGCTTAGTGCTACTATTAATTTCATGCATTAATTCTGCTAGTCTTTACCAATGTATAAATAGTTTGATTGTGTTCCTTTTGGATTTACATGCATGCCTTCCCTGCAACGATCTCTTATGAGATCGGCAGTATTCCCATAAAAATAAACCCTACGCTAGTCCCGTTCGGCTGCTTCAATGAACTGAAACGCATTTAATCCGCGCTCTTATCGCTGCAGGAAACGAAATATTTGTCACCCTTGGCCGGCCTAACAAAGAGAAGGATTGTACGGAAGAGCTGCGCGCACAATAAATAAATGCTGAGAGCGCGAAAAAACAGTACAAACTACAGCAATGTGGCACACGCAAGTTTGGCAGGGCTGGAGAAACCTACCTGGCTTCAAAACACTTCCGACTGGCAGGACGCAGGCAATAGAATGCGACAAAAAAGAGAGAGAGAGAGAGAGATAACAGCAGGAGTGCTGCTGATATAAAATCCAGGCAGGTTTACAGCGCTCTCTCGTTGTTTCGCCAGTATTACGCAATGTGAAATGCGGTGAAAAGCCACGTGCAAATAGCAGAACGTATTATTTAATGTCCCAATTTGCTGAAAAAGTAGGAAGCGGCTCCACGCCTCCCGAGGAAGCGCTGAAATTGGAAGGCGAGTGTCAAGTGACGAGAGGAAGCGGAGCTGCGAGGGGTTTAGAATCTGGATGCGGCACTAGTCCTTATGAGATCAATACATAGTAGAAATGATATCTAATGTGAACAAGAAGGTAACAATACCGCGTGATTAGCGACGCTCGGCCGCCGTGCGTACGTGCGCGCGCGCGTGTGCGTGTGTGAGCGCACGCAACAAATGGACCGATTTACACTTAGAACACAAAGCCCCCTTTCGCTATGCGAATAAGAACAATAAATAAACCTGCACGTGCTTATTCAAGTTTCGCCCCGATCTTTTAGACACTCCAACTGTATTGTCTGATCGAGCATAGGTCATTCATTGCGCTAAACACAGGCGTTCGATGTTCAGTTTATCTTGTATTCAGTCGGCTTAAACATTGGGGGCAGCCATAGCCTGGAAGCAATCTATAATTTAACATTGGAACTCATTGCAACAGAATCTAGATGGTACAGGAGGAACAGGCGTTCCGTGATTTTTGAATGTCTCTACAATGTGCTCAGCATCCAGAACGAGCCTTGCTTGCTGTTCAGACTGGCTCAGACAAAGCAAAAGACTGTTATCCCTCCCCACATTGTCGGTTTCGTCCTGCGTGTTTTCCTGCGCCCCTGCTGAAGCCTGGGAGTTGTTCCGCCATAATTACAGCCCTTTCGTCAACCCCTTTCGTCACAGCGCGAAGGCCAAGTTTTCCCATTTTTGGCTGACCTTGTCCAGCAGAAGACGCCGCGTCGGAACGGTCGCTTGCTCCACGACTTTCGGAGAATCCTGCAATCCCCAACCCACGCAAGCCGGGAGCATCTGTGGGAACACAGCGGCCGATGTCTTCTCAGCGATCTTCAATTGGTTGTTTGGCAAGAGACAGAAGCGCTATTTAAGACCACGGCGCCCATATGTTAACAGGCCCCAGCCGACTCGGTCTTGCTGCCTGGCCCTGTAGTTTTGTTCTCCAAACGCTCGTGGTTCACATTTCGGCTGCTACGTGTAGGTAGCCCGCGCACAGCTACGCTGATCGAGACCCTCCCTGGCTGCTAACCACGTCACGTGACCTTGATTTCACAACACCGTGTAACTATTGCCCCGTAATGTAACATTTGCCGCTGCTCGTCTGCTTTGCTGAGCGGTCTCCTGCTTGAAAAATGCCATTGACGCTGAGGCCCACACATGGGAGCCATAACCGCATTTCAGAACCAATGCACTGAGCGGCATAGGTCAGCAGTGTGAGAGAGCACTCACTCACACTCACTCACCCTAATTTTTCCAGGACCCGCATTCACTCGCACTCACCTCCACTCACACTCACAGGCACTCACTCGCACTCACTTCCAGTCACACTCACTAGCACTCACTCGCACTCAGCTTCCACTCACACTTACTGGCACTCCTCGCACTCGCACCCATCTCCACTCACACTCGCTGGCACTCACTCGCACTCACCTCCACTCACACTCACTAGCATGCACTCGCACTCACACTCACTAGCACTCACTCGCACTCACCTGCACTCGCACTCACCTGCACTCACACTCACCTGCACTCACACTCACTGGCACTCACTCGCGCTCGCACTCATCTCCACTCACGCTGACTGGCACTCACTCGCACTCATCTCCACTCACACTCACTGGCACTCACTCGCACTCACGTCTATGAAATGAGTGCGAGTGAGTGAGAGTGAGTGCACTCATGAGTGAGTGCACCGACCTATGTATTTCACTATTGTGTTAAGTATTCTTTAACAATTCAAGAAGCACACAAAGAGTATAATTCTTTATACAGAGAGCACCAAGTATTAATGCAGCAATTAGTATATTTTAAAATTAGCTACACAAACTTCTTTCCAGAGATATTATTCCTAGATAAAAACTTTTTTTTTTTTTTGAGAATATTGGCGTTTTTCTTTGTTTGGACTTTTTTTTAGAGAACATGTCCTTGGTTGACTATATTAAAAAGAAAGCCATTTGGAGGCACATTTATTGTCCTTCACTTTGATATATTGCATGTAAAGTCTGTTTCAAACTTAGGGGAAATCTCGGAGCGCCTTGCAACGCGATGCGGCCATGATGCGGCGAGCGCTGGAGTCGGCAAACAGCAGCTGCTTGCGTCACTGATTAGGCAACACAATTGCGAAATCATTCACACCATAAATAAAGCAAAGCACAATGCGCTAAGGCAGCTATGGGCTTATTTCTGTCGCCTTCCTCCTTACCACTGCTGTTCCTCCTCAACTCGATCTGCTGCGGAGTGCGCGCTAGCGACGACAGCGCCTCCCGCGTCAGCCGCTCTGCCGAGCCTCCCGTAGTGACATAGCGCCCCGATATCCTCACTGAGGTCGCCCAGCCTCGGCAGTGCTAGCCTCTGTAATAGAACGCCAGCGACTCGTGTGACGCCGCCAGATGCCGCGACGATACCGTTGGCTGAAACGAAGGAGTACGTTGTAGAAGCACGTTGTTCGCAGCTAGGTTTTGAAAACTACGCGCACGTCACTTGGGTCGGGGCCAATCAGCGACCTCTCATTCGATCGCTCGATGACGGGGGCGTTTGAAAACGCTTTTTGGCGAGCCGCTGCGACCTTTTGCGATACGCGTGTTCAAAACCTTATTGTAAATTACACACTTTACGCACAGCGCTAAAATCTGTCCTGTAATGGTCCTAGTGACCCGCTCTACCGGATCACCATGTTTGCACAAAATCGTCAAAACCGTTTCAGGGTCCCTTTAACCGAAGCCGCATCGCGTTGGCCACATGGCTGCATCGCGTTGCAAGGTGCTCCGAGATTTCCCGTAAGTATGAAACAGACTGTACATGCAAACCCAGCAGCTGTTGCAGGAAAAATTTCTAGCTCAAACAAAAAAATAAATAAAATATAAACAAAAACACAATTTCCCACAGTAATAAAAGAGTTAAATGCATATTTGAGCGTGCTCCACTTGTGTTTTTGTGACTTTCAAACTTGAAAACGGCTCTGCCAGTCTATGGGCAAAACTGTCAACTCAGACTCATTCCAGTGCCATGCAGGCACTTCAAAATTGCAATAAGGCTTGGTTGGGGTCAGTACGGCCGCTATCTGCACATCGCGATTTGGCTGACGTCAGCACCAAATTCAATACGGATTGGTTTGGGCCGTGTGCCGGTGACTGTTGCTGGTGATAACGAAAACAGGCCTGCATCGGTGTTGATTGCGATTAGAAGTGTCTGGGTGACACTGGCATTCTTCGCATCTCCTAACACTGCTGTCTCCATGGTCACTCCAGCTACAGATATGGGAGTAATTGACATTGTTCATGACTAGTCTTGTACCTAAATAAAGGTTTGTTTGCCTTATTATATCCCTTTCACAACCACAACCAGTGTACTGTACATAAGTAAAAAAGTGATGCAGAAAAGCAAGAAAGCCACAATCAATGCCAAAACCACTTTTGCAGCTTCTCAAAGAGGCAAGCAACATATTTTATAATGTAATTCCTCACTCAGCCGCATTTTATTGCGGGTAATGGTATCAGCGTAATAGTATCATTAACGAAGAAACTCCTTATAGCTTTATGCTACAAATGGGTTGGGTGCTAATTGTCTCTTATAAACATTGCACCACCTTGCAGGCTTCTATAGAACTAATTTACCAAGGTTTCCTGTTGTACTATTTGTCCAACAATCTTCCATCAATGTGTGTCACTATGCTTTTCACTATGCTTTTCAAACTTTTGTTAAATCTGTTTTTTATCATCTATTTTTTTTTTGCTATGCATTGTCTGTTGCTGTCCTTCTAAGGTGCTATGACCCCATTGGTCTACTCGTTGCAGTAGCTTTTTGTGGCTGCTCTTTTCTTTTGCTGAAAAGAGTAAAGAATCTATCATCTGCGAATAAGTGTGGTGGGGAATCCTTGCTAATAGACCATGTCCTCGCTTCTGTGACATCCAACTTACACTCTTGCAGGTTGTTCTGCAAGGGGGTTCCAGTCAGCACGATCCTCCGGCCAGTCTTCAATTCACTTATAGCCTTGGACAAGCCAGTGGTATCGTTCTTCAGCACATGTCC
Organism: Hyalomma asiaticum; assembly: GCA_013339685.2. Lineage (NCBI taxonomy): Eukaryota > Metazoa > Arthropoda > Arachnida > Ixodida > Ixodidae > Hyalomma > Hyalomma asiaticum. The sequence goes on from CM023483.1 coordinate 25,543,893, forward strand.
TTCATCACAGACCACCAAGCTTGGTCCTACAGATGTTTTTTAAGATAATGATGTGAAGCATAAATAAGCAGTCAGTCTATATATTACAACATTTCTTAAACTACTATCATCTCGTTTAAGGCTTGCACAATTTATTAGAAACCTGCCTAAAGTGCTATTGTATTGACACAGTTGTAAGTCTGCCCATTTTGTCGAAATCTGAAAGCCAAATTTGGGGGGGGGGGGGGGGCGACATAAGATTGAAACCAAAACTATGCCGCCAGTCGTATTTTCTTCCCTTTGACTTACAATTTTTTGGGAGGCTTGACCTACAATCTACTCGACTTACAATTGTTAAATAAAGGCATTTTTCATAAAAATCTGGCACTATGTTCCATAACCTCATCACTATGTTCACAAGTGAGCCCAAGGCTTAGTGGATTACATTCTAGTGCAAGAAGGCATGGTGCCATCCATCATCATCAGTGACTGCTTTTACAGAACTGTTGCAGATAACTGAACATTTGGCAAAAGGTTATTGGTAAGATATATTTTTGGTATCTGAATGTTCATAAACACTGTCATGGATTAGAAGCTGAGAATACATGCTTCACCAGCTTCCATGTGCAGCATAACGATGTAGTGGGTCCGGGAACAGACAGTGTGAGCCAACACAATCTTCGACATTAAGAAATGATGGACATAAGTAGACCATGTAATGAGCAGGCTAGATAACCTTTGCACCGTTAGAGCGACAGAATGGATACCAAGAGGGAGGGGAAGCGTAGCCGTGGATGACAGAGAGTTAAATGGGGTGACGAAATTAAATTCACAGGCATAAAATGGAATCACCTTGTTGCGCAGGACAGAAAAAGATGAAGAGCATTAGAAAGGCCTTCGTCCTGCAGTGGACTTAAGATAGGCTTACAAAGACGATCAAGACATTCTAGAATGTGCAGAAGTGCCAGTGTTTACATCACAGTGTGTAGGTATACATGTATAAATTCTTGGCCAACTTAAATCATGTGTTTAGTACTCAATTATATTACTGACTATACTCCCCTGTGCCACCTTAGTGGTGCTTGCTTACAGAGCAAAGTTCATCCAATGACATTGTCAGGAATGAAGACTGGCCGCGCTTCACCTTCCACCTGCCTAAACTTAAGTAAAATATGTTGACCTACCATAGTGCAAGTGCACTAACCTCTACACCAGTGAAAACATGGGAACCCATGCATCATTAAGTCTAGTTTTCTGCGCAGCTCTTTGTTGGACTGTTGTTTTGAGTCCGCTGCATTTTCTCTTTGAAAAACGCTGGGTACGTACACCATCTGTGCAACAGATCTGCTTTTCTAGCCACATTAAGCAGTGCATAATTTCTGTCACTTAACATGGAAATGTTTGAACATATTCTAATGACCATTTCTAAAGGAATTCAATTCGATTTACACTCAAAAATCAATATTTCAATTTACTCTGCGCCCAAAATTTTGCTATTCACACAGCCCCAGAGAAAAGGCATGCCTACTGTAACAAAGGAGAGGAACCTATATTGGTTTTAATAAGCTATCTATTCAGCAAAACACATTGTAATCATGAATCTGCATTAGTGCTACCACACCCCCATTGTTTTTGGCACTGACAACACATTGTTTATATAGAAAGCATACCAAGACAAACAGAGAAAGCACTCACCAGGATCAAGCAGTACTTTCCTGAAGCGCTCCTGCAGTTTCTTACTTTTGCCTTTCGTATTCACGAGCCGACGAAACATGTCATAACCAATAATTGCCACGCCACCTTTCCTGTGCCATCTTTCCAAAACCTCTAATCTGACTGAATTCACTTTGATGGCGGATGTCTCGTATACCTGCAGATGCAATGCAACACATCTTTTAAGAACGTCGGTTTTGCAGGGATTTATTCCCAGAAAAATATAGAAACAGCATGAAACAGAGTGAAGACTAAAACAACTAAATGCCTTATTTTAGGAAGCATCGTACAACAGCATCATACGATCACACAAACGATAAGGAAAGGAAAGACACATGAGCATTAACCTCAGATATAACTGAGTTCCTTTATTGATAGGGAGGGGGATGGTGACCTGATACATGCATTGTGACTTGTGAGTATGCAAAATGTCTAAAAAAATCTCATGTGCACACTGTGCACGATATCTTCTAACTAATGCTTTGAATCTATCAAAAAATGGGCGGCAGCAACACCTATAACAAATGGTCACGAGTTGACTCTAAGGGATACCACTGAGTGAAGCTGCATGCTCCCACAGGCAACACTGATGCATCTAGCCATTTGCCCAATATGTATATAGCTACAGTTACATGCGAGTGGGATTCTACATAAAATCCATGCTGTACACTCAATGAACTGTAACTCGCATGACATGTCAACTCTACCGATTATTTTGCACAGCAAGCTCAGTTTGTCATGGGCATTATACACAACCTTCCCTCCTGCCTTAGCTTCAGCTTTCATAATGCATAGTATACATGGTGTACACAGGGTGTGAAATTAGCCTGTTTTGAAGGTTGTGCATTATACAGAATGTGTTTTCCCGCATTCTTGACCAACAGAAACACTGCACAAGACTTTTTTGAGACATATTCACAAGCCACGATGCGCGCGACAGTTCCCCCATCCCTCTCCCTGTGAACAAAAGAGCTAGATCATTTCCAAGGGAAATGACTGTCCTTTTTCTTTTCTTTTTCCCGAACTAGAATGACACCTTTACACTTCTGGAAATAAAGCATTTGGATTGTTAGTCAGCACACACTCCTGTGCCACGCTGCTTCTATATTTCTCTAATGATTTACCAGCCAGCCCCCTTGAACATGCTGTCATCCCCAGAATTTTCACCAATCCATATCATAAAAGAAGGCGAAGTATACTCTTTTATACCATGTTTGTTAAAAGCATTATACCGCAGCAGCACTGGCAAAATTAGTTTGTTTAAAGGGCCCCTAAACCACCCAGAGGTCAAAATTTAGTTGTAGCGTTGCTTTTTGTGCCGGTGTACGCAGCTGCAAGAATTTTTCGAAACGGTGCCGAAAAAGTGGAGTTACACGTGTTTGATTATCAAAACGCGACGTTTGGATTTTCACTCTCCCCTGCGCCGCACCGGCTGCTTGCTGGTGCCACCTCCTCGCCGAGTGCTCCTCCGACTGTCACGTGACATACATCGCCGATGACGCGCAGTCCACTTCCGGTTGACGCACCTCCGCCAGGCTCCCGCGTTCGCGTAAGTGTTCTGTTGGTGCTGTGCCAATGCTCTGTGCTAGCTCTATCCGTTGTGTTCTGACAGTTGCTGCACTTTTTAGTCGGCTGTACCTGACTCGCTTGCGTAGCGTAGCGCAGTTACGAATTCAGAAGCGTGCACGCGTGAACACCACGCGAACGGCAAACAATGAGATAAAAAAAACAGGCAGGGAGTGCGTGCATTTGCTAGCAGACCAACCGGAAGTAGAAGTTCTCCTTCAACCAATCAGCGGAGCTCGGACTCTTCTGACATCACCAAAAACCACAATGTCGTCGTGGCTAACTCTGGCATGCCGGAAATGGCCGGCGAGGCGCATGGGAATGTTTTTCGAGTTTCTGGCGCGGCTGCAGCGCGTAGCGCTGCCACATTTGACATCGTTCATCGTAGTGCCATTCTCAACTTGATGCGCATGTTAACTTGAAATGTTCAAAAAAATGTCGGGGGTGGTTTAGGGGCCCTTTAAGAGAAAACTAAAGCCAAATCTGAAATTAGTTTAGGTTGGTAGAGTTGAGAACTATATTCTTTTCAATTGAGAGAATGTAGGTTAATTATTAGCAGAGAAAATGAAGGTCGCAGCACCAAAAGCCTAACACCTGAATGCCAGTGTGATGACACGAAAAGTTACGTGCTTGGGTGAAGCCAGTTCAACACAGCTTCTACGGCAGCCAGAAGCTCACTTTGGAGCAGAAAATGAGCCTTTCGGAGCAGCTACTTGTCCAACATTTTCTAACAAGGTATTCATTCTGACAATCTTAAGTGCCTAAATGTTTGTACACAACATGTGGAAGTTGTCTACATGTACTGCAGAAACTTTCAGGCACTTAAAGTTGTCAGATGTTCATGAAATTTTGTACAGAGTATCTTTGGACGTAATATAATGTTGAAATCCACAAAGAATTTTAACATCTACTACAGAATTCTTGCTTAGTAATTTGAAATGCCACTAAGAGAAGCGTAGAATACACAATGGGCACTTCTGATTTTTTGTTGGAAATGTGTTATTGCCACATTTTAGGTAGTTTTGAACACACTGCCACCAATATGCAGCCAAATGAGATATTTATCTGGATTCTGTGTGAAAATATTTAATAACCTAGAATGCGTGCATATTAGACGCTACATTTGATTGCCTTAATTGTTCTAACTCAAGAACAATTATAGCTACAATAAAAGTAACTGCAGTTTTGAAATCAGCATTAAAATCTTTACTAATGGCAGACATAAGTGTTTTCAAGGAGCACCTCCCTTTAGCAAAAGATGTGATGACAGAAGGCTTGCTATTTAATTTTGACTATTTCTCTAATGTGATCTCTGCTGCAGTCAAGAAGCGATTGAGAGACCGGGTTTATTGCAGGTGACACTTGGCTCTCTCAGCAAAGCCCCATAGGTCAATACAATTGGTGGAATCGCTGATTCGTGGTGCTCTGTATGAGCTGTTCCGAAAGCCACAAGCAATTTTAAAATGAACAAGCTACAAACTAAAACAAAATGGTCTGCTTAATCCATACGTAAACTGCTCATTGTAATTAATGCAATCTAAGTAAACGACTGCCATCCCACAAAGACTTGTTACTGTGACATGTAGCCCTTTTCTGTAACTCTACAATCTTGAAACTATTTTTGCTTGATATGATGCGGTATGGGCCACTTGGCATTGTTTGAGAGGGACGGGAACAGAGAACACAGAGTGAACAGATAAGAGACAGAGAAGTCTACGTACAAGTACACAAAAATTCAACCAAGCAAACGTTCATTCTTAATTCACATGTGTTATCACTGTGAAACAATGATGATTTGTCGGGTTTAACGTCCCAAAACCAAAATCAATGAGGGATGCCGTAGTGGAGGCCTCCGGAAATTTTGCCCACCTGGGGTTCTTTAATGTGCACTGACATCGCACAGCACACCACTGTGAAACAATGAAGCAAGGTAATGCAGCCACAATGACAGCATCAGCTACACTTTCACATTTTAAGGCTCCCTCAACGAGAAGGGGCAAAGTCAAATTTCGCCACCAAAGTTATGCTGAGAGTTAAGCAATCAGTGTTCACACGACGACTTGTTGTGCAAAAACGAGATGTGAATAATGCCCACACAATGCAATGCAGAAGGCAGCACCAGCAGAAAGCAGCACAGGGCATTTTGGTAATGAGCAGCAGCATGATACAGTACAACAGTGTTTATCATAGTCCCTTTTGGCGCACACAAAAATGACTCCGAGACCACTCACCTTCAAGCCCAGACCGTTTTCGTCTAACCATTGCTCAAATTCGTTTGCCCAGTTCAGGACGGTGTTGTAGGGGCACACAATCAGGGCCGTGCGAAGCAAAGGGCCGGACACTTTGTGGGTCATCATTGTGTGCAGGAAAGATATCACCTGCACAATAACAACCAGCACTAAATACACTCACTCCCTTTGTTGTGATCCCAACAAACAAGCACCCTTTCTACAAAGAAAGGAAAGTACAGTCATCACTTGTTGATGACCATTCCTCTATTGTCGAATACTCTATAAGCACCACAGCAAACCTTCCATGGTCAATGCACCACATCTACATCATCAAATGTACAACTCACATAAGCTTATAAAAAAAATGAACCATAATAGCATAGATAGTGGAGAATTCCCAAACTCTACACAGAAAATACGTGACTCAGGTGAGCCTGCTACAACAGTAGCTGTATGGCTGTGAAACAAAGACTTCACTGATGGGTGCAAAAGTGACAATCATATGCTACAATCTCCATATTCTTCACAAATCAGTTAAAAATACATCTTCCTACAAGCATAACCCAATGGCCCTACAGGCAAACCGAATCGGTAAGACCCGATCAGTCGTCATTGCTTTCGAAGGGTACGAAGTGCCCAATTACGTGAGATAACGCAACCTGTTCATGGAGTGCACGTTGCACGGAAAACAAATCAACATTATGCAATGCATGAGGAACAGTGGGTCACAGAATGGATGTGTGCCCAGACCCTTTAAACAAGATCTGCCTAGGGTGTGGAATCTATAACCCCGCCGAAGACCACTGGATGTGTCCCGAAGTGTGGCCTGTACAGAGGCAAACACCTAAATGCGGACAAGGCCTGCAAAGCCCGCTTCAAGACTCCCTACATCGTCCCCCGGTGGCACTGGTAACGGTGCCAAGTGGAGGAAGAAGACGCCGGGACAAGGAACCAAGACAGCGGAGGTCCTGCAGGTGGACCACGCCATAGTGCCTTCAAACAACGGGGCCTGTCACAAATGCTGGTCCACAGCAGCAACAACAGTGGCGGTGGAAACGGCCGCCAGAGTCGCTCCCGATCGAAGTCACGATCCGGGGGTGACAATGGCAGCAGCAACTGCCACCAAGAGACGGCGAATAGGGCCGCCTCGGAGTCCCGGCTCAGTTCGAGACCCCAGACCAGTTCGCGCTCCCGGGCCAGTTCGAGCTCCAGAGCCAGTTCGGGGTCCCGGAACGAGTCAACCGAACGGTGAGGGATCAGCGAGAAAAATGTGGGATGGACCAACAGGTCTCCCGTTGCTCGAACCAGCAAAACCAAGTTGCCACCCCTTACCCCTTCCCAACCCCACTAACTCACCAGTGAATACACAAAAGGACAGTAGCGAAGTGACAGAGCTTAAGAGGATCACAGAGCGCCAAAACGCTCAGATCCAGGAGCAGAATACCCAAATACGGCCACTTATGAATAAGATCAAAACACTGTCAAGTAACGGCAGCTCGGCAAATGCAAGACCCCAAAACAACGCCACGCCGGAAAACAACGCTGGAGGCTTGCGCAAGGTGCTGTGGAGGGACCCCCCCTTCGCACCGCCTAGGGCGGATGGCGGGAGCGGCTGGGGCCATGCAACGTACATCAAATAATCAAGAGGCGATGGACACCGAAGAGAGCCCTGCGAGAAGGAGAGCTGACAGCCACTTTGGCCGCAATTACCCAAATTAATGAAAGGCTAGGCAAAATGGATGCCTGACACAATCTGTTTCACATGCACTCGGTGAAGCACGAGCGCCTAACGCTAAAGGTAGCCTCAAAGTCGGTGAGGAACCGCTTCGTGTTTCTGAAAAAGGAGCGGGCCGAAATAATGAAAGACGCGATTGCAAAAAGGTGCAGTCAACTCAAGACGTCCGGAAAGGACGACGCAGAAGCCAAATAAGAAGCACAAAAGGAAGACCGGAGGGGACACCACCGTAATTTACCAATGGAACTGCCGCGGGATTCGCAACAATGAAGCGGAACTACTGTTACACGTTGACGGGCAAGAAAAACAAGCCCGACGTAATTGCTCTACAGGAAACAAACGGGAAACCAAGACTACTGGGATAAATCACTTACACGGACCCCACGCAAAACGGAACGGCGGTGCTTGTCCGCGGCAACGTGGCGGCAACTCAACATGTCATGGCGCAGGACGGGTGTGAGCACACGCTGGTTGAAATTCATGCAAGAGAAATTGGCAGCTCGGGCAATCTATTTGTAATGAATGCATACTGCTGGCTGTCATAACAGCAGCACGAATTTGACCGCATTGTGAGCCAGGTGAAAGGGCTGGTGGTGACCATGCCGCTCCTGATCCTCTGCGACTTGGATTGGTCCTCGGAAGCCATGGACTCAAAGCTGGAAGAAAACCCCAGAGTCCTCTAAGCGGACGCCTCGCTCCGAAAACACAGTAACCATCCAGCTGTGGTGGTTACGACCAAAGACAGGCTGATTGTCAGCGTGTCCCTTAAGAAAACAGACCCCAAAGTTGCCAAAGAAGCGGCTGCGGCCCTCGTACTCGCACAGCCGACCGTGGTCACCAACTCAGAGACAGATTACGGAAGCTTCTGCAGAGGGGTAATCGCCTCTGCAGCCTGAGCCATTCTATCCAAGTGCAAGCCTGAGGGAAGAGCCATAGAGCTCGTGTGGGTCCCGGCTCACTCACAGGTAGCAGGCAACACCATTGCTGACTACCACACCCAAGAAATGTCAATACGGGCCGAGCACAAGCTGGAAGAGCTACCACACCCGGTTACCAGCTTTGGGGGCATTACGCAGATGTACCGAGAGGAAAGGTGCAGACTGCCAGAACCGCACCCCAAACCAGGGTGTCTACCAAGTTGACATTGCTAAATTCCCTGAGATTTCCAGGTTTTCCCCGAGTATTTTTGCGAAATTCCCTGAGTGGCACATAACTTTCTTCATGTCGATGCGGGTAGGCACCATGTCACCCAATGTCATCACTAATAAGGATTTTGAGCTCTTTCACGGTCAAATAAAGAAAAACGAAAGAAACAACCAACAAACAAAAAGAAATCAGCTTTCCCAGACTGTCAATTTGTGAAATTGCGGATTTTGAATGTACGAAATGCCTAAGGTCCGAAAAATATTTTTTTTAAGAAAAGGATCAGGAGCTATATTTTCGTGTCAGCATCACTTAAACCGTATTTACTCTAATCTAATGCACACTTCTTTTTCTATAAAACGGGTCCAAAAATCATATGCGAATGAGTGCGAACGAACGACGCCGTTACTATTATTCTAGGCACTATACCGTTACCATACCGAGGCGCGCAGGGAAATGGCCGCCTCCTAAGCGCTTCGGGCGCTGCCGAACGGTTACTGCCGAAAGAACAAACTAGCGGCGCGGCGGTCTTTGGCGCACATAGTTTCTGTAGTTTCTATGTCGCCGCCGGTCCCCCACGCAACGTTGCCACGACGCACATTACACGTAGGCCGTTGATAATCGCCGCTCCAGCTTGGCCATTTTGCGGCCAACCGAAGTCTGAGATGCCCAGCGGCGCGAACTTTCAATAGCGTTTGCGGGTGGCCGTAACAGGAGAATAGATGTTTCCCATCGCCATACGCAAAACGGCTCATCATCGCATTTCTCCCTCGTATCCGTGCTGAGGCAGAGCCTCTCAGCCGTGTGCACTGCTTGACGTTCGAGATTGCCGCGATGCAATCTCAGAGATCACGCCCCGACCATGCTTAGGCTTAGCTGCGCCAGCTTCCGCAGCACGCATGGCAGCATGCGGTAGCAGGCGTGAGGGAACTGCGATTGCACGGAGGAATGCACCACTGAGAGCTTGCACGCGGCTGCGCCCGGCAACGTGCGGAAGTTTCATCGAGACGCAGGAGCTATGAATCGGCGCGCCGAACGTCTTCGAGACGCCGCGGATCAACTACTGCAGTAGTTTAAAGTTAGCGGTGCATTTATTATGCGAGTGCGTTCATTACGCGAGTATGGCATCTGGTTTTATTAATGTGAAAAAGTTGATTACGAAGCTCTCCCTTTTTCCTGTGTCCCGAAAAATAGGTGTGCACTACAATCGATGTTTGACTTTCTTTTTGTAGCAGGAAACTGGTGCGCGTTACAATCGAGGGCGCGGTAAAATCGAGAAAATACTGCAAATTGTTCAACAGTATTTTAGAACGTGGTATTCCTTGGAAAACGGGTCTACGCACAGCGCCTAGCTTATCGCAGTTGCGCACATAAAACGCATCTCTGTTCTCGTCTTGGAGCAACCAGCAGCTGTGTTGGCACACACATGGTATCTTCTCAGCGTGTGGCTGCCTTGGGCAGAGTAAACTCGGTAATTAAGAACAGCAAGAATCCCTCGTAAGCGTAGATAATTGATTGATTTGTAGGGTTTTACGTCACAAAACCAGCTATGATTATGAGAGGCCGTAGTGGAGAACTCTGTAAATTTTGACCTCCCGAGGTTTCTTAACTGACGTCGTACAGTACACGGTCCTAAAACATTTCGCCTCCATCGAGATGCATCCGCCGCGGCTGGGATTCGATCCAGCGACCCTCGGATCATAAGCGTCGATAATAAACAAGCTGAAAGCTACGCCAGTAAAGATGAAAATCAACTTCCGCCGCCTCTAGAAAGGGGTGCCGTGCCGACGAAGATAAACATCAAGTTTCACGCGCCTCCGTTGCAATCAAGCTGAGAAACCGAAACCACAAAATGGCGTTGCCCAGCGGCGTTGCTACAGACCGCACGACGCGTCACGCGTCACCGCATGGCGTGTAGAATCGGCGCCGCGTCTTCTCCCTATGGAGAGGGCGCGCAGCTTCGTGTAGCCACGCGTCCTCTACCTCCACACAGTCTTTTCCGCAATATTTGTGGAAAAGACTGCTTGCAAGCAAACGCACAATATAACAACGCTCGGCGCACACACGGGATGTGTGTGTGCCGTAGCGCGTCCAGACACATACAGCGGACTTTACATTGAACAAGACGCGACAAGCAACGCCAATAATAAAAAAGCAGCCGATTCACGCGACGAAGAGCGATGAGAAAAAAAAAAGGGGGGGGGGGGGGGCACTCTTCTCTTCAATTACTGTGAGCTGCGCTATAAATTCAATCGCAAGGTGCATTGTTAGAGCCAGCGTTACCGCGACTTTCGTACTTGAGCTGATTTTCCCTGAGAGAAGCCCAAATTCCCTGAGTTTTCCCTGAGATTTTCCAGACTGATCATATTCCCTGAGATTTCCCGGTTTTCCCGGTTGGTAGACACGCTGCCAAACTGACCAGGCAACAACAGACAATCCTGCGTCGAGTGCAGGCGGAATTGCTTGCGCATCCCGTACTGATGAACCATATGTACCCTGTGGAACACAATACGTTCTGTCCATTTTGCAAAAGAGAAAAGAGCACCCTGCCACAAATCTTGGCAGAGTGCACAGAACTCATGACCCCCTCCTTCCTGTCCCCCCAACACCCCCAATCCCCAACCTCTTGAGCGGTGGTAAACTTTGTTATCCAGCCCTGCCCTACCGATTCAGCTCACACTGACGGTGTGGAAAAGTCCTCTCTGTAGCGTTTATTGGTGCAGAGCGCAATGCCGTCAGAACATGGTGCCCAAGACCAAAACAAGGCACACAAGCTCTATACCCACGCACTCCCCTAGTTCCTCATCGTTGTCACCATGCTGTGCACAATATTCAAGAGATGGACAGAGGCCAGCAGTTGCAGGGAACATATGGGTCCCATAACTAGGGAACTCTCCCGTCTGGTGCCTGCATGCAGCACCGATTTATTTTGGGCTCAATAAATGTTAATTCCTCCTCCTCATCATCATCATAATTAGTTATAAAAGGTCTGTTGCTTGAAAAGAAATGAAACAGTCAACATATAGAACTTTTTCCCTGGCTTTAGCTCCTAATATAGAAAAGACTTATCATACCTGAAATGATTTCCCCAGGCCCATGCAATGGGCCAGAATGCAGCCTGATCCTTTCTCAGGGTCTTTCTTCAGCATCTCCAATGATTCAATCACACAATCATACATAAATTTGACACCTGCATTTAAAACACATCTTTATATGTCATACCTCAAAATGAAGAAAGAGGAGATGTGCGTGCACAACTTAAAGATGCATAGAAAATATCAGGTATTACACCTGCCATATGGACAACTATTAAAGAGAGTTTTATGTCATATCAGAACTAGCTAGATTAATAAGAAGAGTAAATGTAAAACAGTAAGGCCTTTTTATTGCAACTTTAATAGCAAACCCGCAAATAAAGGTATACTACATGTCATTTTCATGATCACTCTAAAATGCAACCACGTGAATACTGATCTACAATGTCACATAGATAAAAATATTTATAAAGGAGATATAACATACTTCTGTTCCGACACATCATAATTTATGTTAGCATCATTTCTTGTTAAGCAGGCCTGGGCTAGATTAATTGTCATAAGAGAGACTGCTTGCTTGAAAATGCCCTATGTTGGCAGCTCCCCACCTTCCAGAATTTAGTATAAGTGTGTTTGTGTTAACCATAACAGTTAACACCACTCACAGCCATAGATGTCCGGCCCCTACTAGCCGTTACTAAGCATGCCCTTTTTTGCCCTTGAACTTAACCTTCTAAGACTCACACAATGTCTGGTAGACAAATGTGCATCAAAGCCATGGTACTGTACATAAATGCCACTTGCCAGTATATTTTTCTTTCTTTTTTTCCACGACAATTTCATTCCAGCCTTACGGAAGGTCTTGAACTCCCCTTAAACTGCATTAACCCGGTTAGTTATAAATTCCATCAAAAACCTCAATTACAAACCTTGCCAAGCCGAAAGTACTATACCTGTGCAGCAAAAATTACTTGAAGTGTTGCTAAACAGGCGGAGGGCATTTGTTCGTTATGCATTTTGAATGAAATCCTCCAACTGAATCTGTCAATAACTAGTGTAGCACATACTGCTATCGTAGCATTAGCAGCAATGTTCCACTACGGACACTGTCATACTGCGCCACGCCTCAAATGGCCCACCAAAGCTGTACCACCATCTTGTTAATTTACAGCAGCCTACTGAGCTACAAGACTAACAACGAAAATGTTTCTTGCAATGTGCCGACTTGAGTTCTTGCACAGCAAAAGCGTGTCAGTGAAGCTCTAACTGGAAGTGGCCAAGTTTGCTGACCTTTAACTTGGTGTGGCTTCATAAACTTGACAAGGATTTCGTCAACCTCCACAAGTGGTTTCTTTGTCTTCAGGTCCACTTCAAGCACCAGCTGTTTCACTCTTGTGTCAGCCTCGCTTGGTCCAGTTCCCAAGGCCTCGTTATACTAGAATAATTTTTATTGAAAAAAGAAAAAATACAATCTCAGAGCTGGTCAGGCAAATGGAAAGTGGCCAGGTGAAGCAAAACTTACCAGCTTCTGCCGCTCTGCAATGCGCTTCTTTCTCTCCTCTTCGGCCAATGCGGCAGCCTTAGTCTCCTCGGTAAGCTTCTTATCAGAGATGAGCTTCCGAATGTTCCGGCGACCTTTGCCATCTGCTTCCTGGCTCTGAAAGCATTTTTAAAGAATATGTATTCTATACGTTATACATATACAGCATGCTCTGACAGCACACAAACGCATCCTAAATAATCAAGAAAATTTACAGTGACCTGACAGACAACAGAATGCGCAACAAGGTGACATCTTAAGCTGGCTGGTGGCACATCTTTCAAATAAGAAAAACTTTCTTAGCGTGTAGAAAAAAAATCAAATTTGCTCCCGATTTTTGTACACGAGTGAACTGCCAACTGAGTATTAGGCATGTTTTATATTTACCCACAGTATATGCCAAAGCTTTTTCAAAGATGATCAATTTTCTGGCAAAGTAATAAATTGGCCAACTTCGAGTTGTGCTCATTGTCAGTACACATCGAATATTTAAAAAGATTGTTTTCAAGAAACTACATATTAAAAAAAAAGTAACACTAATAGTAGCAAACAATCTTAGCTTGGGCAACTGTTATCCCACTAAAAAACTAAAATGTAGTATATTTTAGAATTAGGATCCTCCAAATCTTAGTTTACAAGTAGAGGCACCATGCTCATGTTCTATTGGTAGTTAAGCATTTCTGGCATACTATGCACAGTATCTGAATGCTGCAAGTCTTTTTTTTCGCTGTGGTTAGTAGAAATGTTCCAGCTATTAATAATAATTGCTGGGGTTACACATGCCTAAAACCATTTTCACTACAATCAAAAATGCAACTGCCGCAGCCAGGGTCATCAAACCCGTATCACCATAACCACTGTACCATCGCAACGGCCTGTTCTAGCTGTTGCACCACCAGAAGAAACTCGTATTGCACTCACAGAACCAGGGACTATCTCCACGCAGCTGTCATCATCGTCATCATTTTCATCAGCTGTAGAGCAAGCCATCCTGATGCGCTTTCGCTTTTTCTTCCGCTTGTTCGCATCTGATGATGATGAGGCCCCCTTCTTGGACTTGCTTTCGGCAAAGTCTGAGTCATCTGAAGCACTCTTGGAGCTACCTTTAGTCTTCTTGCCCTTCTTCCTGCGGGCAGGTTTGAAGCCCACACTGCTATCTGATGCACTCCCATCACTCGAGGTGGTTTCAAGTGGACTGCTCGAAGGCTGCTTGTCTGCAGGGTCATCATCGTCATCACTGTACACAATTTTCCTTTTCCTTGAGATTTTCCTACAAGAGATGAGAAAGATAGGAAATCTACAACAAAGGCACCCATCATGTGGCCTGCAAGCAGTTACTTTGTCGCAGCTGACCCTGCTGTGTCCGAGTTGATTTGGTTCACCATTCCAAACGTGCACATAGGCTACTAGTGATTACCATAGGCAAGTGTTCCAAAAAACAGCGGAGTGTGTTTAATGCAATTCGAAGGAACCAGGAAAATATGAGCCATTTAAAGGAACTTTCATTTACTCAGACATAGGGAAATGCAGTCCCAAATATAATACAAGCCTAAATAGATGCCGCTGTTCTGTTTAAAGAGTCCTGTACCTCATATTATGCATGCTTTTTATGTACTGGTATGTTTACTGCTGCAGATGTGATGACTGCAGCACCAATGACGGCGGTAAAGTCAACAAGTTTGACACTGTACTTTGCTCCTAAAATTTGTTTGTGTGCCAACTTTAGAATTGTACATCAATGCTTTCTCAAACCACACGTGGCCTATAATGTTGAGGGCCTTGATTGGTTGTGCATGGTTACTATGAGAAACTTCAGGGGAGATGCTATTCAAAAACAGATTTTCTAAAATATGTAATCTGTAGTAATAAAACACTGGTCGTTTACATAGCAGTGATGGAAGTGGCTTTTGGTGTTTTGGCACAGCCTTTGTAACAGGAAAAATAGGAGTTTGGAGCAAAAATTTGTGCTTTTGGAACACAAAGTTTTTGCCTTGTAACAAGGAAACTGTGACACAGAGCAGCCCTACTGCGTTGCCGGAAGGCATAAATTTGTGCTTAGAACTCGAAAAAACAAACCCTGCGCACGGTTATGCTCCATCTGTGAATAGTGCCTTGAACACTCACCCTAAAAGACATAAGAAATGCATTGTTCGGCCGATATCACGACTTGGCAGCTGCCTCAGCAATGACGACGGATAGCGCTTTACTGGCATGTGATCTGGTTCGTCCTTTCAATTTAAAACAGCCCCAAACGTCTGTCTCCTTTAAGAAAGCGTTTGTTTTGTGAGCTTTTCTGGCCCACAACCTCAAGTATAGTTATGCAAAGCTTGTTGCTGGGCGAGTTGGTTGACATCATAAGAACACATGGTTAGCGCAAAAACAGAAAAAAGCAGACTTAGGAAGAAAGCAAGAGGAAACAACAGGTCGAGCGCTAAACACAGACTGCACGATATGGCACAAATGCTCGAAGCTACCAAGAAATGATGCGCAAAAGAAGGGGCCCAATGTATTAGAAATGTAGTTATGCAGAGTCTGTTGCTGGGCGAGTTGGTAGGCACCACAAGAACACATGGTTAGTGTTATGCAGTGTGCCCGATATCTCCCAATCACTAACGGCTTGCATGCTTTTATATAACATGGCACTTTTGACCGCAAACTTTCATGCACAGAGTTTACAAAAAAGGAAAATGCAAGCAAGACAGATGACAATATTATTGTCAGACAGAAATACCATCCAAGCACTTGCTTTTTTTAAAGTGTATGCCGTATCATGCCACGTAACGCCACAATTTAAGCAGCAAATGTGGTAATTAAAATACTGTAATGCAAGGGTAACAGAATATAACACGTCTTGGGCTAGGTGGCCAAAATGAGAACATATTTGTTTCCAAACAACGAAATAACATTATCGTGCAGAGATGCAAACAAACATGTATATGAGCTGGTAGTACACTTTGTAGGGCAACAAATACTACTGTCGCATTTGCATAGCCACTTTTTATAAGAGACAATCACTTTCGGAAAACTGAGAATTTACTTTTTACTGAGCAGATATGTTTCAAATCAAACACCAAGTAAAATGACTCTTCGAGCTGCGTCACCATGTGCTAATAAATGCGAAATGGCACTGAAACTGTTTCTCGGGCACGTCTACAAACACAGCCCTGATGTTGTCCGGTTACTTCGTGCTAACACATCGTGCTCGTTCATGCTGCGTGAAGACCACCACATGTCACGTAGTGGGAGCGAAACAGAGTGCTGTGGTCAGGCACTTATGCATCAAACACAGTCAATTTCTAATTTCTCAGATCATGTGTTTCTGCTTTTAGTCTCATCCTTTGGCGCTAGAGCTTGTCAAACTAATGATAATGGGTAACATCCACATGAATGCAATCAACAATAATAAAAGAGCAACACCATGTGCATCGACAGTGACAGCACAAAATAATAGTAAAGAGCAATATATTGTGAAGCTTTGGGCAAAGCAAATAATGCCTGACACTGGTGTAGTTGAAATTTGCAACTACTACATTCATATTCGAAAACACGAAACCATTGTTAGCGACCTAAAGTATGCACTCAGCTTGATACTTTGCAAGAGCCATCTCGTTCTCACTAGCATAGGCTGCGACAGTTAGCAAACTGGCACGTTCCACGATTGGTGCACCCCGATTAACCAATAACTGGGAACGCCGAACATGCCAGCGCCACAAAACCCGCTCCCAAAAGAGGCGCGCATGGGCACCAGCCACTAACGGCGGTTGAAAATTGGCCAGACTTGGCAAGCTAGAACAATGCAGCTTCCATTATGGAAGAGATTACAATTCCGCCTGTAGTGAACTTGGACGGGTTCTGCTGGTGCAGGCTACCCCTGTTGGCCTTGGCGCAGTCATGGTGCAATACACCCTAAAAACAGCTGTTTGGAACAAATTGTATCAGCATTTCTCTCTTGGCACAGTTTGGTGCAATAGACCCTTTTCATAAACTGTAAAGCTAGCTTCCTTGCAATGCAGCTTACCCTACTAATGGCGGCATTGGCAATCCAGCAAACAGCGTGTGCAAGCGCAATTTGCTTGCGATAGGGCATGTAAAATGTCGACGCAGCCCTTCTGATACAAACATTCCCAAAAAATGGGCCGCAAATTGTGCAACTTGAATTCTGACAGCATTTAAATAAAGACCGCTGTCGCCATTGGTAGGGCAAATGTGCAGTGCAGACAAGCGCACTTGCAAATAATGAAAAGGGTCTATTGGCACAGCACTTGCATCACTGACATAGTTTCTTATGCTTATTTCAAATACCAGTTTTATAGTGACTCACATAGTTCTCGTCCTGCACCATGACAATGTGTAAAATGCAAGCCTTTTTGCCTCCACTTTACTTGTCACTAAACTTCTATATTTGTGAGCCATTGCTGGCTGATATTTCTCTGCATCAACTGTATAATGCAAAGTGTTTCCTAAAAAATGCACATAAAGTGTATCAATATTGGTAAAAAATTAAAACTGGGAATGTGTTCAAATCTTCAGACCCCATAATGTGCTTACCTGAAGTTTGTATAAAATGTACAGGTGAGATTAAAAGTTAAAGGAGATAACTCTTCACATGCTAAAGAAAGCATGAAAAAAATTTAATCATGGTCAAAGCATTGGAAGTGCTGAAAGCATGATGTCCAAACTCAAGAACCTGCTCCATGGTGATCTTGAGAAAGACCTTTGCGAACTTCTTATGAGAATTGCAATGGCAAGAAGTCACATTGTGTTGACCAGGGGACTCTAGAAAATGCTAACTTTTAGGTTTACAACAGTAACCGTGTGTTCTTTAAACACGAACCACCTTCCAGTTTAAGTTCCCCATTTATTATGTATTATCATGAAAGCAGAAAAACCGTGCTTCTCAAAATTATAAAAACAAAAGCTATGTAGTTTTGGAAACAAACTTGCATTTCTCGAGTAGCATGTTCCCTTAAAAATGCAAACGTATTTTATGCTCGTTGAAACCACAAAAAAAAAAAAAGACGCAAATTTGTGAGCAGCATTTTTCTTTCGTGCACAACTGGGCAAGGAGCACTTCCCAAATGCTTACACAAAGCTCAGCCTTCAATGTATACCATACTTCACATTTCTGCATCAGGGCAAAACCCATTGATTTCTGTTGTTGTTTTGTGGGGTTTTACGTCCTAAAACCAGTTCTGATTATGAGAGACGCCGTAGTGGAGGTCTCCGGAAATTTCGACCACCTGGGGTTCTTTAACGTGCACTGACATCGCACAGCACACGGGCCTCGACATTTCGCCTCCATTGAAATGCAGCCGCCGCGGCCGGGATTCGATCCCGCGACCCTCGGATCAGCAGCCGAGTACCATAGCCACTAGACCACCGTGGCGGGGCCCCATTGATTTCTCTACCGTAGAACTCCAAATATCATTCTAGTGTTAGCAAAGCAGTGTTATCTGCTGAAGTTGCCCCAGTTTTCCGCCTTCGGCAAAACAGCTTGCATCAAAAACATCAAAAAATGTGGTGGCGGCTTGCGGTAGCAATGCCACAGTATGCAGCCAGGTTCCAGTACCACAAGATGCAACCAGTGCTTTGATTAGAACCAGCATGCAACGTCACTTGGTGAGCGAATTTTAAAAGGGCACGCCTATTCTTGCAGTATGCTTTTATTTTGGATTTTTAAGATGAACAAGTTTCGTATGCCCACATCAATCTTCGAAATTCTTCATGTATTCCTCTCAGAACCAATAGAAGAAACACATTGCAATACAAAACTTAAAATGTCACTTCCATTTATAAAGATTTTACCGCATTTTAACTCCTTGGACATCTTAAATATTCAAGCTGCAGATATTCATTCTACAAGATTACGAGACTATGAATAAAGATGGATGCTAAAACTTAATAACAAGGTATCAACTGCACTTCCTGTGGCTTTTCTTCTACAATTACAGAACTGCACTGCATTTTTCATTCCTCAAATTGTGGTAACTGCAGCCAAGAGTTAAATGTGCGACGTTTTCAACAGCATGGCGCTCTTCAGTATGAAAGAAGTGTCGACGTTTCACGACGACGTAGATTGCCATAAACAATCAGTTGCGCACTGGCCATGTTGTTGAGTGAACAGGAACATTGAAGTGAGGTGATGAAATATTCCAAGTGACCAAATGATCACCCTCTCAACGTACAATGACACTCCTTGAAAACCGCCTTGCACATCCAGAAACACTCCCCGATGAGTGACATGGCATTGCCAAGCCTTAACATACAGGCCCGAAATATTTATTCAAAGCTACAAAAATTATAAGGCTATATTTCAAAGATGCCTGCCAACAATTAACAAGGTGTCAGTTACTCACCCTTTCTGTGGCTTTGTAGCTGCTTCCGTGTCCGACTCCTTACTCGTTTCCTTCTTTGACTCGGGTTCCTCAAGCTCTACTAACACATTTTTTCGCAAAAGCTTGTCATATTTTCCAGCTTTTGCTTTCTTTTTCACAACTTCTTCAGAAGAGCTACCACCACTGTCCTCTTTCTCACAAGCCTTTTCACTTGTCTCCTCCACTGGTGCATCGGTGGTCTTGGCCTTTTCTGATTCAGCTTCCTTTTCCACCTCTTTCTTTTGTTCCTTTTTACGCTTTTCTGGTTTGACAGTTTCATCTGCAAGAATATTTTTAATAATGTGGAGCCGTTTACTTTTTTCCTGCTAGTAAAACTGCAACATCAAACAATGTGTAGTAGCCAATTTGATGGCTGCTTGTTGGACAGCAGCAACAGCTTAAAACATTTGTTCACATAACAGTACAGTCGAACCTCGTTAATACATGCCCACTTCAAATGTACTAATGGTTAAAACATACTTGCGACGAATCCCCCTAGTGGCTTGCACTATGCTTACTGGTTAGTGTGTACCAATCACTTCTTGTCGAATTGCACCCCTCAACTAGCCAGACACCAACAGCATCACCAAAGGTATTGAGCCTCTTAGGCACGATCAGAAACTGGTCAACCAATGACTGCGATGATGCCTTTATGGATAAGCACCAGAAAAGAATGAATGAACCACCATGACCACCACTCAGCAAGGCAACCACCTCAATCGTGGTGATCAATAGCGGTGCAGGCACCGAGAAACGCAAATGTGCACGTACTATACCGTAGACATAGCCATGCATAGCACAGTGCACATTTTTATTTGCCAATCCACCACGCCCCGTTCGGTGCCGTGTCTTTTTACATAATGTCCAGCATGTCACAGAGACGCAGAGTGCACGTCATTTACAGGAAGCTCGCTTCAGTGTTGACCCAACACGTACTCGCTGCAACCGTGCACGGTAAGCAATGATGCTGGTACCTTCAACAAACGTGTGTGGTTACGGTACAGCAAGTGCCCCAGCTGTGATGGCATAATTCCCTTTCTCTATGGTGACTATGCGAGCCAAGTAGAGGATATGCTGCATGCAACTAGACAGGGGTGATAGGCACCACACTTGATTTGTACTTGATGGTCAGCTCGTACTACCATTTACTGCATAGTATTACGATGTTCCTTGCAAGACCTGCTAACACGGATTCAGACATATTCATCAGAGAAGATAATCCTTCCTTTCTTTTTTCCCAAAACACATTTTAGTCATGTCATAGCCCACTGTGTCAACCTCATAACAACCCAACTAAAGTGTAAATGAGCAAGAGCGAACCTGTAACTTAGTATCTTTTACAGGAACTTTCCTGCTAATGAATAACAGCTGCTACCTACCAAAACTTCTGCAGTTGGTAAACAAGCTTAGATTTTTTTTTTCTCATCTGACACAGTCGGGTTAGGCAGTAGAGCAATATTATAACACCTTGTGTTATCCTTTATACCTTGCATGAATTAGAATGGTGTAAGCAGCTACACAGTTACGCATGCAACTGATGCTACGACTCCACCGACGCATATTTTAGCAATACAAAATTTCACTTTCACAAGTCTTATGCTAAAAGCAGTTATCTGGGCCACACGACAGTTGCAACAGCTTTCCCGCTTTCAATGCGCAGGATTGCACAAAATGCAGCACACTCTTATGCTTACGTCAATTTCTTGATTACAAAAGCTCCCCTTTCAACAACAACAAATGTGTAACTCGATGCATTAACTACTTGTTGCTCAGCTTGGCATCCCCGTAGAAAATATACCCAACAGCGTCCACACCACAGTGACATTGCATATGAGTTGATTCATTTTCGACATACCCCACTAGTGCATACCAAGGGACCCTAGTGTGCTATTCTGTCCAATCAATGTCGTGCATTGGTGACCGATGCATGCTAGTATGATATTTTACAACATACCATAACAGAAACAATCTTCAAAGGGTATGCTTTTGTTTTCTGCGTGCAAAAAAGTGATCGCAGAAATACACACTGTGGCTGTAGTGTTTTAAATATCACCTATTGTGCTTACAAGTGCTTACTATTTTATGTGGCACGTTGTTATGTACTGTACTGTGTTCACAGCAACATCGCAAAAATATGTAAGCATTCACGACCTTCGCTAGATTCATCAGAGCTGCTGCGCAGGATGTCCTGGAGCAAACGCTCTCTGCAATGAGTCTTTCTGTGTGGTTTTCTCGACTGGAGTGGTTTTCTCGGACTGGAATGACAGGCAAGGAAAAAGATAAAGTTGTTCCACAGTCGGCCGTGCAATGCTCACGAAATGAAACACAATATCAAAATGTGAGCCACAGCAACTTGCTTGAAATAACTACGTCACTGTCAGTATAAATCTGGCACCTAAAGGTCACTGTTAGCTTGGATGTAAGTCTATGAGCAAATATTACAATGATGTGGCATGAGCTGATGATGGTGGTGACAAAAATACACATGCATTACTCAATTCTAAATGTGCACATTTCATTCCATGCTGCCAATCCTCAGTAAACCAAGCTATCTGAAAGCTACAACGCTTCCAAGCTTTAGAAGTGCACAGATCTTTTAAGCTTTCTGAAAGAGTTAGAATACAGACAATCGTATTGACACATGCAGTTGTTTTTTTTTTTTTTTTAAGGGAAATGCCGTCATCACTTTCCTGTGAGATGCACGCTTGTTTTGGTTCTTTGCGGGGAGTGCTGTTATCCCTTTTTGTTACACGTTTATCTTGCATGTCGCAACGGGAACTCTTGAATTCTTGAAGCTTATGCGTGACGAGCACATTTGAGTGTCTTCTAGAATCTCAGAGATAATGCCTTGTCAATTTTTTCGTCGACCGATGACTGTTCACGCCGCTATTGCTTTGCAGTGTGATTGGCTTTGTTTTGCTGGGCACAGGTTCGCCCAATAAACAGTTCACCTGACACTGTCTTGAGTTCTGCTGCTTCCAAATCGTCACGACCACGTGTCAGCTTTTTCTTTGGCACCTAGCCAAATTGTGCTTCAAAGTAACATTTCAGCTAAAATTACGATCAAGATTATGTGACTGAACTATCATGAATGTCATACTGCAGGGTATGTTGACAAAGCAGAAATAATTAAACACAAATCTGTGCCCTCTTACAAAGCATTCACACACAACCATGATGATGTATATCAGCATGGGGGGGGGGGGCATGCTCCAGTCTTGAAAACACGACACATAGTAAATCCTTGTGTCAGTACAACACTCCACTGCATGAGAGTGCTCAGTGCCAATTTAAACGTTTATAGATAAAAACTGCTGCACTGTCTTTAGGAGCAATGACTACGCATTACAAATTTCGCAATTCTCTTCCATAAGACCAACAGGTGTAGGTTTGACTTGTGCTACAGTTTGGAGAGAAGATTTAAAACTGAAATGTTTTATTTCCTTCCCTAACAAGCAACCCTCAACAACAGAAACACAAGTCCTGAATGAATAAACTGCCCCTGCCTCAGCTGGCTAATGTGATACTAGGCTCCACTTTAAAGATCAGACACCCTGTCCACTGGTCATCTCATGCACAAGACTAACTGTCCGATTAATTGGCCCTGCACTGAAAAAAAAAAAAAAAGAGCGAATATCAGTACTTATTGCTCGCATAGCTCCCAACGTGCGCACTCAGAAGATTCACAAGGGCCCCACAGATACAGCACACATTATTTAAAAGCTGTCCCTGAGCACACATTTCTTCAAAGGGGGTCACCCACACTTTATTAATGAAGACTTACTTTTACATGCTGTGCGAACAGCAGGCAGTGACAGGGCACATTTTATCTTTAAAGCACAGTGGCATTTCCAAAGAACTCTGCTGTTCAACAAGCCTGCCTGCGACGGGAACTTGTCAAACTTGCCACATGCAACTACTGCACTGGCACGCTTTCATTGTCAGCAGACTGGTATGGTCACAGACTGGCAACCAAATCTCCACAAACAATATTTTTATAACCAAACTTAAAACTAACAGAAAAGTTGTGGGGAACGTCTCAACTGCATTTCCATTACTATGTTACTTTCAGCTCAGCTCACAGGTGCACGTTGTTTTGCAAAAGGACATCATGCACAGATCCCTCACAACGTCCCAGGCTGGCAAAAGTGTACTGTGTTTTAAATATCCATGAAGTAGCTGGCCAAGTGAGTTTTTGAAATTTAGCCAGCTATTGCCCTGCACCTTCAGAAGAAAAAGCCCACAGTAAGCGAGAGAGATGGTGTCATAACATACCCTACTCTGATCCTGCTCCTTACTTTCCACATCATTACTACATTTACAAACGTTCCACCTATAAAGGGTCCATCCAAAAATGAGAACAAAAAGATGAGAAAGGAAAGGAACAAAGCAATGATATTAATGCGACATTTCAATGATCACAGCAACCTGCAAGTGAGCACAAGTGTATATCAACTTAGCAAAAATATTTAAACAAGGATGTCAAGCAGGAAATTAAAAAAAAAAAGAGATATCTAATCAAAGTGTACGTAAGGCAAATAACCGTCACGAATGATGCTCCAGGAACATCTACGGCACTCGCACTTGGCACCTCCGCGATGTCCTCGTCAGAGTCGTCGCTCGAGTCACCTGACACTGTAAGGTTAACATAATGCATAGCATTTCGAATGTTTAATAATGGTACATAAATATTAATAAAGGAAACTCTAACAAGCAAACACCAAATGAAAGCTTGGCTAGCCAGGAACCATTCCATTTAGTATATACTCAGGTGCAGATGAAGAAGAAAATGCTTATGAAAACCGCCAACTTGCATGTGAAAGGCGTTTCTTTTCCTAGTGCAAATAATTTCCAAGTAAACAAGCTCACTTAAAAAAAAAAAAATTAGAACTCAATGCAAGATAATTGCATCATGTCAAGGTTTGATGCTTTTTCCATTACTCAGGCTGCATCTGGTTGTCTCAATGGAATTTTTTTTATATAAATAAAGTATTTCAGCAGTTAACTCGCTGAAATAGAAGGTGGTAAAGCCACGGTGATTAAAAAGCCAGTAACTAGTAAATATTATTACGAAACATGCCAGAAGCATGCTGACGATTTGAAGAAACCTCCCTGCTCAGTAACATGCGTGACAACATATAAAATACAATATACATGCAGCAACCCAATATAAATGCCAGCTTACAGTTCATTTACTCCACGAAATTCCCCAAGACCTACCAAGCCTCGTAATTTACGAAAATACTATAAAACCAAAAAATACCTAAGCTTAGTGAAATATTAAACAATCTTTGGTTATAGACTTGCTAACTGTTCATTACACTGACAGCTAGAATAAACTGTGCCCCAGAAGAAAGATGTTTTTGAATTATAGTAGTTGCTAAGCATGTACATCTGAATAGTGAGTGACGGTAGTATTTTCATTTTTTTTTTTAAATTAGTTTTGCCTTAACTTACACGCACATAAGCAATAGTTATATATTATTCCATGCACTAGGGAGTAGATTAGTCTTTAGCATTAACTGTTCTCTCTTCAATTCACGTTCCTTTAGATCTGAGAGCAATTTGTTCTTCACACACCACGTCATGTCAACAGAACATATTTTTCACAACTTGTGACACAACATACAAAAAATTAAATAAAAACAGCTGCCATCCGTATTACTCGAAACTCAGAGAAGTTTATAGATATACGTTAATGACATCTGTGAATTCAGTGCAACAACTTGCAATTACACTGTACTATATTACATTGACAACTGGGAACCGACTGTTTCTCGATAAGCCTAAATAAGCCCAACCGTTTAGGCTTATTGAGGCTAGTATCGAGGTTGCAGAGCCAGTGCTGCACATTTCCTGGACAGCATGAAATGTACAGGCATCCATGCTGCCACCTGAACTCTGCACTATATCATGTTTTGCAGTGCTTTCAATCAGCCAGCCAAACTTCCTCAGTCCACTTCAAAAGCATAGTTCTGTACAAGGCCTGTTGTCACTCTTGCCTATTCCTCATCAAGAGAGGCATCAATGATAAAATCAAGTGTATGCACCAGTCTCAGGTGAGCTTTCCAATCACTGATGGGTGTCTGCAACAACATCCAATCCTGTTCATTTCAGAACCAATTGTGAAAGGTGTACTATTACTGAATATTAATATTCATTCAAGCAGACAGAACTGCTTACAAAAAAGCTTGAAATAGTAAGTATATTGGTATTATTTCTGTTCTTTGACTCGGAAAGCTACAAAACCACAACAAGCTTCTCTCCTGCACCCTCTTCTCAAAAAATAAATGCCCACTGAACTCACCTATCTGGCGGCTGCTTGCAGCTTTCTTCTGCCTTTTGGGATCCTTCTTCTTTGTTTCACCTTTGTCTTTCTCCACTTCACTTTCAGGTGCTTCGACTTCCCTTTAGGTGCTTCAACTTCCCTTTCAGATGCTTCATTGGCTGGGGCCTTCCGAGTTAACCGTATTGGAGCAAGAAGTCTAGCAATCTCTTTCTCTTCATCATCCAGGCTTGCTTTTTCATGATCATCTGCGTTTCCATCAATCTCCATCTTCGCTGCAGCAATTATTGAGGGGTCAATGTCTAGTCGTTGCAGCTCAACAGATGCTTTCATTTCCAGTTTTGGATCCCCATATTCTTCAAAGGCCCTCTTGAGGCACCTGCTAGTTGATTCACTCAAGTGTGCAGTTGAACCGCTAGAGACATGCTTCCTCTTTCTTAGAGACCTATGAGTTGGAGCTCGAGGCGTGCATGTTGAAGGATCGTTAAGTTCGTCCTCACTAGACGACTTGCTCGTGTAATGCAAGCTTCTTATCAAGGCGCGGCGTGCTTTCACATCTTTGCTAAGTGGAGTGCGCTTTTTGTGACGAAGAGCAGATTTCTGCGGTGTTGAATGCTTCTTGTTTTCACCCTCTCCAGAACTTGGGAAGCTCTCTGTTGCTCGACTGTCTTCGTCCACAGAATCGGCACTACTACTGCTTGCCTGCCCTGCATTCTTGACTTTTCTTGCCACTTTCCCTATGCGTGCCTCAGAACTATCTTCGTTGCTTGGACTCATGTCAACTGTGCTAACGGACTCACGATGTCTTCTAGCATCATTTGGGACTTCTCGAGAGTCTTGGTGTGCTTGTTTGTCTTCAGCCTTCAACTCTGCTTCCTTCATAGGAGGTGTCTGAGGTATAACTTCTGAGTTATCCATGTCATTCTTACGCTTAAGGAATAAATCAGCCAGAAGGCTCTCAGACTCATTCTCACTTTCACCATTTAGGATCACAGGCGAAAATTCATCACCCAGGCTTAGAACCGGTGGAATATCAATGGGGGCTTCGCTCTCATTATTTTCAGGCTTCTGTGCCACGGACTCTTCTTCAACATTAGCAGTGACCTCATTTACAGAACAGCTAACATCACTTCCAGCCTTGTCAAAAGAAATAGCACCTCCTTCTACATTCAGTTGTGAACCCACTTCTTCAGTAGACCTGCTCACTTTTGGACAGTTTGTTCCAGATGTTGAATCTGGTTCACTAATCTTTTCATTTTTCTTGTGTTCCCTCCTAGCCTTGCCATTCCGCTTCTTTAGCATTTGATCATCATTACAAGAATCACTAAGACTGTCACACTCTTCCAGGACAATTAGCATTTCATCTGCCAAACGCCCCTTGGCAGTTTTGGTTTGACATTCTGAGAAAGAAGACCCACGGCAATCATTTGCAGCATCCTTCTTGGCCCCAGCACCGGAACTGCTGTCTGGTGCATCAGTCTGCAGTTTCCTCATCTTTCCTTTATCACTGCTGGCTATAGTACTGTGAGCATTAGGTTTTGAGTCCAGTTCAGTTATATTTTTGTCCTGCTCGTCTGATGAGCTATCACCTGCTACTTCAATCACTGAAGCACTTGGCGTTACTCCCACGCTGTTGACTACTGTACTGTGGTTGTCAGACTTCTCCAATTCATTGCCTGCTTTGCTGTGTCTGTCTTGCTTGGTACTCGAGTCCCCTTTATCAGAGCCGCTAAAGTGGCCACACTCCTCGTCCAGCACAAGCAACTTTTTCTTCTCGACCCGCTTCATTCGCACCGCTGGGCAGGGATTCCACTGAGGCAGATGACTCGTGACATTCTTCCCTGGCCCCCTTCTGCTCTTTCTTCTTCTGGGCCCTCATTTTGCGCTTCTGACATTCCTCTGCACTTTGGGCAATGCGGGACAAGCTGCGGGCATGATCACGAAGCAGCTTGCTCATGCTTGCCAAAAGTTCTTGACCACCAGAAGTCGTTAATTCGGAAAGTGACCGCTGAAGCTCCATAGTTTTTTCCAGGGCCAGTTTCTGTACCTCTGCTTCACTGTACCTCTGCTTCAGTGGTCCACCAGAGTCAGAAGTGGTCGCCTGCGTGCTCTTAGCCAACTGGTGACAGTAGTCGCCAATCATTCTGGCATAGGTGACCATTGGCAGAAGAGGTGACGGATCACACACGTAGCAGCGCCACTCCTTTACAGATTCAATCCGAGTTATCTCTCGTCGCGACAGGTTGCGTCGAATGCAGTTCTTGCAAAAAGCACGGGTGCATGAGTCGCACACAATGAGGTGTCCTCCTTCAGCACACCACGTGCAATACTCGTCAGTGCCACTGTCGTCTTTTGCAAATGGACCATCCCCATAGTACCTGTAGCACCGCTGAAACAAAAAATTCCCAAGGATAAAAGCGTCGGATACGAGATGAACCGTCCTTATGAAATACAGCTTAAGCATGCTGTCTCTTGTCTTATCAACGTGGAAACAACTGTCACATGGTTGGTGCAGTGAACCACATGTATTTAGCACTAAATTCACCGTTCCAGGCTTGCCAATTATTTAACTTACTGTTCCCTAACTTATCGGATGCCTGGCCAAGCACATCTGGCCACTAAAGCACATCCCGAACTGTTTTCTGACACTTTGTGATCATGGTGGTAGCACCATCTATTGAAAGACTGAATAAAGAAAACATTTATAGTAGTAGGCTGTGCTATATTCACATAAAAAAAGGTGCGGTGAACTTCATTGATTTTAAGCACTGGTTGAGAAGAGTTGACAGCTTTCCAACGTTCCAAATTCAGACAAAAATCCCATTTCATAAAGGAGCCAAAATGAAAGAACTCCTTATAAACACATATTCAGAAGACTCAGTCTTGATTATGAAGCATCTTCAAGAGGCAATTGCAGTGATGAAGAGGCTGTGCAGTCTGAGAAACTAATTCACCTAGCTAAAACCATCAACTAGTGATATTTTAGATAATTATTTAAATTTTTCATATTTAAGAACATGCAACATATTTTCAATAAAAAACACTTGAACTGCAAGCCTGTTAAAGTGGTTACATCTGTGCCAACGGGACAAATGAAGTTGCTGTCATTAACACATTCTCTAACCCTTTTTCTTTTTCTTTTTGCATGCATGCTATCACACACACAAATTAAACATCAATACAGCAACGTCTACAACGCAGTTCCTGAACTGAGCAATTTTGGGGCCATAAGATGAAGCCATAGCACTGTAGTGACAAGGACAAGAAAGAGAACAGCACATGCACTTTTTTCTTTTCAGGGCTAAGTACAAAAGGGCCCGATGCACTAAATATGAAATCCAGGAGTACAGATATTCGAGAACTTATGGAACGAACCAACGACCCCAAATATCTGTACTCCTTAATTTTGGGGCACTAGTTAGAAATGTATTGTGTATGTGTAGTCACGGTGCACTTTTGATTGGTCACAAGAAAGCAACAAGACAAGATAGAAATGTGAAATCTTCACCAAATGAAAGAAGAACTGTCCAAGTTTCCATAAATATGTGCAAGGGGCATGCACGCAGCTGATGACGCAGCCCCATGAGCTTAGCCCACGATCACACCAGCCAAAATGTGGATGGTACAAAGAAAACTTCAGAGTGCTCTATGTCTTGCTAAAATCGAATCCATGACAAAAGTGCAACATGAACATTGTAGTGTGTACAATGAAACGCAACATGAAAATAACATTAATCAGCAGGATAAGCAGATGAAAGACACCTGCAGGTTGCCAGACAAAACTTGTTCTGGTATGGCATTGTTAAGTGATGACTCTGTAGAGGCAACCAGATTATCATTTAGACACATGTAAGGTAAGAAATAGAGGCTACATCGAGCTGAACTGAATAGGCATAAAACCGAGAGTCTTCTTTTTGTTTGGTGAAAACTGCACTTTCCATTTTGTTTCGCTGATATCCTGTGGTCAGGCAAAACTGCACCATGACTTTGTAGACACACTGTATACCATAAGATTAGGCTGCCATCGTGACAGCTCTATAAATCTTTTTGTCTGCACACTGCCTCACGGGACAACTAAAACACTCACCCTGCAAACAAGGACGTCAAGGACTCTGTGAATGCGGACCTTATTTTTGTCATGGTGATTGAGCTGAGACCCGCAGGACGTGCACGTAACACAGAGATTGGAGATCTCGTCATCTGCAAGTGCACAACAATTTAATACGGCATTAGAAAACAGCTCTGAATGTCAAGCATTCAAATGTAACTTATTCTGATGCCCGATTTAAAACTAATGAACAGAAACAAAAAGGCTTGTTTGCATATGTTATCTCTGAAATTCAACTAAATGTGCTGCTTACTCAATGTTCACTTCGGCTCTAACTTCAGTATTTGAAATTTGTTCAAAATTTTTTAAGCAAACAAGTATGCATTATAAAAGTGACAGACACAGTGAGTAGTAGGTCAGACTGTCACTAAAGTGACCTGTGATAAAGGCAAGACAAACACAAATGGATGGTTTACACAGTTTGTCCACAGCATGAACCACTGAATGCCAGCAATCATGGATGTCACAACTTTATTATGTCTTGTCATCTTTCAACCCACCTTTAGGGGCGGAACCTACAAGCAGTGTAGTGGCATGCTGCTATACCAACATAACATGCTTTTATTATTCCCCACTACGGTGGTCTAGTGGCTATGGTGCTCGGCTGCCACTGCTGCGTTACGATGGAGGCGAAATGTTGAGGCCTGTGTACTGCATGATGTCAGTGTGTGTCAAAGAACCCTGGGTGGTTGAAATTTCCGGAGCCCTCTGCTACAACATCTTTAATCATCATATCATGATTTTTTTGGGATGTAAAACACCAGGAATCAATCAATCACACCTTTATCATGCATGAGTGAAACATTTTCCAAATTCAGGGGACAATTTTGAAATGTGCAAATGTTTTGTATTTAGACGCACAGCTATAGAATCAGTGCACCACCGTAGGTGGTGCACACGAAACCAATGGCAAAACATAGAAGAAACTGTAAGGTGTGATACTACACTCCCATCAATCTTGGAGGCTATGCAATCACTGGCTTTAGAAGCTACACATTTCCCTCACGGTTCTTGAGAGTCTATTAACCTCGAGATCTTGGAGTGGCGCCCTCTCGCGTGTGACGTCAGAGCGGGGACTCCGATTTCAACCGCGCTGCAGCAGCCGCTGCTCCTGTACGCGTATCGTCTGCTTCAGGTGAGAACTTTGTCGAACGAACAGCCTCGCGACGGTCAACTAACGCCTGCAACGATTGTTTTCGAGTGTAATCTTGAACTTGTTTTAGTTGCGGCCCAATCGACAGGGCCAAGAAATCCCCCGGATGGCTGACGAGTGCGCCGATGCCACCGACCGCATTGCTGGTAAGAAAGTGAAACTATGTGTGAGTGTTCGCGCTCGTTATCTTGTTTCCGCCGTACGATACTAATTAGTTTGGGTGTTTCTTTCGATATTACAGTAAGCGTGCCGTTCTCGAGCATCTACAAGTATGTAGATAAAGCTTGCGAAACGTCGCGGTGTCTCATCGAGGGCGAGGCGGTGTACGACGCAGGCCACGTTGTTGAATGCGCGGTCGAGGCCGTGAACGGAGGTCGCATCACCGTCGCCGCTCTCGTCCTCCAAACAAGTGGACCCACCAACCCACCGCACAACGTCGGGCCCCTAGCCCCCCCCCCCCCCCTACGGGCTACGGGCCTGCAAATAGTTAATCGCTGATTATGCCACTCACAAGGCCACAGAGATTAACGTGGCAAAGGCAAGCTGGGTCGAGTTTCATGCCACGCAGCCTAACGAAAAGCTTAAAGAGCTCCGCTTTAAAAAAAGTGTCTGCATGCTGCCTCAGGTGAAAATTTTAGAGAATGTGCACTGAACAGCGGCAACAGATTATGAATTTATGATTAGCAGTCCTCTAGGCGCGCGCTTGGCTTCGTAGGTAAAATACGTATGTACACCATCCAGACGCAGCCGTAGTCTCATATATCCTGCGCCGCTCAGCTGAGCTCACGAGGCGCGCTTACCCCCCGCGAGGCGATTCGTAGGCCGCGTCGTCGGCTCCTTGTCTAGGGGCCTTCGCGGCAGGTTGTGGGACGGCACCACACCTGGTGTAAGTCGCCTATGCTTATAGCCTGCGTGCAATAAACGGCTTAAGTATTGGCGAGGCGCTTAAACACGGTCACAAACTTGCCGAAGAGTGGCGCGTACGGTGCGTAGCAGAAGTCACTGTCCGCGAAGTGTTTGCTGCACACGGTCGATGAAGGCGTGGGGCGCTTTCCCATTCTGAGCTTGACCATCCACTTCTTCTTCAGCTTTGGGTCCTTAGGATAGTTGTGAAAGCTAACGCCTCTTTCACGAGCGGACGAAGTACACTGAGGCACAGAGCAGTACTTCACCATTGCGCAGCACTCGCCGCGGAGACAAGCGGCCGCAGTTCTAAAAAACAAAGAGCCGTAGTTCTAAATGAACGTTACAAGCAGACCCACGGTTGTTCGAACGGCGTCAGTAGCCACCATACGCGAGATAACCAACTGAACTGCTTTTTTGTTGAGATTTACCGCAACGGTGGCTTCAACACGACGCTGGGCCTACGTAGTAGACGAAAGCGTGCGAATCCCCGCTCTGACGTCATACAGGCGCCGTTCGCAGCGCCGCCATCGGTCGCACACCAGGCGAATAGGTGCAAGATGTTAAAGGGACACTAAAAGCAAATATTTTCAAGAAACGCTGTAGTGCTTGTTTTGTGCCAATGAAACAGCTGGTTTGATTGAAAATCGTATTTAAGTGGTCAGCAACCATTAGAACTATTTCAACCTCCCATCTAAGCAGATCTATTGATGAATATTTGCCGTTTTTTTCTCTTTACTGGCCAACAGTCCAGCCAGCTATGCAAAAGGCAGGAGCAGCCAGGAAAGGAATAGGGTTTAGCTATTGTTGTGGTGCCTCTGTGGTTGCTTGATGGTCCTCCTCGTGTCAGCAGTTGTAGAGAAAGCTGTTTCTATTTCCATATTGCATACTGCAGCCTCAAGTACGTTACTGTGCCAAGTTCACAGAATGTGCTGAAGGTGACGCAAGCTTTGTCATGTATTTACCTAAATTTCTCGGTGAACAGAGCAGTGGTGCAGATACTGACATTTCAGACATTCTCAGGCACTCACCCATCATCTTAACTAAAAAGGTTATTTGTCCATTTACCATTAGGTCTGTTGCTGCACCACCTGAGCCAGTTCACAGGGTGTTGCAGCCTGCCGCCTGCTTCAGCTGCGCAGCAATAGCATCCTCTGAACCACTACATTTGTTTCAAAAGGTTTAGGGGAGGTGCAGGGCTTGTTTGTGATTTTGCTGCAGCCTCTATGCTGATGGTGTTGCCTGAGTGCATTCGCTAACTTGCATGTGTGTGAGTACAAACTAGCAGTGCAGCACACAATGCACCCATTTGGTGTAACGAGCGTTTCAGCTGTGCTCATCTGCACCATGTTTCAATGCGATATGTGGTGTGCTTGTACCCCGGAGACTGGCCATATACATGCTGTTTGTGACCTCTTAAGCTTTCCTGGAAGGCGCACATTAAGTGGCTTCTACCATGTCAGCGCCTCGCCAGTTGTTTCTTCTGTCAACCTGTGCACGCACTAATGGACAGCAGTTGAACAACTTCAAAACTGCTCATGCACCTCTGTAAACCGGTTCAGAGGGGTGCAGGCAAATTGAACAGTCTTATTCATTCATTCATGTTATTTATTTGTACTTCAGATCAAATACATTTGCATGTTAACAAAGGGACCAAAGAGAAAAGTCATTACGTAAAGGCTTCATGAAGCCTTGGTCCCACTTTGGCATCAAAAGCAACAGTTCAACAGGCCTGTTAATGAACAATAAATATAAACAGATGCACACTCTGACAGGTACTGTTATAAGTTACGGAAATACCAAGAAAAACACCAAGAACATATGGTGCAAATGCACAAACACACACAAGTATAGGAAAGACATGCTTGGATGTTGTATGCACCCTTCCTTTTCCTAAGATATGTAGATCTGATATCTAACGACTTGTTTCAATTAGTGAATAGCATGACTAGTTGCGAGACTAAGTCTGGGTGATATACATCTTGGACTTGTGGTAATAATTCAGCATCCGAGGCAATAAGTATGTAGTATTTTCACACTGCAGTTGGTTTGACAGTGCAGAACTTTCAACTTACCAGTGTTTCCAGAGTAGTACACCCAACCTCGTGGTTGAAAATCGGAAGTAGTGAAAACTGTTCCGTTTCTTCGTAGTGAGCTAATATCCATGCTCAGGTTCATAACGACATGTTTTATTTACTGTGAGTCGATCTCTAGGTGCTGAAGCTGGCAGATTCGCAATGTGGCTAGTCTTTGTAGCATCGAAAGACATGTAATACATGGGTCGGTGGTTGAGCCTTAAACTAAATGATAATAGTTTATGTAAGAAATCAGAAGTGCATTTAAAATACCTTAATCGCATACTCTGAAAAGGGGCAGTGATTTTGATTAAGAATGCGTGTTGCGGAATCTTGCTTCACTGTAATTTACGTGGCTGTCTGTCCCATTGGGGAATTGCTGACTAGTGAAAACCAGTTATGCTTCACAGACCCCAAAAGAAGATAGTATCGTACCATATCAACTTTCTTATCCAATTAGGTTAAAAGCAATCACTTTTTTTTTTTTTCATTTTAATCTTCAGTAGACTGCTGGTTGTTCAATTACTATGATCTTCTTTGGCTGAGCTATTCAGATTGGTACAGGAGGAGGGTGAAATCAAGCTTGTGCCATAAGATAGATTTTACATCAGTCTGAACTATATAAATTATATTAAGGTTAAACACCAGTAAGGCCAGAACACTTCTTTGTGGAACAACTTAAATTATTCGCTTTACTTTGATACCAGGTTATTCATTAATGCAAACCATTTTCAATTAATAAGGTCACTATTAAATAAATTGATGCCATGCTATTAAATACCAGTCATTTGCAGGCATATGACAGACATTAAGAGCTGAAAATTATGATAAAGATGGTAATTTATGCTACATTGTGGCACCAAGTTACAACAAATGCCTGTTTAATGTGCATGTTTCAGAAGCTTGTCTCACATAATCACCCTTATTACAGTAGAACTATTTGCTTCAAAATCGTACGATACCCCTGTCATTTGAGTTTAATTGACCAAAACAATCTTTACATATGCCTAGAAACAGGAATGAAGCTCAGTCAAGTTCACTGTTTTCATAACTTTCTGCCATGTTCATTCTACAATTCCCAAAGTGCATTATCTCTGCTGTTCTGGCAGTAAAGCAGCTCACTGCAGTACTGTGAACACAGATTCTGCAATCCTTTAGGTACTATCAGTATGACACACTGAGCAAATAAGGGTACTTTTTTAAACCTAAGATCATCCCTAACGGCCAGTTGTGTGCAGTATTGCTATGAATAAACTGCATTGTAATTATTTAAGCAACAGGTATCTACCAGACCTGCAGTGTACAATTCATCTGAGATAAAGACCACAGCAGAATTCACTTGTAGCAACATCACACCAGTAATAAGCAGTTTTAACCCTTCAAGGGACAATGACATAAGTACATGGTGCCCTGAACCTTCCCCGAGTGATTGATGCACAGTGTTAGATTTGAGATCGATGGGGAACTTGTGACATTGTCACCAGCTGTTTGATTAATCGGTCTCCTTGATGCCACCCGTTTTATGCTGTAGCTATCTGCTGCCATAAACTGGAAGGTGTGAGGCCTGGTGGGTCTAGTTTGCTGGAGCTAGGTCCACACTACTGCTGCCCACATCATTCAAACCATTTTCAGTGAGGAGCATGTTCTGTTAAATATGGGTTTAGTTACACTATGTAAAAGGGAAGGATATTAACCCATTCACTTCTAAAGCAGGTGAACCGCCAGCCACCTCCATCAAGGCCACAGTGTGATAAGCCGGCAATTCGCCAGCCTCCAGGTAAAGCATTGGTTGTATAAGATCCCTGTAGAAGGCGCACTTTTTAACACGCTTGTTGGATAGTTTCTTTTTACTCCAGATGGACACAGTTGCCCGCTGTTTTTGAGCTCTATTGTTCGAAAAAAAAAAAAACAATAGTAATAAAGTTGCCAGCTCCGCTTCCACTGCGAAGTCGTCCGCTGCGCCTGAAGTGTGGATTCACGAAAGAAAGGTCTCATGTCGGACGATACTCTCAAACTCATATTTCAAAGTGATCACTATACTCATAAATCTGAGACATATCCCAGACAAAGGAAGTAGCGGTGATGAGAATGACGGTGAAAGCAGCAGTGATTGTGAAAGCAGTGTGTGTGTATACCAAGCCCGTCTGCTTCAAGACCTTCAACATTAGCAAGAAAGTCGAGTACAGTGCTTCCAGGAGACATTCCAAAACAAAATAAAACAAAAAGTGTTAAAATCGAATGTAATAACCTGGGTTACACAGGTTTCTATACGACGCCTGCACACACCAGTCTGTGGTGGCAAAAAATGC
The DNA here is from genome assembly GCA_013339685.2 of Hyalomma asiaticum. Classification (NCBI taxonomy): domain Eukaryota; kingdom Metazoa; phylum Arthropoda; class Arachnida; order Ixodida; family Ixodidae; genus Hyalomma; species Hyalomma asiaticum. The sequence continues at coordinate 25,580,043 of CM023483.1, forward strand.
GCAGTACAGCTCATGGGACTGGGCGCCGAAGCCGCCGAAGCAAATGGGTTAAGGGGTGAAGAATCAACTTCCGAACTTCTGCACCAATCTTGACAAAAATTTCAGACATCGCTTATCCTTTCATCATGTGAATGTGTTCTAAAGTTCAGCATGCTAGCATGAACAGAAAAGAACTGATACTATGTATTCATGAATAAGTAAGAGTCAATGTAGCTCCTCCAACGTGACACCTGGAGAACTGTGACGCAGTCATGCACTGGCACTTCCTGCAGGAACACACCAATTGCTGCATTGATCAATTATGCACTTGTTTTGCTCTGTCGACAGAAAATGTGTGCCGATCCTGGAGGCAGCGCAGTCAGACAGTGTATGTGTAAAGAGTTCAAGTTAGAAGCTATTTTAACACACTTCTGTTAATTAATGTGATTAAATCATCATTATTCACATACTTTAAATTATTCTGAATCATGTTAGTTTATTATGAACTAGCTTTGATGAGTTATGCACATGTTTTGACCCTGTTTTGAGCACTTGTTTGTGAGCATGACCATGCAATGGATGCCAGAGGGAAGAACGATAAGCTGGCTCATAAAGTCCTTCACACTTAAAGGGGCACTGACACCAAAATTTCACTGCTAAGATAGCCTGTGGGATCGATTTTCATGGACATGCACATGTCATCTACGAAATGTCAATGGCGAACGCAGCACTGAAAGTAATTTACATGAATATTCATGTTCGCATGCGCAATCGAGCGCTAGATGCCGTACATTGCTACATCGACAATAGCAAAGGTGACCTGAAGGGGACCCCCAACTTCCACAACGTCACCACGGCAGCTGAGCTCTGACTTTGCAGCTAGCAATGATGACATCATAGCCGCCATTGCTTATTCGCAGCGGCTGCGTCAGTAGACTGCCAGCGACACCAGACCTCAAGAAAATAGTTGCCACCCAACAACGATGACAGCAACAACAACACGCAGGACGTGCAACAGGCGAAAGAAAATGAGCACGCTTCGGTTGTCGTGCGGAAGTGCGTTACAGTTATGTGTGCTCCCGTGGTCGAACTCGTTTACACCATTGTAAGCGCTAGATGGTGCCAGTTGCACCGGGTGCCTTGTCGTTTTTTGAGCTCTCCCAAACCAAAACTGAAACTAGTGGGTAATAAACAGGCCGTAAATAATTATCTGATGCGCGCTGGAGCAATTGATGTACCGTGTTATGGCTAACAGATCCTCAGCTACGTATTGCAGCAAAAAAACATCAGGCGAAATTTTCGTGTCAGCGCCCCTTTAAACAACGAAAGCTTACCAGTGTCATGTTAAGCACTCTGGTATGCCAGCATAGGAAGAACAATAATTTCACAAATAATGATCTACCTACTGTTTGTAATTAGATAGCTTCTAGATGGCTTATAGCGCAGGTTAAGGCCAGTCGCATACTTTTTATGATTTCAATAAAGATATCACTCTAAATATGAAATCGTATTTTGGACGTCACCTCATGTCATAGATCCTATGTTTTTTGGCAGAAAATTTTCAGGAATTTAAGAAGTAGCACACCTTGTGGCTGATAAAATTTCAGTCTAGAAATGCCCTTGTAAACAGCTTTTGGTTAAACAGTTAGGAAATGATAACTTTCCTAGAGGTATTGTTGTTCCAAAAAGTGCAAAGTGAGGAAAATAAGTTCAAGGATATCATAACATGCTATTTTATGCAAAAATAAAGTTAATCAATGTGCCCAGCCACCCACCCCTTAAACATGGCACTGTGCTGCTGCAACTGATTCAAATATCTTTTTTTTCCCAGTTTACAAGCAAAACAAAAAGAGAGAGACAGAGAAAAGAAGAAGAAGAAGCAGAGCAGACATCATTGTGGGTATTTTCCATTCATACCAACAGTTAGCCGCTGACTGCAATAAATTCTCAGGAGAAGGAAAACAAACAGATAACCAGTATTGAACAACTCTGAACGGCATAAAACTAGCATCGGATGGCCACATGGTAAGTTGTCAGAGCTTGTTTCAGCTTGCCAGTCACTTCACAGTTGCTGTGGCTAAAATATGCATTTTCTTTTTGAGTTTCTCATTGGCGGTCTGGTGTCTTTCGAAAGCAGGTCTTCCACGACTAAAAAGTGCGAAAAGCAAACCTTGTAATCTGAGCGTACATTACACATCAGTTCTCTGCCTCCTCAGCAGATACCTTTAGAAAATAACATTCATAGATGCTTCGACAAGAAATGTGCGCCACCACCTCATGGGAAAATATTTTGCTTTACTCTTTCTTTGCTGCTCAGGCTGCTGATAACTCTTGGTCTCTTCCTCCATTAGTATTTGTCACTTGAAGGAAAGAGAGGGTGGCATCACAGAGAACTACAAACCAACTGACGGTTAGTTAACGTGTGCTGTCCTTGTGTTGAGTCCCATAGAGCTGGTGTTGCGACCATGGGCACTTTTATACAGTTAATTCCACCCCAGTAATGCATACTTATATCCTCCACGCATGAGTGATTAGACTGCTTGTCTCTGCTTCTACGGCTCACCACCGCGTTGCTCTTACAGTGGAGTCTGCTTAGAAGGCATCATCTGATGCCTAGAAAAATGACTTTATCATTTAGAAACCATTAGAGGATGTTTTTAAGAAACTGTCCCGATTTGATCGTTCCTCCACCTGTCTTCACGGTGCCATCGTGAACTTGGGGATTAGTTGTCATGTGCTTACAGGTCAATGACACTGGCACATTTGTCTTCAGCTGTTTCTGTCAAACGCGGCAGCTAGCTGCATGTTTTAAAAACACGCGAACCTTTAACTCTTTTTCTCCAAGCAATGCCTGTCAATTTATGGGAATGCAAGAAATTTTTTTCTTGCAATGTTGACGTTTGGTATTGAAAGCAAAGTTTGTGTAGGTCGGTTTGTCAGCTATCACTTGCACATTCACCCGTGCACGAAACATGCAGTGATAAGTCTGGTTTTATCTCAAGGGGCAGTTCGTTTATTAAGCTTGTGGTTCATTTGTTAAGCTCCACCTCACGCCTAATCTTCAAAGGATGAGCACTTGATAATGCCTAAATTATTGAAAAGCAGGGTGTGGTTTTACGTGTCCACAGGTGGGGGCTGGTATATGCAAACAATGCCCATGACTGTGCTTTTTCTTGAGAATCTCAAAAGCTGATTGCCCCTCGCTGGCTACAAGGCAAGCAGGTTCTGGAAGTTTGTCACTCATGTTGTTTTTCTGATAGGTGCACAACCATAGAAGTTCCTTGCACATGCTCAGATACACTGTATTTAGCTGTATATCTTTGATTTCTGTCCAAATGCCAAACTGGAATTAGTTAAATGACACCTGTTGAGACAAGGAACCACTAATCAATTTGAGCTCTGAATTTAATTAAGGAATAGCTCAGATACAAGGCATGATGATTCTGGCTGGTAAAAAAATGACAGTATTCTAGCACACCGATTTTTCTAAGCCTGTGAAACTTATTTATTCCAATGTGAATGCCTCTTTATTATTAATACATCTTCTCACTTTTTTATTATTCAATAATAAGCAGTGCATCTGTACCTATGGAAAGCAGACATTTGTCAATTTATAATTAATTTAAAAAGGCTAGTGAAAGCTTCTTTTTTCTTTGAAATGGGTTGACCTCACAGTTTGAAGTCTACAGGTTGAAGAATCAGCCCTGTGGGGTCGCATTTGATGAGCAAGTTTGAAATTTAAGGGTTTAGCAATGAGCTTGTTATCATTTATTAATTAAACATATGTGAATTTAACCAGAACTCAAAGTACAGCTATGTCTATTGAATTTTCTTCACTTTTTTTATATTATTGCAGGTGAAGTGCACAGTATGTGCGGTACTCCCCTGAGCAAAAGTATATGAACCACTGGATACAGCAGGTTCATATACTTCAGTAAAGCAGGTTTTCTTTACTGCTAATGAATGTAACTTGAAATTGAGAACAGCATCTGGCCTTGGTATATGAAGAACTATCAAGAGCGCTGGTGAATTTCTGTTCATGCGCCTAAACTGTGAAATCAGTTTTCTTGTCGAGCCTTTGATTCATACATTTTTACATACATTGTGTATGTTTATACAGTGGCTACAATATGAAATCCTAAGCTCCACGGTTGTGTTTAATCATGGACACCCAGGAACAAACAATATCACCTTGACTACTTTACTTTTCTCACAGAAAGTGATGGCATTGCGCTTCTTTTTCTACTTAAAGCATATTTTCAAACTTTCCCCTTTTTTTTTTTTAAATGCCCATAAAAGACTTTCGAACAGTCAACTTCATAGCTTACACATAAACCATATCACACTGGCACTAATGGTTATAATACATGTCATTGCAAAAATGATACAGCAGGCAACAAATAAATGGCCATTTTAAGGCGGCTTCAAAATGCATTACTCCTGCAAAGCAATGTTAGCATGATTTAAAGAACATGGTGTCTGAGAGCTGACAAAGTGTTAACATTCTATGTAAGTAGAACACAAATACGAAATAACTGTAGCCTCTCAGAACTGAATAAGTGCTGCCATTTGTGCAACAATACACAAAGGAGACAATAAATGCTGCTTCTGACGCTGATACTGTACAGGGATCTGTGCGTTTAGAATGGATGGATGAACTGAACGGATGAAATCAGTTGGTACAAATCGTTTGAAAGATGGAAACTCTGCTGAGAACACCCTAAATGGAGCACATGGCAATCACCACCACTCCTACATGAAGACACTGGTACATAGACTTTTTCAGTGCAGCAACCTTTCTGCATTGTAAACAATGTGCCCCCAACAAACAGCAAAACGCAAGGCTGTTATTGGTCCTTGACAAGATTTATAATTTCTATAAAACTAGCTAATAACTTATCCTGCCACCCCTTTCCCATTCAATATTACAGGAAGTATTTTGCTTCAAACACAGCTGAACAGTTTACGCTATTTAGCACTTCGTGCAGTCTCTTATCAGGTACCGTCTCATCAGTACTCAGCCAACTTATAAACGTAAGCATGCTGGCATTTTGATGATTCCAAGTTAGCAGTAAAATTGCACTAGTTTAACCAGGACACTGACTATGCAGCAAATGCTAGGGGCATTCCATTCAGTAAGCAGCAGCAATATGTGTGTGTGTGTGTGTGTGTGTGTGTGTGTGTGTGTGTGTGTGTGTGTGTGTGTGTGTGTGTGTGTGTGTGTGTGTGCGTGTGTGTTATAGGTGCAGGAAATCAAACTTTAACAGAGATTCAACAAACATGCCCGACAATTCTTAATGCCGTTAAAAAACCGCATCTAGCAAACCGATGCTGTAAACTCGTACACATCTCAGAATATAAAGAGCGGTAAGTCACAAAGTTAAATGTAGTTTCACTCAATTTGCTTACGACTTAGGGGGGCGCGCCGCACTGCGCAGTTTTCCGAACTCATCCAAATGACGATTGTGTCAGTCTTTGCTTGGGCAGCTGCATCTTCGTCTGAAACAACGAGAGACATGAGCATGCTTCGGGCGATGATATAACAAAAGGGCACGCGGCTAACACGATCAAAAAGGTAGCGCGAAAAAGATAACGCGGTGATGTGGTTACTCCCGCCATTCACCTAAAGCTTTACTATGCATAAGTATCGTGCAGCGAACAGACTCTAAAACCTTTCGGTCGTAAGCACAGCCACGAGAAAATACAACGTACTAGAAACACCGGATCGCTAGGTAAATCATGCATTTGTAGTCCCACCCGGTGAATGTCAACACTAGTTACCGTGCATCTTGCTCGAGCTTGGCGCCTCACGGTTGGCCATGGTGGCGATCTTGTCTCTTCAGGAACTTAACACCACTCTGTTAAATCATGAACAGATGGAGGTGTTTTTCAAGCGCGCGTGTACGCACGTACAGAGGAATATCGACGACGAACGGTGTATTACTTTACCCGCTGAATCGGCGCGAATGATGTGTTTAGACTAAAGTTCCGCTCTTCAACCGAACCGCGACAAGCGGGGTACAGTAACCAGCGCTCCAAGTCAACATTTCTAAGCGTTTGCTAGCCAGTCGCTTGAATATTACATCATTAACACGTAAGCACGGGTATCAAAATAGTGATCAAAATAACGAGCTGTTGCATATCTACAGCGAAAGGTCTACGAGCGTATTTGCCGGTGGAACTAAACTTCGAAACGGCGCGGCCAAATTACACAAATGACTAGACGGGCGGGAGGCACTGGTATATAGCACTTTTCATTTTACTGTCCCTGTTCACGATAGTACTGTTCCATATATTGCAATGATCGTTCCAAAAGCTACAAACATGTCAAAAATTAGCGCCTAACAAGTGCGCGCTGCCACTAGCGCACACGCATAGCTGTGAGAGCATGTTCCGTTTCGGGTTTTACCATGGTTTTATTTGACGAAGGCCGACGGCGGCCCTGTCAGATCGCTACGAAAGCCGCGCATGTTGAATGCAAAGAGCGTAGTCATCCGCTGGGTGCGCTTCTTGCAACGTCCACCAAGTACAGAAAAACCAAAAGAAAAAAGATCAGAAACAATGTACTGTAACACTGGGTGCAGCGCATTTCAGGATAAAGTTTATTCCATCCATTAACACCTGCGTTTATTGCTTGAGAACCAAGCACACATTAGAAAATATTCACAACGGGAGGAGAGACTTGCGCTGCAAGATCGGAAACTGCTGATGGAATGCGACATCCACCCAACAAAACCAGTGGAAGGCGAGAATATATAATACTCGGAATAGAGCTTTTACCAACCCCGACCATTTTCACACCCATGAAAAAAGTTGTAAGGCGTTATACATATTTTCTAGGAATCGGAGAAACTGCAAGTAGAACTGGAGATCTCAATGGCGATGTCGAACTTCAATGGCGATATCGAAACCGGGCGCACTTGAACGCGCAGGAAATGCGTTTTTTTCCTCCATGCAAATACGGCCGCTCCGTTACGTCAGACTGGAGCTGCCGGGACTTCCCGTGACGAAGAAGTGCGATGAAATCTCAATAAAAGCGCGTCGTTCCAACGCCACCTAGAAGTGTTCGTCGTTCCAGGACCCGTTCCTGGAACCACACGCTACTGCTCACATAGAGACGCCGTACCAGCAGCGGCACACTGCAGTCAGTAAAAAGCGGCAAGTTGCCAGAAATGCACTGATGGACCACTTTGCGTGTCGTGCGACAATGAGGCAGAATTAACTCGGTCAACCTTCCAGCTATTAGCTATCTCGCGGTCAGCCGTATATAGGAAGAACAAATGCCCCACCAGATCGCATGATGCGTCAGCTGCGCTTGTCTTCTTCCTTTTTACTTCCCTGTGTTCCTACCTCCTACATTTGTTGGCTAGGGTGTAGTTGCCACGCCTACCCAATACAAAGCTTAGGTTAGCCGCATCCGCATCATTTCCTGTGACCGCGGGCTGAAGACGATCGAGCAGGCAAACTGTGTGGCGGCGGGCGCTCGCGGTGGGAGCGCGCTCGCGTTTTTTCAGTGCCGCTTCGATTGGGACGATCTCCGGTGACATTGCTCAGAGGGTGAACAAGATCACCAACGGCTCGCCACGGTGGTCTAGCGGCTATGGCACTCGGCCTCTGATCCAAAGGTGGCGGGATCGAATCCCGGCCGCGGCGGCTGCATTTCGATCCATGGCCCGTGTACTGTGCGATGTCAGCGCAGATCTTGGAGAGAAAAAGCTAGGAAGAGCAATTAAGCAGAAGACCGCGAGAATCTGGCTGCTGCGTGTTGTTCCTGGTCAGCCATCTTGGCTAGGTTGACTGTACCTGCGTGCGTTTCGACGGCCCGTGTACTGTGCGCAGCGCACGTACCTTTACCTTCATGAGCCTTGATCTTCATCATCGCCGGGCGGTCGCGTTTTTGCAGGTCCACCGGTACGTGCTGTCTGTGCGTTGGCGTGTGCATGAGATCCTTCAGAATGTCTCTATATCATCCAAGCTGTCGTACGGAGCTGGCACACAGCACGTGCGGCGAGCGCGTGGACCTGCAAAATGGCGACCGGCGCTAGCGATCCTCGCGGTTAACGTCACATGCACATGCTCCTATGTACTGTAGTCCGCCGCGGTGGTGTAGTGGTTACGGTACTCGGCTGCCACCCAAAATACGCGGGTTCGATCCCGGCCGCGGCGATCGCATTTTCGATGGAGGCGAAAATGCCAGAGGCCCGTGTACTGTGCGTTGTCAGTGCACGTTAAAGATCCCCAGGTGGTCTAAATTTCCGGAGCCCTCCACTACGGCCTTTCTCTCCTCTCTATCTCTTTCACTCCCTTTCTCCCACCCCACGGACGCTTAGCCGTGCTCCCTACATGGGCTGCAGAAATTAGCGTCCTTTCCTAACTGAACCACAATCATCATCATCAATCATGTACTGTAAATTAAGTTCCTACATCCCTGTAACAACATTTCCGGAGTCTTCGATCCACTACGGCGCCTCTTATAATCATATATCGTGCATTTCAAACGTAAAATCCCAGAAATTATTAAGGAGCGCAGCACGACAATCATGCAATGAAAAGCCCTGCCTGTGGTTTTGTTGACGCTCCTCGACCATGCATATGTGTGTATGGTATGGTATGAAAAACTTTATTAGGTCCTGAGGGATCAGTCTGTGGGGACTGATGCGGGCCGCTCCCACGTCGGGACAGAGAGGCCGAGCTCCTCTGCCACCACACGGGCCCTCTGGACAGCCCTGAGTTGGTCCGTCAGCACTTCACTGTGCAGCATCCGCTGCCACCACTGTTCACCTTGAGAACCATCACCGGCCAACGCCGAGCAGCGCCAGAGCATGTGGTCTAAATCGAGTAAACGCCCCACACTTGCTACAATAGACTGAAACTCCGCAGTTGGGATTAATTTTATTCATGATGACCGGGTTAGGGTACGTCCGTCTGCAGAAGTCTTAATGTAACCGCCTGTGGCCTGTTTAATTTACAATGTGGCAGGGGGAATGCCCTGCGCCCTAAGTAATAGTGCTTTGTGATCTCGTTGTAGGTTAACAGCTGGTCCCTGAACTCGGGAACGAGAGGCCCAGCCCCTTCAGGGAGTGTGTATGCCTCTGCGCAATAAAACAGCGCCCCCCCCCCCCCCCCCAAAAAAAAAAGGAAGGAAAAGAAACACTGCCACGTTTACGCTGCTCTGCCCGCAACACCACCTCCTCGGCTCGCCATCGTTTGCGTTCGATCTCTCGAGTACCTCGGCTAGCCACCATAGCTCGCCGTCGTGGTTAGCTGCATCCGCCCGCTTCGCGATTTAGCACGGCTCGGAAGGCTGCCGTATCCTCGATACACAATTGCTGCTTGAGCTTGGCCACCCGGGCCTGCTCAGCTTGTGCCCGGACTGCAGCATCGGCCCTGCGAACACTATCTGACGGTTATGCTGTCGGTGCTGGTCTTCGGAAGTTGTCTGCTGGTCGGGAGTTCGTACGATCCGTGGCCTACCCATGTGGAGTTGAAACTGCTGCGCGTGGGCTCGACGCTGCAAATGGCGCGCGTGCTTGGGTATACGCAGAGAACGTTACACGGCGCAGCCAATGGAGAAGTTTGAGTGCACAGGAGACGAAAGGATTTTCGTTTCGCCTTTTCGCTGTAAAATAACCACGTCGACCTTAACAAATGCAGACACATGGTCTCAGGCAGGTTTTGACCAAACAACAGTTTCTACGACCTTTATATATGTAACTTCCACTAATACAAAATTTTATTCCTGTGTTTCTTCAGATATTCCACACAAACCACGCATTTCAGCCCGTAGCGGGGCGCCCGCACGGCTGACTTGGTCATATTTGGCGCTTTTTAACTTGTATCTATGGCACAGACGCCTACATGCACCGGGGAAAGCCGATACGCGTGTTCGTCCGCCCCGACAGCTTCCGTGCCGTGCCTTCCGGAACTCGTACATAGTTTCGAAATGCTCGCGATATCGGGCGGTCCTACAAGAGAGCAGGAATTTCTTTTGCGTCATACGTGTGGAGTGCGGGAGGAGGGGGAGGTCGAAGGGGCGCGGGCTCCCCTCCCCGCCCTCCCTCCGGCACTTGCCCAAGGGGGGGTAAAGCTTGCTGCTAATCCTTCTCACTCTCTATTCTAAAAAAATCAACGCCAGAGAGTAACTGAGAGGTAGAGGAAAGGACAGCTTCTGAGCATTACATGGAAAAATGGCCGAAGAAATTCATGAGAATAAAACGAAAGCGAATTCGTATTAAAAAAAAACTTCGACGAAACGACCCTCGTCACGCCATATATATATATATATATATATATATATATATATATATATATATATATATATATATATATATATATATAGTAGGGAAGCAATGGACCAGTTTATTATTGAAATAAGCATGAAGCAAATAACCAAATATGGTGGAATGAAGCGCAAGGAACACCAGGACACAGACGAAGACAGGACGAGGCGCTTCGTCCAGTCTACTTGTCTGTGTCCTGGTGTTCCTTGCGCTCCATTCCACGATGGTTCACCAACTCGCCCAAGTTCGTACGTACTTTGGGGGCCGAATATGGCTTCCTACAAGACCCCTTCGGACAAATGAAAACTCTACGCTCCTGTTCTGCGTTTTGTTAAAAAAGGAAGGAACGGCCTTGTAATGGCTACGCAACATATAGTGTGCCATTGATCATACCACATCGTTGGTAGAGGCGGCACACGTCATTCGAGGATATAGATTTAGAGGACACCCAAAAATGGAAACCCCGTGGGTGCTGATTAGTGAAGGAAACACTAAATGACGGTGGTAGAACTTGTCACGGTCATGATCATGACTAAGCAAAAATGATGATGGAATGCATGGAGGAAGGAAAAAATCTGGTAGAGGCCATCATGTGACAACCTTGAAGGCTAGTCATAAAAAAAATTGAGAGCGAATCATGGGAAATGGGACCTGGTCACGTGGTAGGCAAGCGGTAAACTAATGTGTGGTGAAGAGATGTTACCGCGTACAGAAAACCTCGGGTGAGCGGGCAACTATGAAGGGCAATGACCTACCGATGAGGCACAGCGCAAAAGGTGTCAGAGGAGGAGGACTTGCCCAACTTGCCTTACTCGACTCAAGCCTGGTGAAACAACTCCAGGCCATCAGACGAGCAGAGGAGGTGGCGGCGAGGCACCGCCTGACCACTGTACTTCCGTGAATTTTTTTTTTACTAAATAAAATTGTTCTCTCTCTCTTGCCTTACTCTCGAGTGGGATCGATTAGGCCCTCCATAATTATCGGACCGCTCGAGGCTGTTTGGAAGCTGTAAACTCTATCCGTTGCCGCGCGTTAATCTACCGCTTGCCAATTAAATGACCGGGGCCCATTTCCCATGATTTTCTTTGAATTTTTTATGACTATAGGCTTCAAGGTTGTCAGGTGACGCCCTCTCCTAGCTTTATTTCTTTCCTCCGCGTGCCAAGGCTAGCGGAATAACGTGACGCCGCCTCCTATCCTTTTCTTTTTTTCTTTTCTCCATGATGGATCCTCGATGAGTTCCCGGTTGAATCGGGATCGACTATCAGGAAGGACCTGGCTTTCGCCTTCACGTCTATTCGCGATGTAGCCCTTGCATATAGGGAGAGAGGGATGTTTAGAAAAGGGAGAAACTCCGGCTCTCTCTCAAATGAGGAGGTGCCCTCGATCTTATCCATCTCTAAAGGGGATGGGGAGAATGGTCATTGCGGGGAATGTGCGAAAGAGAGTGGAGAGGAGAGGCCACCTTCTCGAGACAGGGCCCCGCAACGGTGGTCTAGCGGTGAGGGTCGCGGGATCGAATCCCAGTAGCGGCGGCTGCCTTTCGATGGAGGTGAAATGTTGAGGCCCGTGTACTGTGCAATGTCAGTGCACGTTAAAGAGGTGGTCGAAATTTCCGGAGCCCTCCACCTACGGCCTGCCTCTCTCATAATCAGATCGTGGTTTTGGAACGTTAAACCCCAGAAAGCATCATCATTATCATTCTCGAGACAGGCGCTGCTATATAGTGAACTAGAAGGAGATCTCCAAGCTTCTAGTTCACTATACGCGGCTATCCAGTAGCGCACCCAGGATCTCTGCCAGGGGGGGTTCCATTTTTCACGAAGAGCCGGGCAAGCGATTACAGAGCTGTTGCGTGTATAAAAAAAGTTAATAAAACGCCAAATAATAGTAACATCAATGATTATGATTATTTTTATTATTTTTTCTGCGTTTTGCAGACATTAGCGCCACATTCTTCTAGGACATAGGAGCAGTTACGGAGTGGGAGGGGGGTTAGGTCGGCCTCAGGGGGGGGGGGGGGTTACAACCCCCGAACCCCCCCCCCGTCGGTGCGCCACTGCGGCTATCTAAGCGTTATGTCAGCTATACGGTAAGTACAGTCGGCAGAAATAATAATACGGGCCACGCGAGAGCGTGCTTTCAGTGAAAGTGCGTCTGCGCCGTCTCGTGGGAAGCTGTCTGCGGTGTTTCGGTAAAGTGCCTAGAAATATACTTTTTTTTCTAGGCACTATAGCTTCGGGCAATTATGTGCAAGAGCCAATGCAGTTTCGGCACGCGTTCGCGTCCGTATTTGCTTCTCTCGGTGTCCGGCGACGCTGGGGTGGTGATGAAAACATGAAGATGCCAGAGGCCCGTGTGCTGTGCGTTGCAAGTGCGCGTTAAAGAGCCCCAGGTGGTCATTTCCGGAGCCTCCACTACGGCTTTTCTCTCCTTTCTATCCCTTTCAGTCCTTTTCCCCTACCCCCACGGACGCTTATATATCTGTGCTCCCGACATGGGCTGCAGAAATTAGCGTCCTTTAACGAACCACAATCATCAATCAGTCAAAACATTTATTTCCGATGTGTTAACGCAGGTGCCGAACCCCCTCATAGCACGTGGGTCGTCCCTCACTGTCAGGAGACACCCTTACAAAACAATTCAGGAAAGCCCTTGAAGCGCAATCTTCTTCATCGCGCAGGAAATAATTCGGCACTGATCGAGAGCAGAAGTGTTGGTCATGAAGAGAGAGAGAGAGAAAGAAAACTTTATTTATCCCATATTAAGGGAAAGAGGCTGCGTGAAGGTCTCACAGTAAGACACCGCCGTAGCCTGTGATGGGGTATGAGGGAAGGTAGGGGACGTGAGGAGGACGTGCACGAAATCTCCTGGTTTGCTGCAAAGCTTGCCTGAGGAGGGGAATTGGTCTAAGTATCGGGCTTTTAGTATAGTTTATTGGGGTATGGAGCAGTCCGGGGTTAGCAGGCGTCGCCAATGTGCGGCCTGCGCTATGGTTAGGGGTGAGGCTGTGGGTGTGTATATACACTCTTCAATCGTTGGTCCCGACAATACGAGAAAATATCACGGAATAAGAGCAGGTGCTCCTCGGCCTGTGGAGGAGGCTCGACATGTCTTGCTCGGAATGTGAGAGTTCGGGCTAGGGAATGAGCCTCCTCGTTTCCAAAGGGGGGGGGTGGGGGGTCGGCATGTTCTGGCGTCCAGGTGAGGCTGACGGCACTCGGGTGCTGCCAGAGGCGCAGAAAGCGAGCAGCGGTACGGGGTATATAGCCACTGGGTAGATATGCGTGCAAGTGCGATATGGCTGCGTCCCCTGCCTCCATGGAAGAATTGGTCATGACCGAGCTGCAAGTTAGAACTTTCGGCTCACTGTCAGCTGTCGTCAGGGCCATACGGGATACTGACGTGTAATCCGCTGCGTCCACATAGACCGTGTGCGCGAGCCCTTGCCTTTCTGCGTTTTCCGTGTCGCACAGGGTGCATGTTCTTTGGGATGGCAGGTACTTTGAGGTACGTGAGAGTAGAAGGACCTTCTCTGGCGAGCGTGTAATTTGGGTTAGGTTTATACGGGTCCACATAGTGCGGCCAGCCACTCAACTAGACAGATATATATTTTTGTGCCGTAAAGGGGAGTCGGTCGTTGGATGAGCTGGAGGATGCAACTCCGCAGAAGCGCGTTAACCCGGTCTCCTTTTTTCGAAGGGTAGGTTAGGGAGGGCATTGTGGCGCGGCTTATGACTGAGGATCATATACATACATGTTGTGGTAATGAAGTTTACGGTCACTGACCAAGTCAAAAAAGTTGTTTTGACGTTTCGGAGCCTATACAGGTTCCTTGTTCACAATGCAGCAGACGTAGCGCCGTTGTCCAGTTAAATATGAAGTATGTGACGTAATGAACGGGCATAGATTTGAGGCATGTTTCCATCTGTCCTGTTAACGGTATCAGGTGTCGTCTGTATCAGCAGAGATTCCAGCAGCAGTCTCGTTGTCAAATTCTTCTCTTTGGCTATGACAGCAGCATTCTCCCAAGCGATAGAGTGATCACTCTTGTGCACATGCTCCGCTAGTGCGTTGTACACATGGCGGTGATTTTGAACATCGCGTTTGTGCTCTTTTAGTCGTCTAATGAAGTTTCCTGTTTCGCCAATGTAGCAGAAATTGCAGTCGTGGCACGGGATCTTATAGATTACACCCGGGAACTTTTCTGCTTCTAAGCGGTCCTTCACGTTGACGACTTCACCGCGGAGCTTGTTTGATGGCACATGCGCTACGCGTAAATCATATTTTGAAAATATTCTTGAGAGTGCTTCGCTGATACCTGGTACGTAGGGAATGCTGGCCCGTTTTTGAAGAGTTCGTTTCTCGGCTGGCTGAGGATTGCTGAGCATTCGTTTTTCAATTCTGCGAACAAAAGCAGACGAATAGCCGTTGTTTGACAGTTCTTGCCGTACCGTAATAAGTTCTCTCTGCAGTTCGTCTTCGTTGGAGCATAAGCGGGTGGCCCTACGAACCAAAGACGATACGACAGAGGTCTTGTGTCCAGTCGGGTGGCAGGACGCAAAGTGGAGGTAGCGACCCGTATGGGTCATTTTGCGATAAACGGAGAAGGATAGGCCACCGTCGGAACGCTGTACGAGTACGTCTAGGAAAGGAAGCTTGCCGTTTTCTTCTCGCTCCAGAGGGAATTTTATGGTCGGTTGTATGGCATTGAGCCTCTGTAGCAACCGGTCAACGTCGTGTTTGTGCAGGATACAAAAGCAGTCGTCCACATAGCGCAGAAAAACTTTCGGGGCAGGTTTGAAATCTGTCAGGACTTTTTCCTCCAGGCTTTCCATCACAAGGTTTGCGGTTGTCACGGATATTGATGCCCCCATAGCAGTCCCATGCGTCTGTTTGTAGATCTTAGAGTCGTAAGTAAAGTACGTGTTACTTAAGCAAAGATGAAGCAACTCACACAGCTCTGAGGGATCCAGGGGTGTCCGGTCAGCGAGGTTGGCATCCCTGGAAAGCGCTTCTTTGCAGGTTTCGACGGCCAAGTCGATAGGGACACTGGTAAAAAGCGAGGTCACGTCAAACGACACCATCACATCGTCATCACTGAGATGAAGGCCACGCACAGTTTCCACGAATGCTGTGTGAGTTGCTTCATCTTTGCTTAAGTAACACGTACTTTACTTACGACTCTAAGATCTACAAACAGACGCATGGGACTGCTATGTGGGCATCAATATCCGTGACAACCGCAAACCTTGTGATGGAAAGCCTGGAGGAAAAAGTCCTGACAGATTTCAAACCTGCCCCGAAAGTTTTTCTGCGCTATGTGGACGACTGCTTTTGTATCCTGCACAAACACGACGTTGACCGGTTGCTACAGAGGCTCAATGCCATACAACCGACCATAAAATTCACTCTGGAGCGAGAAGAAAACGGCAAGCTTCCTTTCCTAGACGTACTCGTACAGCGTTCCCTTGCATAGGGAGAGAGGGATGTTTGGAAAAGGGAGAAATTCCGGCTCTCTCCCAAATGAGGAGGTGCCCTCGATCTTATCCATCTCTATGGGTGAAGGTAATAAAGGGGATGGGGAGAATGGTCATTGCGGGGAATGTGCGAAAGAGAGTGGAGAGGAGAGGCCACCTTCTCGAGACAGGGCCCCGCAACGGTGGTCTAGCGGCGAGGGTCGCGGGATCGAATCCCAGTAGCGGCGGCTGCCTTTCGATGGAGGTGAAATGTCGAGGCCCGTGTACTGTGCAATGTCAGTGCACGTTAAAGAGGTGGTCGAAATTTCCGGAGCCCTCCACCTACGGCCTGCCTCTCTCATAATCAGATCGTGGTTTTGGAACGTTAAACCCCAGAAAGCATCATCATTATCATTCTCGAGACTAGTGAACTAGAAGGAGATCTCCTTCTAGTTCACTATACGCGGCTATCTAAGCGTTATGTCAGCTATAAGGTAAGTACAGGCGGCTTTCAGTGAAAGTGCGTCTGCGCCGTCTCGTGGGAAGCTGTCTGCGGTGTTTCGGTACAGTGCCTAGAAATATACTTTTTTTTTTCTAGGCACTAGAGTTTCGGGCAATTATGTGTCAGAGCCAATGCAGTTTCGGCACGCGTTCGCGTCCGTATTTGCTTCTCTCGGTGTCCGGCGACGCTGGGGTGGTGATGAAAACATGAAGATGCCAGAGGCCCGTGTGCTGTGCGTTGCAAGTGCGCGTTAAAGAGCCCCAGGTGGTCATTTCCGGAGCCTCCACTACTGCTTTTCTCTCCTTTCTATCCATTTCAGTCCTTTTCCCCTACCCCCACGGACGCTTATCTGTGCTCCCGACATGGGCTGCAGAAATTAGCGTCCTTTAACGAACCACAATCATCAATCAGTCAAAACATTTATTGCCGATGTGTTAACGCAGGTGCCGAACCCCCTCATAGCACGTGGGTCGTCCCTCACTGTCAGGAGACACCCTTACAAAACAATTCAGGAAAGCCCTTGAAGCGCAATCTTCTTCATCGCGCAGGAAATAATTCGGCACTGATCGAGAGCAGAAGTGTTGGTCTTGAAGAGAGAGAGAGAGAGAAAGAAAACTTTATTTATCCCATATTAAGGAAAAGAAGCTGCGTGAAGGTCTCACAGTAAGACACCGCCGTAGCCTGTGATGGGGTATGAGGGAAGGTAGGGAACGTGAGGAGGACGTGCACGAAATCTCCTGGTTTGCTGCAAAGCTTGCCTGAGGAGGGGAATTGGTCTAGGTATCGGGCTTTTAGTATAGTTTATTGGGGTATGGAGCAGTCCGGGGTTAGCAGGCGTCGCCAATGTGCGGCCTGCGTATGGTTAGGGGTGAGGCTGTGGGTGTGTATATACACTCTTCAATCGTTGGTCCCGACAATACGAGAAAATATCACGGAATAAGAGCAGGTGCTCCTCGGCCTGTGGAGGAGGCTCGACATGTCTTGCTCGGAATGTGAGACTTCGGGCTAGGGAATGAGCCTCCTCGTTTCCAAAGGGGGGGGGGGGAGTCGGCATGTTCTGGCGTCCAGGTGAGGCTGACGGCACTCGGGTGCTGCCAGAGGCGCAGTAAGCGAGCAGCGGTACGGGGTATATAGCCATTGGGTAGGATATGCGTGCAAGTGCGATATGGCTGCGTCCCCTGCCTCCATGGAAGAATTGGTCATGACCGAGCTGCAAGTTAGAACTTTCGGCTCACTGTCAGCTGTCGTCAGGGCCATACGGGATACTGACGTGTAATCCGCTGCGTCCACATAGACCATGTGCGCGAGCCCTTGCCTTTCTGCGTTTGCCGTGTCGCACAGGGTGCATGTTCTTTGGGATGGCAGGTACTTTGAGGTACGTGAGAGTAGAAGGACCTTCTCTGGCGAGCGTGTAATTTGGGTTAGGTTTATACGGGTCCACATATGTGCGGCCAGCCACTCGATTTTTGTGCCGTAAAGGGGAGTCGGTCGTTGGATGAGCTGGAGGATGCAACTCCGCAGAAGCGCGTTAACCCGGTCTCCTTTTTTCGAAGGGTAGGTTAGGGAGGGCATTGTGGCGCGGCTTATGACTGAGGATCATATACATACAGTACAGCGCTAGAGGCGGACGCTCTAACCACTAGGCCACCACACATTTTATTCAATGACAGCTGGTAATCGTTGAAGGCCAGCGTCATGGGCCCCAAGTTCTTGTGTTGTCTCCCCATCCAAGGGGAGTACAGAAGAACGCAAGGACGTGCGTACGCAAGGCCGCTTGCGTATCCTGCAATAACCATTGACACGCGACCTCCTCCTGTTCGCCAGACGCTCCCAGGGGGAGTAGAAAATAATGCAAGAACGCGCGCATGCAAAGACGCTTGGGCACCCAGCAATATTAAAACTTTAGTGTGGGGCCCCTAAGTTCTAGGGGCCTTACCTTCTTTCGTTTCCCTAAACGCTAGGGGAATACAAAATAACGTGCGCACGGAAAGCCGCTTGGGTATAAACAACACAAACTCTCTACCTCGTACGCACGCGCGTTCTCACGTTCTTTTGTACTCCCCCTAAGTACGACTGTACCGTGGGGCTCGGCTGGACTAAAGTCCCTGATTTTTCAGGGGCTTTAGGCTGGACTGGAGAGGCGCGCGCTTTCCGCCTATGCAGACCGGCTATGCCTGGGGGTGCCAAGTGAACAGGTGAGATCAACAAAGGAAATTTAGGAATGCAGGGACCCAAGTACTCGGGGCCCTGCATTCCGTTTTGCGATTGTATGGTGTGCGATCCAATGTGGAGCGAGATACACATGTTGGAGTTGGCGCGATTCTTTCCATCCAGTACGCTGATCAGTTCTGTTTTGTGAGAAGCGAACTGCAGAGTGAATACACTTAGGACATTGAGTAACTTTGTAGTTTGACGATAAAAACACTCAGTTTATCCCCACATGGACCTATGCCTGCCCAATCAAAAATAAAGGACTTTCATTCATTCATTGTGCAGCCATTGTCGGGAGCGCGGCTCAGCGTGTATGGGGGAGGGGAATGGGAACGAAATAAAGAGTAGAAAGGATAAGAATGCTGTACGTAATGGAGGGCTCCGGAAGCTATGAACACCTTTAATGGGCACTGACAACGCACAGTACACGGTCCCTCTAGCATTTTCTGAAGGCCTTGTGACTTTAGCATATTTCCGCCTCCATCGAGAATGTGACCGCCGGGGCCGGGTTTGAACTCGCGTCCTTTGGGTCAACAGTCGAGCACAATAGACTGTGCAATGTTTTTGGTGTGCGACAGCAGCGCCAGTATGCACATGCCAGGCGGACAGAAGAAGCATAATTAAGTCGACTGTGGCCGGACAATAAGCGAACGGGACCCGCGCACGACTCCAACTCTATGTCATCATGCGCACCACATCTAGACCATGCCAACCACGCGTCCCACTTTCTTTTGAGACGCGCGCTCCAAACCTGCAGTGATCTGAATCACAGGGTCACGCGGGCGTGCGTGTGATTTTTCTCCGTAGTACGCCCGACAAGCAGCGGAGAAACGCGCGCGCGTCCCTGTCGCCTATGCTCCCACCATGCGCGCTTTTGACGCGCACGCGTCCACCCCTAGCGGCCATCGTAAGCGACATTGAGCCGTCCGATATAAGTAAGGTCCCTCGGTTAGCGCCGTCTGGCCAGTGGACGGAGCCCGCCGTGGTGGTCAAGACGTACTTGTGGTGCTCAATTGGCTGTGGATCCAAGAGAGGCGGATTCCAACCATGGTTCAAACGCGGCCGTGCGCTGGTCGCATTTTTGATGGAGGAGGAAATGCTAGAGGGCCGCGAGGGTACTGTGCGTTGTCAGGCGGATAGAGACTGGCGGACACCAGCTGGCTTGTCTCCCATCTCCAAACCCCATTTCATGCCTTTGCCACTGCTAAGCCCGTGTATGTGCGCGTTATCACTGCGTGTTAAAGAACCACAGGTACGTGGTCGAAATTTCTGGAGCTCTCCACAACGGCTTTCCTTTTGACTCTTTCATCACCCCATTGCACGGACGCTGAGCCGTGCTCCCGACAAGGGCTGCAGAAAATGGCATCCTTTCCGCTCACCTCTCTCCTCCCTTCCTGGGTGGCAGGCGCTCCGCGTACGGGTTTGCAGCTATCTGCCACACCTAGCACCAGGGTGGTTTCTCTTTCTTTGTAGTTATCCACCCCCGTTCCCTTCGTTTTTACCAGTGCAATAAAGATTATTATTATTCCAGTAACCGAATTTCACATCGTTTTATTTATTATTGCTGAATACTATTATAGTGTTGCCGCTGAGACGTGCTCCCTAACTGATAGCGCCCCTTAAAGGGACACTGAACCACTTTTTAAAAAAAACGAGGTTATAGTGTCATGATACGTAATTTCGTGCGGCGAACTCGAAAATCAAGTCGGAAATTTGCATAAACCAACGCAAATAACTTTATTTTGCCGAAAACAAGCAGCAGGCGCCGCGGCCGCCATCGCGAGTCTCGCCGCCGCTGTGATTGGTCGAAGCTCCATGACATCATCGTCAGGAAGGTGAGGACAGCAGACTGCGCTCGCCGGCAGGCAATGCCGTGTTTATCTGTTGAAATCGGGTAGTTGCTGTTAGTATGGCGAACTGTGAAAGTCGGAACGAGTTCTCTGTACATCCGTACATGTTCGAGCCGGTCGCCACTGTAAAGGCGACGACTGAAGCGGCACAGGAAAGCGAGTCCCAACCAGCCACCTTGCCCCGCCACGGTGGTCTAGTACTCGGCTGCTGATCCGAGGGTCGCGGGATCGAATCCCGGCTGCGGCGGCTGCATTTCGATGGAGGCGAAATGTTGAGGCCCGTGTGCTGTGCGATGTCAGTGCACGTTAAAGAACCCCAGGTGGTCGAAATTTCCGGAGCCCGCCACTACGGCGTCTCTCATAATCAGAGCTGGTTTTGGGACGTTAAACCCCACATAACAACAACCAGCCACCTTCATTCGCGTCGGAAACATAGACTGGTACGTATAAGATGCATGTCAGTGCTTAATTTCACTGTAGTAAACTGTTACAAATGATACGTTCATCCGTGGATATCAAACTTGATAAGAAACAGCAGCATCGGCACTCGCTTTTAGCCGCGTATTGGCACGGTCCGCGCTACGCGCGGGCATCGTGCAAAAACATCAGCTGTTCGTGGATTTCACAGCTCAGAGTGCAGCGTTGTTAATGCAGTCAGTATCGTACTTCGCAGCGGGCAAGGCGCACGCGATGAGTCAGTATGCTACCGCGAGGAAAAAAAAAAAAGCCAGACGAGTGCCGCTCTCGCCCCAGTGGTGACATGTGCTCTGAACTGCGCTGAAAAATTGCGCAAGGATAGTTTGGCTCATATATTGCAGTTCTGTTTTTTATAATACCGTCGCTTTTTGTAAATTCTGCCCAGTACTACAGTGATGGAAGCATGCGACTGTCGTGTAGAGTAGCAGATTTCGATGCTGCGTGCTGATATCTGTGTACACGTGTTTTCGCCATAGGTGCTCATGCGTGCACTGCGTGCAAATGGGGAAAGAAGAGGACTGCTGCTGCTGCCTCGAAATTCGGCAGATTCGCGATCGCCAGAAACATCCGAGGTGCATCACAACAACAAAAAAATTTAAGAAATTTAAAATTCACGAAGGCAAGTCGTGGTGGCGGCGAGGGCCCCTTCAGGTGCGGTAACACAGAAGGAACCGCGTCGCTGTTCAGTCGCACACTCTTGATCGTCAATCCCAGCGACTGCATGAGAGCCGAGTCAGGGGGATGAAACTTCGCGGTTTTTCTGTCCCGTGACTGGAGCGATCCTAATGTTTGGGGGCTGTACTACCTACGAGCATAAATGAACGTTGTTGTTCCATTTTATATTTATTACCAAGTTACTTAACTCCGGAGTTTCTAATACGAAAGTGAACTTAAATGTTGCAGTTCGAGATCGCGAAAATACGTGCGCCACGCGGAGTGGAAAAAGGGAACTGCGCAATCGTTCTATCTCTCATGGCGAAAAAGGGGCGTTTCTTGTCGCGCGCCCATGTATGCTACGCCGGCCTACGGTGTCCCAAAGGCCGCTTTTACCACCGTAAGGTTTGTTTCAGCGAAACCCTTGCAAATTACCGCGAAACCAACGCACGAATGGATTCGCGCCGTCATCACAAATCGTGCTGTGCTGAGTGGTGTCGAAATTCTTCACGCCAAACCGGCATAAAATTCTTTCAGATCCCGGCGGACGAAAGGTACGATCTGCATGATCCTCGTTTTGTTTTTCTACACTTGCACAGCATATAAGGATGCGGTTGCAGCAGTAGCCGTGTAATAAAACATTCAAACAAACTGTGCTCCTTGTTCTTGTCTAATATATGTGTACACGTAAACAAAAACAGAGTCTTACTTAGAATAAGTGATTCAATGATCCAAAATAGGTGGATGGGCAAAAAGCAACGATATCCGTTTTGATCGTGTGGCGGGTTGCGCAAAAGGAAAAAGGTTGCGCGCTCGCCATGTGAATACCTTCCACTTGCTCAATTTGCCTTGCTGGTGCGTCCCAATTAAATTTGGAGATAAATGCTCCCCCCCCCCGCCCCCCACTCGTATCCTCAGTCCTCATCAAGATGGCGTCCCCCATTGCCTGTCTGCAATGCGCCGCCATGTTTTAGTACCGCCCCCAAACACCAGGCGCACGTCTGGTGCTGCGAGCGAATATCCCGTTCCATGGATGGTATAGGAAGTTTCACTCCCCTGGCCGAGTTTCGTACGTAGTCGCTGTCACGAAAGTGCTTGGAGCACAGCACGCTTGATCTCGTAGGTTTGAAGTCTTTTCTTTTAACTGCAGCGGACCATTTTGCAGCCATCTTCTGATCCCGAGGAAACTTGTGAAAAGCGACCTCATCGCGACTGTAAGTGCTGCGGCAGCCATATGCCGCGCAGTAACTCGGCATCGCGAGTCCACTTCAACCTTGCACAAACACAAGTAGTGAATGTCGGATGGCGAAAATCTTCAATCAGAAGAGAACGGTGCAATGGCAAGAAATCCCTACGAACTGGCAGAACTGATGCTTCGCTAGGCAGCAGATCGCAGCAGAAACAAGCTGAGCTGACTGAGCGACGCAGGCGGCCCGGCGGCTCGACCCTGACGATGACGTCACCTCCCCACGTGTCTATCTCTCCCAAGCTCCGCCCCTGCGCGCGCGCGCGCCGAGGGGGGCGTTCCCTCGGTCAAAGTTTGCTCGCTTATAGCGCCGTTGTTTAATCGAACATCGCGAAAAAAACCTCCGTAGGCATGTTGTAAGAGGTCGCGGATACCGAATTCGCAATAAATTCGCGAATTCAAAACCTGTTCAGTGTCCCTTTAAGAACATCCGCACACAGCACGCGCGCGCGGAGACCATAAGACATCTGCCGGTCAACAGTGTCGATCGTGCAAGCAGGCAACATCACGGCCGGTCTGGAGCGCGCGTCTCCAGACCGGCCGTGGCAACACATACGGAACGCGCGCGTGCGCGTTCCTTATTCTCGGTCAGCCCGCACGCCGCTCCGCAAGCGTGCGGAAAGGTGAAAACGGCTGTCAAAAGGAACGAATCGAGAAATATCGGATTTGGTGGGGCTCGCGTTACCCCACCGACTTCAATAATTCGTGATTTGATCCTTTTAACAGCCGTTTTCACCCTTCCGCACGCTCTCCGCACGCGTGCGGAGCGGCGTGCGGGCTGACCGAGTATAGGCCCTAATTGTGCGTTCCATCAGCGCACCGAGCTAAGGAGACGCGCCGATGCTCACACATACTGCTGAACTTAATTGAATGCGAGTACATCACGTGCAAGCTGTCACGAATATATGTATATATGCACTGCGCTTATATATGAGGGACGGTGCTCTCGAGTCGTGAGTTAGCACACCGCTTTACTTCGCGCGCTCACCACGCCCGCGGATATGATACACTCCAGACACAATTCAGCAACACGAACTGCGCGTGAAGACAATTCTTTAAACAGCACTGTCAATACGCACCATCACTGATGACGATAACTTCTTCATCGTCGTATACGCCCACATATGGTCGCTCTACACGTCGCCGACGTCGCCCTCGTAGTGACCACGGCAAACCTAAGGCCTCCGCTTCCATATAATTAATAGTTGTTAACCGTTAACAGCACCCGCACATGAACAGAAGAGGCGCCGCGCGCTTTTGATGAACACCGGCGACACTATTGCCGCCTGGCGTATAACGGTCGATTACATCATCATGCGCGCGAACACAGATGCGCCATGGCGTGCATCGTACTGCTCATAACGTAGCGCTGCAATGCACCTGAACAGAACAAGTTTTTTTTCAAGGCGAAGACAAACCGTCCACAGTAGTACCTAAGCGAAGCTAGATCTTCAAGGAGCAAACGTCCCTAGAATTTTCCTCTCGAAAGCACATGTCCTAGCTCATGCGCACAGAGTACAAAACTCGTTGATATTGGCCCGATATGAACGTCTGGTCTTATCAGGCAACCGCCAATGACCAGAAAGCTGCGAGGGCGCTGTGTCGCTGTCGCTATTTCGATGAACGAGAACGCGCCCTCGACCGCGAGACAACGCTGACGCAGGCAGCGTCTGCTGGCATCAAACCGATACAAACGCGGTGTGTACCCCCCGTGCTGCTTCGCATCGCCTCATGGTCCCTTTATCGGGAGATGGTAATTTTTAGGGGCGAAGCTCCTCTTAGTCTAACCTTGTCCCGCGTCAGGCGTCAGTCGTAACCCGCGTGCCGGGAGGCAAGCGCTCGCCCACGGCGCGTGCCTCTCTCTCTCTCCCGGCGCGTGCCTCTGCTGTCTTGTGAGAGAGAGAGACAGAGAGAAAGAGCGAAAGGCGCGCGTTGGCTATGGAAACGCTCTTTCTTAGAGGTACGCTCTACCAGCTCGCAAAGAAGGAGAACGCGCCCTCACCCGCGAGAGACAACGTTGGCGCAGGCAGAGTCTCCTAGCGAGTTTCTTGACTGAGAAATGCCGACTGCTCGCGTTGGAGAAGCGTTCACCGGCAACCCATATATATATATATATATATATATATATGGCACTGGATCTTGACTTGCAATGATGTGTCGGTGGGAAATTTCACTTGTGCATAGTTGAACCATGAGGATTCATAGCGTGCAGGTTAACTAGATTAATCCGGAACTCGGCACGATCTACGATGAACCTCCCGAGCTTCGCCCACTCATCATCATTCACTCCGCGGATATGCTGTAATTTTTTTAGCAACTTTAAGGCGCGCTGGTGTCGTGTTCCTTTGCTAGTGTGCCCTAGGGTCACCTCTCTCTAGCTGCCTCTTGTTGTCTCCCCTCACTTTTCTGTTCGCCAGACCAATGCCTCCTTAACCAGACACGCCCGCGGTGAACACAAAAGAATGCAACCGCGCACGCACGCATCCAGGGAAATGGGACACCTGCTGTCGTAGAAGAACCGGTCGCGCTCGCGTATTCTACAAGCCACAGCTGGGCCAAACCAACAGAGAAGGCACTGCCTCTCTCAACGTTGCCTCTTCCGTCCGAAAGGCTGTACATATATTCTGGCAGGTGCTGTCGCGGAAGGCAAACTTCATCGGCGTTGGGAGAGTGCATGCGAAAGCGATCACCATTGTTGCATCATGATCGCATCTTCTCTTGCACTATGAGGCGCGCGCCCATAACACGTGCACGCTGGCAAACGATGATGATGTGAACATATTTGAGCCATTTCAATCCCTTGGATATACTACTAAAGGGAGAAGAAATAACAAAAAATGAATGAAGAAAACAGAAGGAACGACAGAAAGGAATAAAAGAAAGGCACACACATTTTTGTGCGCCCCCATTTTTCCAATTTTCCAATAAGGGCAGGGCTCTCTCTCTCTCTCTTTTTTCACAAACTAGGCCACACACAGCAGTTATTGAAACTGCAACAGCTAGAAGTACCCTTAAGTTTCATGGCTAAACATGCTATTTTCGAAAATTTCCCTGCATTGACAAGAGTAGCTTGCATTTTATAAATCTCCACTGTCACAAGGTGACATTCATGTGAAAAGCTTTGCATGCCCAATTTGTGCAAAAATCATGAGCTAACTGTAGGCTTATTAATTTATTCACAGTATGTACGGCGAGTGTGCACAGTGCAAATGGTGTTTCTAAATATATGTGGGCTATTTGAAATGTAAGGGCCATTTGCATAATGGGACAATGCGGTTGTCACAGTGTGTTTATTAGGCCTTGATGATGCAGTAAACCAGCCGCGCCTAAAGCACCGGTCATACTCAAGATGATGACCCACAATTTATGACAAAGAAACCTACGTGACAATGCTTATGTACAGATGGCATAGAAGAGCCTAGTAAGCGCCCACAACAAGAATGTTTCTAAAGGTACTGAAGGTATTGTTTAGATCCAGTAATCGCTTCCTTGTTGTAAAATGCCGATAACAATGTCTGCAAAAATTGTAACCACTGCCACTCTGGGAGCGTATGGTGGGATTCAATTTTTGTGTGCACAAAGATCATCAGCTGCAAGAATCCAGATTCATGGAGAGCTGCGTGTAGTTCATGATCTATCAGTGTTGCGTAAAGGAGAGGGTCGAGAGTGACCTGAGGACTAAGAAAAAATTGCTGCTCAAACACATCTGATGCAAAGTAGGGGCTATAAGCGCAGTATTCAGTTCAATGTGTGAATTCAAAGTGTAAGAACTGCTTAAAACAAATTTGTCAAAGGCAGAGCAAGAATCCAAATGTGGAAATTTCTAAAGAATGGCTATCAGGAATGAAATAATGAAAGTGAAGGGGTCAAGGGCTCGTTCTTTATTTGTTAGAAACAACCTAATGAGCAAACAGACAATGAAGCCTAGGAAAGCATAGGGGAAGTTACTTGTGGTATTGTAATTGTGGAGAAAGTAAGTAGAAAGGAATCAAAGTGGATGAAAAGAGAGACCTGCCTTCGGTGGGAACCGAACCCCACGACCTTCGGATGTCGCGTCCGATGCTCTACCAACTGAACTACGAAGGCGGTCGTCCCCCCGTCCACTTTATTGTGTATTTATGTACGTATTATCCTGGGAGTGTTAGGCAGCGCCACTCGTGGCCAAGGCGGCGTGTGTGGAACACACTTTCTTGCCAGGAGGTGTCACGTAGAACGTGAACTTAGATGAGAACTCGACGATGAGACGTGAACTCATTGTCTGTTTGCTCATCAGGAATGAAGAAATTCAAGCCTAAAGTCAGCAAATTCTAGCAGTAATTTTTGCATAGGATGAGCACTAACACAAACAAACAAAAAATAAAATAAAAATAGGTCAACCACATAAGGATCAGTACAAAATGATCTTAGGAAGGAAGACATCAGAAGAATGGGTTTATGAACATAAAAATTTAGGAAAGGTATCCAAGAACACAAAATACATAGAAGACACCTTGAATTTCTTGAGTTCTAAACAACTTTCCATGCCAGAAGAATGCACACTTAAGCTATGCCAACAAAAAGCAACTTGTCACAGATAGTATTCCACTGTGGTTAGACCCACCAACACACAAGAAGAGTACTTCAATGGAGCAGCTGTATAATCACACAACAGGCTCCATTCATTGTAATTAACACATAAATTAGATATGTAACCAAATAAGGGTAGCCCTGCAAAATCTTGCTTGTAAACAATTGCAAGGATTATAGTAAAAGTGCAAGCCATAGATAACACAATATGTACTCTGCACCAAACAAGAACAAAGCATTCACTGGTTTTTCACTACACAACTGCAAGCTTGCTAAAACCAAAAGCACTATGAAATAACTGGACTACTAAAGATGTCTGGTTTTGAATGCAAAATCTTTGAAACGTTCTGTGTTGGCATTGTGCCTCATTCAGCATTAAAAAAATTTATGTCAAATACATAAAAACTATAACATTAATAAAGCCAGAATATCTCAAGCCTAAAAGAAAAGTGGCAGTGAAAAAAACACAATATCAATGTATCTCTGTAGACAGCAAGAAATAAATAGTTACTGAAGATCATGTTAGCCCTTCCCTCTGCAGGAGCTGAACACCACAGCAATGAATATGCTGCACGACAAAACATCAACAGCAGTAGATGAGACACAATCATTACCCTTGATTGCACATGCACAATACAAATCTACAATGATAAAGAACATAAAAAACACTAGTAGTGTTATTAGAAATGCAGCAGGGTGAGATAACACAGAAAGATCAGTTCATACAGGCAGTTCTACACAAACTTGATGTACAGGAGTGATATGACAGCATATTGTCAATTATACACTTGTTCCTTTGCCAGATGTGAAATGAAATCGCTCGTTAAAAGACTCCTAGACAGCTGTAGTAGTCCATTTGCAGTAGCATAGCAATTGCCTTGCTGTACAACACTAACATACCTATAAAAAACATGTTTTTTTTTTTTCATCCTTGAACAGCTGCATCAAAGTGGCCTTTGTTGCATGTGTACAATTCATAATGGAACTAAAGGAACTTCTTGAAGGATGACAAATTATAAGTAGTAAGGCTAAAACTTACAAGGATGCCTTCCTGCTTAGCCTAAAGCTAATTAATGCAGTGAAACTCTGTCATACAGTACCTCGGCCTTGTAATGTTATTTTGGTTTTAGGCACACTGCTCTATTTAAAACAATCAGGAACTTCTATAATAAAGGACACTTTTGGTGTACACATATGTATGTCCCAGAGCTATAAAGACACTGCATAAATGATGTCGGTAGGTCCAGTTTTGCAGTCATTTTATGTGAAGTTACAGAAATGGCACATAAGGATGCAGAATGCACTGCCACAAAACCACGCTGGAAATACTAAATAAACAAAGCAGTGACAAAACCAGCAATTACTGGACATATGAAACAGTATCATTTCTCAGCATTCCTGTTTTCGTTGAGCCTGAATTATTGCTGGGTTGCTTTTATGCAAAGGTTTCACCATTGATGCACATGACTATATGGAATGCCATGTTTAGATTATTTCTTTCAACAGAAGGGGTGGAAATTTAATACATGCCCTAAAAGGTACCTGAAGCAACCTTTCAAAAAATTATGTAAGTTAGGCTACAGCTGGAGTCAACAATTTCCACCACAATTTAACTGAAGAATCTTGTATCAAGGAACCTAGATAAAGGTTACCCTTGTACCAAGGCTTGTTTTTTTTTTTTTTATTCTTTATAATAAATTACACACACAACACAGAGCACTTAAACTGGTTTTAGTGATTTGCAGGAGCTATGAGACCGGTGCAATGGGTTTGTAGAAAATCATAATTCAGCCTCTCTTTAAACTCGACAAGTCACTTTGGCACATATCCGAAGGACATTACAAGAAGCACTTCCTGCTGTTACTTTAGGCTCTCCAAGACATGTACAAACACATTAGCTGCTTCTTGTTGCAAACGGCATTTAAAAGAAAAGCTTGCTGAAGCTTAAGCAATGAACTTAGGGGTAACTCAGGAAATTAAAAAGAAAATTATATGTAATTATGCTAGAAGTGTTAAAACATGAAAGGCAATATTGATGGTACGCTGAGGTACACGAGCAACATTTCTGGAAAAGCTATTGTTCTAACTGAAATCGTGAGAAACTCTACTGAACACACCCCACACAATACTGGGGGAACTTGACACTGTATGCATCACTGAAACAACATTCGCAATGCTACTTCAGTTGAAGGTTCAGGTAACTGCATTTGGTATAAATACTTTTCTAATCTTTAGTTGTGCAATACCAAATTCTAGCACAGTATCAACTACACTATAAATTTCTGCACTAGCGTGAACAATGATGTTACCATGCAGCCTAGTGACAGGCAAGCACTGTCACTGTTGGTACAAGTTTTCCTTCCACCAGGTATGCCTTGCATGAAAGAGTGGAATCGTGTTTGGAATGTTGTTCTTTCTGCGCTAACGGCTTACAAGTAGTTCGTCTCAAATACTTGGAAAATGGTGCACTCTTGCACAATAGTTGAACATGGGCCACAAGCTCCGCAATCTCTCACAAGCAACCTAAGAATACACCCACTGGCATTAGGGCCACATTATTTTTCACTGTCCAAGATGGCATACATGCAACCAACTCACACTTTTAGAGTGCTAGAACATCACACATAATGTGAGCACGGTACAAGGATTGACAGCAAATTGCACCGAGTGGCAACAGCTGACAGGACACCATGCTGAAGTACCACAGCAGGTATCTGTGTGAGCCACCTGTGCGTAATGTGCGATATATATGTAGTTCTTCCCAGACCTCACACGTGCAATCTAATGGCAAGAGAATGCACGTCATTCTTGTGGTTCTGGGATTCTCCGGCCCGGCATGGCTGCTTGGATGGCGAAAGTGGTAGATGTCAGCCATTACTTAAGGATGGCATCAGCGCGCATGTAAATGGTGCCTGGCGGAGGTCTGGAGGCGGCGAGTGATTGGTGGATAGGTGGTGGATAGCATCGCACGTGTTCCACCGGCAAGCTGTCAGCATCACTCGTCTTCAGGTATTTGTTTAGCACGGCAAATATCTGTGAGTTGAGCACTTGGAAGCGTCGGATACGATCGACCATCCGCTTCAGGGGCTGTAATAGAGAAATAAAAATGTTGCGAGATAAGGAACCACATCAAGGACACGTGGCGTTGGCAGTACCATGGCACCGAAAGGACGTACTGCCTGCAATCCCACCTTAACAACAACGCTCTTATAACCACAGTGAATTCGTACGGCCTCTAACAGAAAATCAACAAAGTTCGTCAAGTTTCTACTACTGCAACAATGGAGATAAGGCACTAGCCTTTTCAAGGTCTGAAATTTTTGAGGTGCTTCTGAAAACCACTGGCTGAACATTGCCTCAAAGAGATAGAGTGGACAACAGAAACAGACAGGGCCAATGTAATCGGCTGTGCATCTGTCGAGTACATTCCCCTTGACTTTTGCTGGAACCGTTCATTGTGTTAAATGTAAGCCAACCAGCCCAGCTTAGTAAAGCCTAAGGCCCTAGAGCTATTGTTACCGAACCTCAAAAATTACAAAGAATGTTTCTGGTACTTTTGTAGAAAGGCACAAAGCTTCAATAGTGCAAGGAACAAGTGGTAAAAAAAGATATCACCAAAAGAGTATCAACATTTTCTCCAAAGCCATGATATCAGGCGGTAACCCAAGCGCTCAGGGTGACCCCTGCCTTCCAAACGCAAACAGCTGGCCAGAGGAGAGTAAGGAAGGAAGAATTTGCAAAATCACTAGTTAAGAGAGTATGAGTAAGTCAGATCTGACAGAAGTGCACCAAGCGATTACATTATGGAAACACTGTGGCATGCTACAGCACAACACCACCGAGTTAGATTGATTCTTCCCTAACTTTTGATGTTGCTTCTGTGCTTCTGTGCGTGCCTGTGTGGCAAATCCATAAAAGCACCAAGCAAAGCAGACTCAGACCAGAGAAGAAATTCGCAAGACAAGCACTGCTTGAACATTTCTTCACTGTGCCAGCATCTTCCTGCATGCTGCTATTACGAGTGAGTTCGAACTCGCTTGTTTTGCCATTATTTGCAGCAGTGAAATATGGTTCAGGACCTTGCACAAATTGAGGCCAAAGAAGCAACTCACAATGCCTTTGACCAGCTCGTCCTTGCTATCGACTCGCTGAACTCGCAAAATGTGGTAGCAGAAGTCGAGGGCCTCAAAGCGACGCTGCTGCCCAAGTAGCACGATCATGGCACAGCCAGCCCAGTGCAACCCTTCCCCAAACAGTTGCCTGCAGGAAAAAAAGAAAAGGGCACTCCATTTGCCTATGTCACATGCTCAAAGCTGTTATTTCTCCATACAGTATGTGTACTATAATCTATCGCGCCGCAGAAGAAATCAATCCAATCATGCTTAAATGGTAAAGTTCTCTTTGTGGATTCCATTTTAGTAGCATCGAACTATATGGCGTATAATTTTTATGCAATACACTGCTAAATATGTTAAACTTATTTTACTGCAGTACATTTGTAAGCGTGTGTCAAGCAGTCACTTGCATATCTGCGCAACTCTCATGTCCTGTCCCTGCAACTTCTGTGTATTAAAAAAAAATAGAAACATTGCCAATCAGATTGTCACATCATTCTGTGCAGGTAAAAAAGTAAACATATAGCCATATCACAGACATTATCGTGTTCACATGATCGTAAGTTGAGTCGATTGTAGGTTGACTTTCCAGAAAAAAATTGCGTCTTAAAAAAAAAGAAGAAGAAAAAAGGAAAAAAAGAAACATGATACAGGCAGTACAGTTTTGGTTTCGATTGCAAGTTGACACCCCAACTCTGGATTTCATATTTCAACAAAATGGGTCAACTTACAATCATGTAAATAGGGTGCAGTTCATTCCTGCCTCTTACATTTCCTCTATTTTTTGTTGTCAACCTGAACTCAAAGCTCTGATTCTGCATGTCTTCCTGTGTAATGTGAATACTGTCACTACATATATGCTACATTGGCTTCAGAGTGCACAGCCATGTGCAATAACACAGCCATAGGTGCTTTGAAAACAACTAACTCGACAGTGAACTCGTTCTCGCCGACGGGGATGCAGTAGACAAACTGTAGGGCACTCCACAGCCGGTGGAACTCGGTGCACTCCTCAACATTCATGACACCGTTGGCTGGGGGAGGCCCCACCCACAGGGGGTCATCCAGGTAGGACTTGATGCGTGTCAGGATGACCTCAAACACTGACAGGCCACAGCACAGGCGCTCTTTTGTCAGGAGGTCTCCCTCCTTGGCTATGCTGGCTTGCTGCAAGTGAAGAAGTCAGATTTACACTAAAGGCATTCATAATCTTACATTTCTAAAACTAATATAAAAGCATTTAGGACAGGCACTTTCCAAATACTCACTGAATGCAGAATACATTTAAAAAATGGCCTCATATCTGCTTGCTTCATTGCAAGTGCACGTTGAAAGATGACAGTCTTCTGCCGCCCCTGATATGTAACACCACCTTCTCCCCCCTCCCGCCCCTCATGCTCTTCCCCTCTACTCTCACTCCTCCCATAAAGGATGTGATGGAAGTTTTTCTGAATTCAATACAAATTTTGCGGTTCTGCCCTACTCTCATGCCGTACGCTGCCCTTTCTCAGAATGGAGGGGACTTTTAAAGGTAGGAAGTGAGGGTGATGAATGCTGCATGCACGATAACTGTCTGGAGGCGAGCATGTACGAAGGCTAGCAGCCGAGAAAGGGCAGGAGAGAGGAACAGGAAATTGGCTGTTTTGCCATTTCCAGCTTGCTTCTCTTCGACACCATTTCTAATGTGTTAATTTTTCATTTACTAACGTAAAAAGAAGTCTGATGTGTATTCTTAATTAAATTAACACTGAGGATCATGGTTATGTACATATACGTTGCCTCAAATATGCCTGTGGTTTTCTTTGTGCTGCAATGTTGACGTGTATAACCCCATAATTTGTTTTCATGACCCGTGCGGCTGAATTGTGTGACAGACATACAGACGAACTAAGTGTTCTGCATTTAGGTAGCCCAAGAAAGACTGTCGTCTTTAATAAAGAGACAAAAGTTTCCATGAAGCCCATCCCATGGAAAACATACTGCCATTACCTTATCCCTGCACTTCATAAGTGAACAGAAAGTAGTGGGTTGCCTAAATAAATTAATACAGTATGACTTCTTAGAGCACAGAAGCCACCTGCTTCATGCATTCACTTATAAACTAGTGCACCCCCTCAGCATCCATGGTTTGTCCTGCAGCAGAACAATATGACTTTACTGCCCTCACATTAAGCAGGCCGTATTCATTTGAGGCTTGCTCATCTGAGTAGTCGTGTTATCCTTCATATTCAAATAGAAACCAACATTCTGCAATTTCAAATGAGTAAATGTGGATTAATCACATAGCGATAATAAATCAAAGGCGTACAAATATTCAAAGTGAGTGCAGGCAGGGCATGTAATGAGAAAGCAAAATAACCAATGGCTGGGTAACAAAGGTAACAAGTCAGTTCCAAGGGAAGGCAGGCAAGGAAAGGGGCAGTAGGAAGCCAGGTAGGCACAGGAGATAAAAAACTTTTGATGGTGTTAACATGGCCATAGTTAGCACAGGCTCGGGATAATTGCCAAAGTATGGGAAAAGCCTTTATGCAGACAGGCTGCTGCTTCTACTGCTGCTGATGATGATGGGTATTTGAATATAGTTCAAAAATCAAACCAAATAGCGTCCTGTTGAATTCAATCTTCTAATCAAACAGCAGTAATTCATATACCTGAATATTTTTGAGATTATGAACATTTCAGAACACTCACAGCACTGATATAAACATAATACTGCTGCAAAAGTGCAACATATTTAATTCACGCTGGCATATTAAAGCAAAAAAACATGAAAGCTTATGCAGTGCAGCGGCTCTACATACTTTGGCAGTGCGATTTTACCAGCTACACAATGACCATTCACACTTCTTGGAGAATTCTGTGGATCAAAAAGTTTGCCTATTTCCCCCAGAGAAACATGCCCAGCCTGCATTACAAAAGCATTGTAGGCAGGGCTTGTTACATAAACACTATGCTGGGAAGTGGAACAAATTCAGAAGACAGCGTGTCACCCAAGTGCACCGCCATATTGTTGTAGGCAATGAAGAGGTAAACAAAATTGAAAAAACAAATTTTGTGGTGAGTCCAATATTTTTGAATTTTACATAATGCATTCCACCACTCTGCTAAATGACCTCCAAGGAACCAAGCATCAGTGGGAGTAAATTTTGATTGGAAATAGAGTTACAAGTTTTATAGTCTTGTTCTTGACAAATAGAGCTTCCCCAGCTCGGTGCCAACTGTCTGCAGGTTCATCTCCCCTGCCTTGCATGTGTAGTTGCACTGCCTGCTACATTCATTATTGTGGAACAAAATAAAATGAAAGATTCTGCCAGTAGACGTGTGAAGCTTCACATTCAAATTAAAGGCTTTAGACAAGACACATAGTGCTAAATTCTTTGAATTGTGAAAAAAAAATACCTTTGGCAGTCTCAGAAACACCAAATGAACAGTTCTGAATAATAAGCATGAAATGTAGCACATTTTTGTGGTAAGGAAGACCACACTAATGAAGTACGACAGAAATATTTACTAGCCTAGCAAGATTTCGTGCACCTGAATTTCCAAGCTGCTGATTTAATACTCAAAGCCTAGTGTCTGATTGATACACCTCTATAAAAGGCAAGTAACAACCGTTATGCTTTCCCTGTCTTCATTATCTGTCCACCTTTTATGATTGTATCTAAGAAAACTGAGGCCCTTCAATCTATCCCCCTCCTTTTGTTCGTTAGGTAAAGTAATAAACAGGCCAGTACAAAGTACTGTCCTGTTTACCATAAACTTAAATATCATCAAGAACAAATATTGCTTTCAATAACCGCTAGGCATGAAATTAAAACTCAGACCTTTGGTGTTCCAAGGCGCTCAATGGTCTGCACCACCTGCAGTGGGCCGTACTTGGCTTCAAGACGCTTCAGCTTTGTCTCTGGTTTTTCTCCATCTGGAATGTTAAAGTTGAACTTGGCAACACCAACAAACAGAGTTCCTTTAGAATATTAAAGTCAAACATCTTCACTGACTGACCGGAAGATTTATCTAAGGGCCCATTTATGCCGATGCTTCCCCTGCCACTCCTCAAGGTGTGGCACCCCCTATGCCTGCGTCTAAGAGGAGGGGAGAGACGAGGATGAGGCGAGGAGAAGCTGCAGAGACAAAATCTTGCTCACCGCAACCCCATCTCTCCCAGTTGTGGGCATAGCGGACGCCGTGTAGTACAGAGCAGTACGGCAGCCTCAGCATGAACAAGCCCTAAGTGGCGACTTTGCCAGCATTGAACTCAAGCACAACAACAACAACAACAACAACACTTAGTCATTCCCCCTAAATTTTATTTTCCTTGAGGCGTGGCAAATTGAAAGTTGAGATGATGATGATGATCAAAACTTTATTTCTCCCAAAAGAGGGGACCGACCCAGAGATTGGGAGATGCCGGTGTTTATGCGGGCGCGATGACGGCAGTCTGCAAGGCGAGACAAAAATTGTTCGGGGAAAGGAGCTACTGAGTGTACAGGTGGCGAAAGGAACGAGACATCCAGAACGAAAGTTGGTGAACGGCCATAGACGAGGAAGAACGGAGAGAATCCTGTAGTACGTTGTGTGGTCGTGTTGTAGGCAAATGTTACGAATGGCAGGATTGCGTCCCAGTTTGTTTGGTCTGGACTGATATACATTGCAAGCATGTCCGAGAGCATACGTTGAGAACATCTAATGTTGTTGATTTCATTTACTCATTTTCACTACACGCAAGCGTAGCTATCGGTGGGTTGGGCCAAAGTCCATAAGCAGACAAAACAAACAAAATGTGCCAACCTTTACAATAAGGCCGTGGCAGAATGTTCTGGAATGGTGCCGCATGCTGGAGGTCACACACTTCTTCCTGTGACTGCAAAAGTTGCAAGATCGCTGCTACAACACATTTCTATTTTATGAAGCAGGCACTATGCAGACTCACAGCTTCCCGTTCATAAGGTTTACTGCACTCTAACACTATCTACTTACAGATTTCATCAAAAGCATGTCCGCCGTGTCATGCTGTACTGATGCACTAAAGACAGGTAGAAATTGTGCAGGGTCAATAAAGCTACTATACTCGCTACCAAATTCAAAGCACAAAGTAGGCTAAATTTCTCACACAGGCTTATTTGTCACCATTATCAACCTACCTTATGGCAACTGCAGGGCAAAGCAATTACTATCTCCAAAACACCCTGTCCTGTTCGAGCAGATTCCATTTTGTGCCCGCAATTTTTTAATTTCCTTATTGTACCCAGTTCTTGATCATCTCTGGCTGCATTTCCCTTCCGTTGGTATTCACTACGTTGCTTTCGTTGACCATTAGTTGTCGGCCCACACACTACCTGACCAAACAAAGCCCATTTTTTTTACTCTTAGTCGACAACAATATTGGCTACCCGTTTCCTCTCCCAATTCACTCTACTGAGTTCCTATCTCTTACCGTCACACCTATCATCTTCTGTTCCTTCGCATGCTGTATGGCCTTTAACTTCCACTCGAGTTTCTTCGTCACCCTCCAAGTTTCTACTCTATGTGTAATTACTGGCAAAATGCAATGGCTGTACAGAGGCTTATTATAAGCCATTAAATTTCCAAAATACTTTGTCAACAAAGCAACAACAGGACAACAGGCCTGAAAATGGAAGCAATGCTCACATCACACACTGGGTGTGTTAGGAATACAACTAAATGGGCACCTGGTACAATTTCAAGGACAGAGCGAAAAAAAACAGAAATAACCTGCTCACCAAGCTCTGTTCTATGAGAAGGCAGAACAGTATGGCATTGCCAACCTCCCGAAAGCTTTGGAACATTTCAGTCTTCACATCGGGGTACTGCACAATGTCGTTCAGTTGAGCGTGGTAATAGCCAAGGATACCTACGGTTGAAAACACGACATATACACTCAGAGGCATCAATGCAGACAGTCCGACATGCACAGCAACCAGCTATTAAAAATGTTTTCATATGGCTTATCACAAAGGTTATGGCTGCATAAAAGGCAGCTTATAAACTAAGAACTATTAATACTGTATTCATGAGAAGCACTGAACAAGCACCAACAAACCAGTGAAACATATGACTATAAGAACTGGTGGGCCCTTGGTATTGATTTTGTGTAGTACTGTCTAAATGAAAAATTTTCTGTTCAATGCCAAGTGATTTATCTTGGCGCTACATATCAGTTTATTATTTGAAGAGCCTTATTCTGACATATATGTTGTAACCTTTTCTTCCTCACTACTGATGGTCTGTAGTACATTATTCTATCTCCTTGCTAGAGTCACACTTCAAATGACCTTTCCACCTCTCTCCAATTTTAACATCCCACCCCCTCCCCGCACTTCTCTTACTGAATATTCACCACATGGGGCACGGAGACATGCCTTTTACAAGGCTGTAGATAATACTACCTCTTCCACTTCACAACCTGTTTCTCAATCTTTTCAACTAAGTAGTCAACCGACAGTTTCTCTATCAAATCTTTTGCACATACTCCCGCGGTTTGGCTATGTGGCCACACAAATTTCACATACCTTGGCCCATTTTCCAAGATGATCACTTCTGACAACACTTCACACTTTTGCAAGATTTCATGAAGCTAGTGCCGGATGCCTTTTACGATCATTGAGTTACAACTAGAGGCATGCGAATATCCAGATAATTTCTTATAGGTCTTGCTATTCTATTCAATTTACACTTTACTTTGACGATTCGAAGTTTCTAATTAAGGGGCAGAATATGCTATGTCTTGTGACAAGTGGCCCACTTGTGCAGGTAGTGCGCTTCACCACGTAACACTCGTGCGCAGCAGTGAGGCTAACATTCGCCTGCTGCGGTGGAGTTAACACTTGTGTACTGCAATGAAGCTAACACTTGCATGTCGCAGCGAATTTAACTCGTGTACTGTGGTGAAGTTAACACATACGTGCAGTGGCGAAGCTAACACTCGTGTTCTGCGGTGAAGCCAACACTTGCGTACAGTGGCGAGGCTGACACTCATGCACTGCAGCAAGGCTGACAATCGTGTACTGTGGCGAAGCTAACACTTACATGTGGTGGCAAGGTTAGCACTTGTGTAATGCAACGCAGTTAGCTCATGTAATGTGCAGTTCTCTATTGGACTGTTCTTTTTCTAGGGATGACATTGTAGGAGTACATTAGTCATGCCATAAGTTTGTTCTTTTTGCCTGTGTTTAGCAGTGCATTTCTCTATGGTACCAAATTTTAGAAAATTATTTTAAAAATGTACGATTCGATTCACACTCAAAAATATTATTCGAAGTCACTTTCCGCTAAGGATTTTGCTATTCACACAGCCTTAGTTATAGCTGTTTGGTATTATGACAACCGTTCTATGACAGCATGCCATATGCACTGTCGCCCATAGGTGCTGCTGCATATAGTGCTCACCTTGAGCAATCTTATGAAAGATGCAGTGTTGCCAAAAGTGACAGTCCTAGAATAATAACCCCCCGCGAATACGACAGATCAGCGAGAAGGAACTCAAAACTAAAACTGACCAGGGGAGCCATAGTCATAGCGAGGGAGCCTACAATGTTTGGGCATTACTTTGAGGAGGGTTTTTGTGTACTGCAGCAGGGTACCTTGGATCTGCAATAAAAAAAAAAAAAAGGCTCACAAGCATTTCATATGAAAGTGCAAAAAAGCCAGAAACCTAGCTAGAACATGAAAATACCAAAATCATACTCAAAAGTTGCAATAATGCAGCTAGTTACACATTTCACATTCACCGCTTCCACATATGTGCTTCTATTTCATACTCTGTAAGCACCACTGCAAAAGCAAAGAGCCTAGTGCAGTCACAAATGCCACTCAACACATTTTGCAGCGTACATTTGTTCTTGACCTGCAAAACTTGTGTTACACTGTATGTCAGACCTACAGCTTGTGGGCATAAGGTTACATAAAACTACAAAAGTACTTTGAGTTGGGCGAGTTGGTTCATGCTCTGAGATACGCAGCACGACGAAGACGAACACGGGAGACACACACGTAAACACAGACAAGCACTCATCTACCGTGTTCGTCTTTGTTGTGTTGTATATCTCAGTAGA
The DNA here is from genome assembly GCA_013339685.2 of Hyalomma asiaticum. Lineage (NCBI taxonomy): Eukaryota > Metazoa > Arthropoda > Arachnida > Ixodida > Ixodidae > Hyalomma > Hyalomma asiaticum. The sequence goes on from CM023483.1 coordinate 25,619,454, forward strand.
TAATATTACATTTTATTTGCATACCTTTGTGCTTCCAGTATTCGAAGAGCATGCTACATATTGGCTGTAAGCACAGGCAATGTGTTGAGACAGCTTGTCACAGAATAATGTCACTCTCCTCGGTCAGTGTTACAAACAATCATATATTTCAGTTTGCTGCTTATGGTTTAACTTGCTATTTTTTGATAGCTTGGTAGCGCTGTGGGATTATCATATTAGTAAAGAATTTTGCATGTGTTCCTATTTTGCTTGCTCTTTCAAATAATGGTCTAGTTGTATGGAAGTATTTTGCTTAGGAGTGGTTAAGTGCTGAGTGATTAGATGAATATGCAAAAAAGGCACACAGAAAATATGAGATCTTCCAAGTCTACTCTCTTCTGGTAAATCATCAGCTTAACAAATCATACAAGCACCGCTAAGATAAAGCTGAGGCAACTTAACTGCTGCCAGAGGAGAAACCCACATAGACACTAGCATGACATTTTCTTCCTGAATAACTTTCGTAAAACATTGCAGGGGTGGCTCACCAGGCTCTTGACGATTTTGAGCAGTTCCTCCATGACGACGGCAATGCCCTGGTAACCCAGGAGCCGGCAGATGGCACGGAAGTGGGGTGCGCCTACAAAGCCACTGTACAGGCTGTAGATTTGCTGGTATGCCGAGTTCAATGCCTGGATTCACAGGCACAAAAAATTAGCAATGACCTTCAGTAAAACATACCACAACAATAACTCCCGAGTACTCTATCTGTACTGCCTGCACACTCACAATAATATATAGAAAACCATGCCACCAGGCGTTTGCTGCACTTTGGTGTGCAACCACTCTTGCTCTCAATTATGAATGGTAATAAGATCGACGGCACAGAGGGAGACTCAAGAACAGGATCCTGTGCTGTGTCGAGCACTCTGAATGACATGATTTATTGCAGACAAAAAAAAAAAAAAAGGAGAGAGAGAGATCGTATACATGTTTTTATCCTGTATGCATGGACACAACACTTCAAGTACAAAGCAAAAAATTTATTCATTCATTCAGTTAAACAGTGAACAAGATGTCCGTTGCTGCAATGAAGCAACGTCTTGCTAACATGACATTGAGAAGTAATGCCAAATAACCAGTACCTGCACAACCATTCTGATTTAACTTATACGGTCCATGACATCCTTAACAACCTGTTGTGCCCTAGTAAATGACTTTCACATGCACTCAATTGCACGCACGGGGATGCTGGTCTTGAAGCTCCGAAATTTTGGCAACGCAATCATATTGAACACTTCTGAATACACACAAATACAGCTACATATGGAAGTTATACACACATACATGTAGAAGTTCACGAGGAACAATGTGAGTGAAAGTGGCAGGCCCTTCTAAGTGTTATACCGAACCAGTCGTCAAAGCAGCAAGCTTTTCAAAGGGGCCCTGTAACAGTTTTTGGATCTAGTCAGAAAATGATTTCGATCAGTTACGGACACTCCTGTGAATATGTGAGCTATAATATTATTGCACTGCACACACACATAGTTTGCAATTTGGTTTCAATTACTGCAATTTGGTTTCAATTACTGCTGGGAAGTGCCTCCTCTTGTTTCAACAAATGACGTCACTGGGGGCACTAACTATACCACCTGAGGCAAAAATGGCATTGGTTGACATCGTGATCATGAGAAGATCCTCTCCGATGCTTCATTTGTTTATTTTGAGCTCAACAAATAAGGACAATGTATGTATCCATCTTCGATAAGACAAACAAAAGTCAAGTGGCCTAGTCAGTGCTGCCAGTGATGTCACAAATGTTGAAAGAGCAGGCGACTTCCAGATGTACTTGAAACCAAATTGCAAATCTCCTGATGCGTGCAACGGAATAATTTCTGACTAGTATATTTACAGAAGCCTCAATGACTGATTGGCACCATATTCTGGCTAAGATCAAAAGTGTTACAGGGCCGCTTTTATACTCTTCTGTTTGTTCTGCCCTCCTCTGTCAGCAAACGTAACCAAATCTGAAAACGTATGCACATGCAGAGCTGACACACTTACACTACCTTAGTGCCATAGATGTAGTGAGGCTGGGCACTGGGCATTTTTTCCCTCGTCACAGGTTGCGTCAGAGTGATGTCTTTCACCTTGACAAACCTGAACAGGAAGAAAGAATGTGTTACAAAAAAGAGAGTTATCACAAATGTACACACATTTACGCTTCCTAGGCATGTTAGGTATTTCCCCACATCAGCATTCACTAAATGTACACAGAAATGAACGTTTCAGTCCACGGGTACGTGGGCATTGATTAAATGGTATGCGATAGAACAAGTGAAACAAGCGCTACCAATCAATTGCTGTTTTGTCATGGAAATTAGAAATTGGTGACTCAGTATGTGCAAGTTTATGTAGTGCCAAGTACAACAACCAAGTTTAAACGGACGAGCAAGTGAACTATTTTTTGAAATGTTCATCTCTGGAAAAGTGCATTCAATCTCGCTTAAGTAAGAACAACTTGTTAAACCTTGCGTGCGTTAGTTTTCATCCATAAGTTGTGGTAAATTGTCTTATGTGAGTTTATATTTTATAGACTGCCTACTAAACTGGAAAACTCCTGAGAAGCAAACTTTTCAGATTTACTTTCCTTTGTCAAAAAGAGGGTACCACAGTCAATTACCTGTTTGTAGCCGCATTGTAGCAGTAGTTCGGCAAGAAGTCGTAGTTAAGCTCCCAAAAGACATGTAGACACACACGACCGTATGGTGCCAGGACGTTGTGGTTTGCTTCTCTCAGCATGGCAGTCAAAGTCATCCAAGGTGACAAACTTGCTCAGTAACTTGTGTGTCATACGATTCACTGATAGCAGGCCTTCAAGCTCCTGCATTGCAAAATGCAGGCAACTTTAGTTTGCCGTTCTACAATGCTGTAAGCATTCACAAAGCAATGACTGCACTTCATTAGCAAGAGCAGTTAATATAGACAGTAAAGGCACACATTCACAGAAACTTTGTATGCATTATAAAGCAAGAACTCAGCAAGGACTGCTATGAAAAAGGCTGCAATTTTAGTTACAACATTGACTGGTATTGTGCAGTAGTAAGTGTTTGAACCACGGAAACTTCTGGACATACAAAACACAAAGGTGTAGCAGGTTCAATTGTTTAATAAATTCTTGAACACTGCTAACCATACCACTTTCTCATGGACAATGGATGCTGCCTTTAGTTAAAAAGGGGTGCAAAGGAAGTTGTTTTTGTTAATTTTTTTTATCTTTTTCCCAAAAGCTTACGCTGCAAGGAACAGTTACGCTGCAAGGAAAGCTTACGCTGCAAGGAAAGCTTACGCTGCAAGGAAATTGAACTTGAATATGCCCAGCAAGAGCAAACTGTTCCTGGTATGGTTTCAAAGGTTGTCAAATAAAGCTTGAGGAGCGAATGTTACAAGAGGTCTTGTTGCCGACTGCTTGGTGCCAAAGCATGAACTTCGCCCATGAGCATGGCACACCACAGCACGATGTAAGGCATCGTAACGTCTACACACCTATGACTGTCATCAAGTGTGCCTCTGCTTCCCAAACTAGAACCTAGAGCTACCTGTCGCGCTACAGTAAATTTCTTAAGCATCATACTTTTGTCTACAACACATTCTTGTACTAAAATAGTAACAGCTAAAGAACGGAAAATACTGTTGACGTATGCTGGAGTGCAGGGCTGCAGTGCAGACGTACCACAACACCCGTGATGTCCTGCGCCTCAAAGCGAGCAACAGCAAGCTCCAGGCTCCGCTGTAGCGCAGCACCCAACCGCTGGGCAATCAGGCGGTTCAAGTCCACCGAGCGGCCCAGCAGCTGCACGTGTCGCTGCCGCAGCAGAGTCTCGTACCGGTTGGCCACGGGGTAGGGAAACACGGCCGAGTTGCTTGCACACTCCACACGAAAGCGCTTGTCCAGCAGGATGCTGCGGTCAGGGACAGATGACAAAAGTAGAGATCTGGGCTGCTCAGGTCCACACATAATCTCCAGTACCAGTCACATCTGTCTCAACTTTGAGCACAGAAATACAGTAATCCCTCACTATAACTAAATCATTTTACCAAAAATATTGCCTAACATGAAAATTCTCCCGGTCCCGACCCAAACGCATACATTTTGATCTGCATTACTCGAAGCGTGTGAATAGCTTGCTTTGCTTATAGTGAAGTAGCGAGGCATGGCTACGCAGCTCCATGGTGGCACAGTGCTGCGGACGTGAGCCCTCCTGTCGCCATCACCAGTGCGCATGGCAGGCACTATTTTGAAGCGAATGCACACCGCTACAGCCGCTTTTTTCCTTGATGCGCCCATGTTTGAGGGCATGGAGCCGGTGAGCGTGGCAACAAATAGTGCACGACAGAACGGGCGAACATACTACTCCCTGCAGCATGCACAATGCTGGCACTGGCTCCAAGGTCACTCAAGCAACTGTAGTTTCCTTATGCTGGTGCGCACTGGCCGCGTTATGTCGCCGGCTCACCGGCGCTCGCATTGAGCTGTGGTTGAGGCAGGTTGAGCGCTGACTGCATGCACATCAGAATTCTACTAGACTAGTGCAGGCCATGCGACTGCGTGTTGATGAAGTGCTTTGTGCCCTACATGTGCTTTTGTGACCAACAGTTAGAATGGCTCCACCATTCTTCGGGAAAAAAATGTCTGACTTTAGAGCAGAAATATCTGCAGGTAAGAGGTGGGGAAAGTAAAGTCCATTGATAAAATTTAGAGAGCCTAAGTGGTCAGCAGCAGTGCGTGACAATGATGACCACACTTCTAGTGATCTCTGTGAGGCAGTGCCGAGAGTTGCTCGTGAAGAAGTCAAAGGCGACAGTGACTTAACCAGGTGTCACACAGGCACTTTAATTGCAATCAACAGCGATTCGGATTCCGCTCGATCCAAGTTAGGCGCTGCTACATGATACTTTTTATTCGTGATGAGGCCCAATCAGGATCAAGACGACTCCAATCTGCGCATCGCGGTTCGGCTTCCAGATCACAATTTGGCTGACGTCAGCATCAAATTCAATCCGGATTAGTTTGGTCCATGTAAAGCAGTGACCACTGTTGATCGGGATCAAGAAATATCATCCGGATCAACATTGATCGCGAGCCCCTGTGACATTGGTATTTGTTTGGACCACACAGTAGTGATCCGTGACTGTTGATAGCAATAGAGAAACTGAACAGGATCAGGCATTGATCGCGATTAGAAATGTCAGGATGACAGTCAGTGTCATTAGCACTGCACAACCCAGCTGCTCCTCATGGCCCTAGCGCTACAGGTCATGGAATTGGCATTGTTTTTGCAATGTCACTTCCTTGCAATATAGTGCAACTTTAGGCACGAATTCTATCTAAGCTTTCAATGAGTGGTCGCTTACATTGAACTTCCCGCTTATAACGAATTTTTTTGCCATCCCATTGAGTTCTTTTACAACAAGGGGTTACTGTACGTTACTTCTGCTTTGAGTCTCGCACAAGTTGGTTGCCCCACATAATATCGAATATGCAGCTCCTCTCTCTTTGAACATTTAATTTTACCCTGAAAACGAGCTGGGGACAAGCAATATAACCCGGTATTGGATATAAATGAATGCATTCACAATGGTTTGTGCAGCTGCATTCCCCAAAGCAAGGTAATATAAATTTTAATCACAAAGGTATTTGTATATAAAGAGCAATAGAAACAGATTGTTTAATCATGCTTTGAGGCATGCAAGCTATGCATTTGATATATCACCTTATGGGATGACAATGATGAAGTGCACACGCCGATGCACTGAAGCTTTGGGTACGAGTGCACCTCACAAAACAAAGACTAGCCAGTGCTTGCTGCAAGACTGACCTACTGTCTGTTAACATTTCCAGTACTCTTTGCATTCTTTAAAATTTTTGGCAGTCACCACCAGCTGTGCAGACATAATAATATTTTTATGGGAGACAAGTCAATACAATTGTTTTAAAAAATGACAATATACAATTAAGAACAAGCTTTGTACTAATCGTACTACTACTCTATACTAATCCTGACAAGTCAAAAGATAGCCCTTAAAAGAAAGATGTATAAGAAAAGTTTCCTGCACCTGCCGGCCAGGTGCTTGTAGTAGGCAAATATCTGGTCACTCAGTTTGTACGCAAACTGGTCGAAGCACAGATTGACTTCAGCCTCCACTTCATCGTAGAGAAACTGTTTCTTGAACTTGGTGAGAGCGTAGAATGCACTGTCATTGTACAAGTCCAAAGGGTACAGCACACATCTAAAAAAAGGAATAGTGTCAAATCAATAACTCAGGGCAAAGTTATAGAACTAGGTCAACTGAAACAGAAAAGACACATCATGATGGATTTCTCAGCATTTGAAGACAACACTTTTGATTTCAATGCAATAAAGCATCATATACAGAAAGCAAATTTGGGGTCCTTTCACCCAAAACTGCTTTTGTCAGAACAATAGTGTCTGTAAATAAAATGTCTTCCAACAAAATCTACAAAGAAACACTAACGTTTTGCTACGAAAATTCTCAGAGTGATCAAGACTTGTTTGATAATGACAACTGCAGACACATGTAGGTTTCTTGAAACATATACGCCCAGAGATTTCATAAGGACAGAAATCCTAGCACAGGGAAGTGATTAGGCAAACTGCTTTCTGTTAATCCTGTAAAACAATGCCATTTGCAATGAACTAATACCAATGTACAATTTATGAAAAAACAACCACAACTACAAAAAAGAGGTATGTTCGCTAGAGATGCAGCCAAACCAGTCAACAAGCTTTTAATGTACTGGTTATCATAGCAGTCGACAGTGTGCAGTAGCATTCATCAGAAAGAAAATAGGAAAGAGCATACATTTTTGAGAAAGCAGCACAAATAAACAATGAACAAAGGAACAGCAATAGACAGCCAGTTACGACCCACAAGTGTGCTTTACCATTGTAAAGATATGCAAAAATGCACCTGGAAAGATCAAAAAGAAAAGAAAAAGAAAACAAAGCAAGAATCTGCAACCAAAACTTTAAAAAGATAAGTAAAACTTAGGCTCAGTTGCACAAGTGCTCTGTCTATGTTCCATTTCTCAACCTTAATGCATCCTGAAGCGCATTAAGGTTCAGAAAGTCACTAAGTGAAACAATACTTCCAGATCAATTTATTACACAAGCCCTATTCATATTATTGCAGACTTCCTTTCCTCATGTGTGCTGCCTAATAATGTGTTGTGAATATTACATCCTAAATTACTACAGTATTTTTAATTATTGTATGAATTATTAATGAAAACATCAGATAGTATGAGTAATGCAAAAGTGACTTTTTTTTTCCCATATTTTTTAAAATGAATACCTGCTACATCCCCCAACTTTGCGCACTGCTGTTGATATGGCTTTCTCAGCCAGAACGTTAACAATGAAGTGCTCTCGTCATCTAGCATGGCACGAAACAAGGACTGATCAAAAGCAAGAAGTGAAGACACTCACTCCATCATGGACGGGTTCTTTGTGGTCAGGATGTGATCGGTCAGGATCCACGGAAGGGACATTTCAATCGGGAACTGAAACCAGCCAACATACACCAGCACTGTAGTCGGCCTTTCATAATTACAGCCAATTCTCTGATGTATCACAGACCACAAATGAGTGTAGAGCAAAAGAAAAGAAGCATTTGAATCCGCAGCACTAACTCTCATAGCTGCCAAACATAAGCTGAATGCCAAGCACCAATGATTCCATCACACCTCAGGTCACCATCCAAATAGCATAACCTAAGATCTCTGGCTGCTCATCTGACTTCACAAACCCAGCCAGCCTAGGAAAGTCAGCAAACACTGAATCATAATGGCATTGCGGGATTAAGCTTTACCCTAAGAATATGCCCTACGACAACAATTTTTCGAAGTACAAAATTAAATGAACTCCAATTTTTCAAACGAAGCACTTGAATAAAAATGTACACAGAAATAAAGAGAGCTAAACAATTGTTATGCAACAAGCAACAAGTCCCTACCGAAACAGTCTTCTAAATGAATAACAACACATTGACAAGATAAATTAAAGTAATCATTATACTATAGCAACCACAGTGAGAAAATTACCTGGATTCTTTTTCCCATTGTCATTTCCAAGTAAAATTCTCGGTACCACAACTGGGACAGGTCACAACACTCTTGTAACGTCTCTGCAATCAGGATGGAAAAAGAAAGGGTAGAGATATTTAAGGAGGCACCATTCTGCACACAGAGCTGACAGCATTGCGAATCCTACACAAACGTGACAAGCACGATTACTTTCTCTCACATTCAGCTGCCTTTGTCTGAGTTTGTCTGTCTGGGGGCTAAGGAGAAGCAGTGAGTGAGTATGAACTTTATCGGGGTCCGGAGGAGAAAGAAAGCCAACCGCCTAGGTCGAGGCCGATAGACAGAGTCCTTCGGTGACGGCCCGGGCCCTCTGGACAGCCTTGAGCTGAGCAGTGAACTCTGTGTTTCTAAGCGCTGAGTCCCAGGAGGACTGAACGGAAGGAAATGTCTTAGTGAATGCTTATGTGACATGGAGATAATGACAGCAACAGCAAGCTATGAAGGAAAATCACAGCTCAGCAGTACCTATAGAGCAAACCACAAGACACAGTAAAAGAAACTGCAACAAGTGCTCTAAGAATTAGACTGCAGTGTTTCCTTAGGCAATGCAACTACACCTGTGTCTTTTTTTCGTTGTCCCTTAATAAGGTTTGTGTGGATCAATCTACTCTACTGATGATGGAACAAGATACCCAGTCAGCGCTTCACTAAGGGTTGTTGAGGTCTGGCCATAACAATGGACCATCAACAATTAATCAGGCATACTTTATCAATACAGTGATCCTTATTAATGATAATCTTCTACTTTGTTATGTAATATATCAACTGATAATTCAATTTCATAACCTCGGAAGTGCTCAAGAATGTGCCCTGCCACTTTTCCTTTGGCCAGTCTTGTGTCCTGTTGCTTTGAACGTCAATATTTAATAGCACTCATGCTAAAGTAGCCTTTACCTCTCCTGGCTACATGGACGAACCACCTTACTCTTTCATCTCGAGCTCCCATTTCCACAAAAATGAACATAACTCCAATACACAGTAGCTTATGAGCGTGATGAACACAAGAATGCCTGCTTATGCACTTTACAGCGTGTCATCACATATTCAAGATTCTGTAACAATTGCAATATCGCACGACACTGTTTCACATTCCAAGCTATCAATAAACTTACGGCTAAAGTTGAGTAAGTAGTTCCAGTAGAAAGATCCCTTGTGGAACCTGTCGATCTCCATGAGAGAGGGACCATCGATGTCCTTTCGCAGGGTTCGTTTGCCACCGCTTTTGTCGGCGATCAGTGACTCCAGCATTGTGCGCACCATATACAACTGTAAATTGATGGGCAATGTATTAGTGAATGCTTATGTGACATGGAGATGACAGCAACAGCAGGCAATGAAGAAAATTCACAGCTCAGTAGTACCTATAGAGCAAATCACAAGAGAAAGCAGAAGAAACTGCAACAAGTGCTCTAAGAATTAAATTGCGGTGTTTCCTGTGGCAATGCAACTACACCTGCGTCTTTTTTCGTTGTCCTTTATGGTTTGTGTGGATCAATCTGCTCTACTGATGATGGACCAAGATACCCAGTCAGCGCTTCACTAAGGGTTGTTGAGGTCTGGCCATAACAATGGACCATCAACAATTAATCAGGCATACTTTATCAATACAGTGATCCTTATTAATGATAATATTCTACTTTGTTATGTAATATATCAACTGATAATTCAATTTCATAACCTCGGAAGTGCTCAAGAATGTGCCCTGCCACTTTTCCTTTGGCCAGTGTTGTGTCCTGTTGCTTTGAATGTCAATATTTAATAGCACTCACGCTAAAGTAGCCTTTACCTCCCCTGGCTACATGGACGAACCACCTTACTCTTTCATCTCGAGCTCCCATTTCCACAAAAATGAACATAACTCCAATACACAGTAGCTTATGAGCGTGATGAACACAAGAATGCCTGCTTATGCACTTTACAGCGTGTCATCACATATTCAAGATTCTGTAACAATTGCAATATCGCACGACACTGTTTCACATTCCAAGCTATCAATAAACTTACGGCTAAAGTTGAGTAAGTAGTTCCAGTAGAAAGATCCCTTGTGGAACCTGTCGATCTCCATGAGAGAGGGACCATCGATGTCCTTTCGCAGGGTTCGTTTGCCACCGCTTTTGTCGGCGATCAGTGACTCCAGCATTGTGCGCACCATATACAACTGTAAATTGATGGGCAATGTATTGAGTGCAGTGAAAAGTTCAAGGAATGTGCAACAGCTTATGCTGCCTAGCTTACGCTGTCAAGTGACCCACACCATTTGTAAGCCCCACCTGATCTACAGTAGTAAACTGCAGTCGGTGACAAGTCTATGGAGGGATGTTCACTCTTAGGCAAAAATGTTCACTAACTTATGAGCTTAAACTCAGCATAAATACACTGGGAATAAGCCTTCATTTTTAGGTAATTGGGTTAGGCATACTGGCTAATAAAAATTTCTCATCAAACAGTGTTGGCAGTTCCAAGAGTGAGGAGGTTTTTCTCTATAGAAGTAGATGGCTGCGTATAAATTTATTCCCCTTTTCTTTTAAGTAGGCAAGTAATACACAGCCCACTCTAGCAGAATATTATAGTCCATTCCCTCTCCTGGCATTTGTTCCAGAGTATCCACAAACGTCTGTCCTAGACTCTGTAGAAATCGAATCCCGATAAAGTCGCACGGCTAAAAGTTTGTGCCCTACAATAACTCTGGTTCCTTGAAAAACAGACTGAAACCTGCTCTTTGCAAACCTTGTCATGACAGCATGCAACATACCTCTGACATGAACAGCAACATGCTTTTTCTTTTTCACACACACACAGAATTCGAATCCTGAAAAAGTCGCACGGCTAAAGGTTTGTGCCCTACAATAACTCTGGTTCCTTGAAACACAGACTAAAGCCTGCTCTTTGCGAACCTTGTCATGACAGCATGCAACATACCCATGACATGAACAGCAACATGCTTTTTCTTTTTCACACACACAAACCAAAATGTCTGCTCAAGTAAAAGTTCTCCAATTATTGTGCTTCTCTGTTTCACATTCCAAGCTATCAATAAACTTACGGCTAAAGTTGAGTAAGTAGTTCCAGTAGAAAGATCCCTTGTGGAACCTGTCGATCTCCATGAGAGAGGGACCATCGATGTCCTTTCGCAGGGTTCGTTTGCCACCGCTTTTGTCGGCGATCAGTGACTCCAGCATTGTGCGCACCATATACAACTGTAAATTGATGGGCAATGTATTGAGTGCAGTGAAAAGTGCAAGGAATGTGCAACAGCTTACGCTGCCTAGCTTACGCTGTCAAATGACCCACACCATTTGTAAGCCGCACCTGACCTACAGTAGTAAACTGCAGTCGGTGACAAATCTATGGAGGGATGTTCACTCTTAGGCAAAAATGTTCACTAACTTATGAGCTTAAACTCAGCATAAATACACTGGGAATAAGCCTTCATTTTTAGGTAATTGGGTTAGGCATACTGGCTAATAAAAATTTCTCATCAAACAGTGTTGGCAGTTCCAAGAGTGAGGAGGTTTTTCTCTATAAAAGTAGATGGCTGTGTATAAATTCCTTTCCCTTTTCTTTTAGGTAGGCAAGTGATAAACAACCCACTCTAGCAGAATATTATAGTCCATTCCCTCTCCTGGCATTTGTTCCAGAGTATCCACAAAAGTCTGTCCTAGACTCTGTAGAATTCGTATCCCGATAAAGTCACACAGCTAAAAGTTTGTGCCCTACAGTAACTCTGGTTCCTTGAAAAACAGACTGAAACCTGCTCTTTGCAACCTTGTCATGACAGCATGCAACATACCTCTGACATGAACAGCAACATGCTTTTTCTTTTTCACACACACACAGAATTCGAATCCTGAAAAAGTCGCACGGCTAAAGGTTTGTGCCCTACAATAACTCTGGTTCCTTGAAACACAGACTAAAGCCTGCTCTTTGCGAACCTTGTCATGACAGCATGCAACATACCCATGACATGAACAGCAACATGCTTTTTCTTTTTCACACACACAAACCAAAATGTCTGCTGAAGTACAAGTTCTCCAATTATTGTGCTTCTCTGTTTATTATTATTATAACCAAGCTGCATGTTAGAAAACATGGAAATCAGCACACCTGAGTGCTGGAAGGGCCAACGTTTCTTCGCGGTGCAGAAATATCAAATCCATTGTCAGGGTCTTTCTTCCCCCTGAGAGCTGGGTCCTCGTTGGGTTCCGTCCCACGCTTCCAGTCGGCACACGTCTCTCGAACAGACATGATGATGCTGCACAATGAGGATAAAGTTTATTCAATCTTGACGCAAGCTATTAGTAGCAATGCATGTGGGTAGCATGTGTGAACCTGACAATATAAGTGGCACTTCTTTTGAAATACTTGCTGTGTGTTGTCTATGACCTATGTGTCTGTGTCATTAACTTCCCAAAATACATTTATGATTGGTAACAAATGCCATCTACCACAAAATCTGCATATATGCAACTGCAATGACTTTGCTGTGTGCATGTGATGCCAGCCAAGGACACAGCAACAAAGCTTCAATTTGCAAGTTAGCTCAAGTAAACTATAACAAATGTATGTCCAAAGCAACATGAAAATTAAATATTCAACATTGTCACACCTGCGAACGAGGTCTCGCTTGTTTTTCACAGCCTTCCTCAGCGGTTCTCGCAAAGTGTGCTGCACGAATCCTTGCAGTTCATAGTACACATGCCGACGGACAGCATCTGTGAAGACTGTCTCCATTCGGCTCATGAGAACCTAGTGGTCAAAAAAGGAAAGGTAATTAAATGAAGCACACGGATAACTTCTAGCATTCCACAAATTTCAGCTGAAGAGTCAGAGAACACTTCACGACTATGACAAACAACTCTTGAAAATGAAAAGATGACCAGGCAGGATCTTTGACACTAATACAAGAGAACCCAAAATGCAAATGCACCAATAAAGCTAAAATTAATAACACAGCACAATATATTACAGTAAAAAGTGCTGTAATGTGACCTGATGTAAAAAGTGTCCTTCTAAATGTTGTTGACCTGCAACAATCAAGCGCATTGACTTATCCTGGAAATACAGCTCCTAGCTTCATCAGCTTAACAGTGGTAATGTTTTCTTCAACACATTTTTTACATCCAGAGTATTTCCTCTATGTTAGGATTCTGCTGGCTTGTTGCTTTACATGCACAGCAAGTTACCAAGCTACTTGGACACAACGTTAAGAAATGTGCAACATTTTTCGTTTTAAATGAAGAACAAAATAACATTGATGTCTGCATACCTGTAGGCCTTTTACCATGGCTATCACTTCAATCAAACCAAACTTTTCTTCATCAGTATAGTTATAGCGCGTGGCCCGCTCATACTCCTCAGCCTCCTGCAGCCAAAAAAAAAAAAAGTGAAGTGGGGTTGGAGCAGTACACAATGTTTAGTATCACGCAACAGCATCAGCACAAAAGGACACAAGTTGAATATGCTGATGCTAAAAGCACTGAACAGGGGTTAACGATGTCAGAAGAGCACATCCAGTCAAGTTCATCTACTCATTCACAACTATATTAAGCAAGCTCATTTACAGAAAAAGTGATGGTTAGTGAACTGCTAGAACTAAGTTGATCAATGATTAAAAGGAAATGGCACACAGCTATGATAAATGAAGGCCAAACAATAGCATATCAATAGACCATGTGGTAAAGTCCTGCTCTGGCTTGTTTTAATAATGCTTCATTTTTTTCACCTTGCATTTATCAAGAGTTCACAAATTACCTAGCGTTCCACTGAGTGTATGCTGTGTAATACACCTGAATTATATGATTTCGAATCAGTCATCCCCAAATGACAACGTTGATCCTGTTTACCCATTCAACTATACTCAGAGTTTCTTTAGCAATGTTAATTTATTTTCATGAATTCTGCAAATGTACTCCCCCCCCCCCCTCCTTATGTAATAGTCCAAGCAGGGGCCTTCAAGGGCACAATAAATGATGACGATCAAATGCTAAAGAAATTGTGTAAGACTGGGTTAGTTGGCAATCCATTGTGACGAAGAAAGTGTACATGCATGCATGCACACACACAGGCAAAGCAACAGCAGACAAAAACTTATAAATCAACCAAACATGTGAGACCATAAGCTATAAATAAGCTCAAACATTTGAAAGAACTCCTAGACACTGTTTATGCTGTACCGTGCTGGAATGCATAACACTTGTCTCAATTGCACTTTTAAGCACAATTCCAGCAACTTTCAGGTATATGAAAAAAATGGACCTCTAAAGACAACTTTTGACATGAATGGCAACAGAACTAAAGCAAGAGAGCTACATGCATACAGTCATGGTGAAACAAGCACAATACAAAGAGTGGCACACACCGCCCACATTTTTTCCATTCTGCTTATTAAGTCCACACCATAATGTCACTAAAACAAAAAGAACAAAAGTACTTTGAACGACCATTCCACCTGCAGGGGCCAGATGTTCAATGTCACACATTTCAGTGAGTTCTAGCATCCATGCCAATGAAGCAGCATGTGAATCATAGCATACACTACAGCAAAAATCCAGACCCCAAGTTTGACAGCAGTGCATTATAGCTATACTTTTTAAATTCAGGTACAAAGATACCAACCTGAGGACATTCCTTATTCTGATGTGGGTCAGTCGGGTGCATCAATTTCCATGAGTAGAGCTCCGTAACATGAGTTGTCCAGTCAGACAGGAGTTGAAGGCCCCTAAGAGCTAGGTCATTCAGCTCCTTGTTCTCTGCATCAGTTCGTGGTGTTTCTTTTACAGTTGTCGTGACCTGAAACATTATTTATATTTAAAGAGCTTAAAAAAATGATATTATTTCCTAGACCATGAGAGAAATTGAAAAAAAAAGTATGTTATATCTAAGTTCCATTCAATCAAAGCCCTTATCTAAAGACATAGTTTCTTTTTGCTAGGTATTGGAATATTTACAGTTCTCTCCCGACAAAAGCACCTATCAGGGAGGCAGACTTAATGCATCCTAATAACAGAGTTGAACCCCGCTGTTATGTGCCTCTGTGCTGCATTTTCCCATCATATACGTCATTTTTAGCTAGTCTTGGCACAGCTTCCATAGGATACAATGTATGGGGAACTTCGCCCATACATCACAACTGTGGGACCGTTCCCACATGATACATCACGAAGTGCATGGTGAGCTGGCCGAGCGGTCATGAAAGAACGCGGTCACGTTGATGTTTCATGCTATTTGGCCTCACTTGAAAATTAAACTATCCACAGTTTCACTCATAAAGTTTACGCTACCTGCGAGCAAAAGCACAGCCTCTGAGAACTGCATAATAAAAGGATGGCATCTATGACCTGTGTTTAGCACTTGCAGTTAGCAACAGTAAGGCTTCCGAAATAAGCATTTGTTGCGCTCTGGCATAGGCACACTCATCATCATCATTCTTTGTTGAAGGTGCTCATGCCTTTCTGTGGTCTTTTTGCATTGTGAAAGCATGCTGTGTGTAGTTGAGTGCTTAGTTCTTTCACACCTCCAACTGTTCGTGCCAAAGGAACGCGCTTACTATATATATTCCTGTGGGTGGCGCTGTTCTCATTTCCGCAGTTCTATCTGTCGGCAAAATCATGGCTAATTTTGATGATGTGTGTACCAGCAATGAAGTTTGAGAGGGGGCATATGGATGCACCATGTTTTCAGGCGATTCCTTTTGGAGGTACCTTCATTTTTGTGAGGTGTTCGGTTGCCTACAGATGACGGCAATTTGACACTGCACTGACCACAGTAAGACAGTGGACCACGAACATTATCGTCCCTAGACATCCGGTGATAACATCCACACATCCAGTGATAATCATGCAAAGGTACCACCAAATGTGAACACTTGCCAAGTGCGGGAGCCAACATCAATTTGGAGATATGACAATCCAGGTGCTCAAAAAACTGTGATGATCGGGCAAAATAGAGCACCAGGCTACACTGCACTTCTTATTTTCAGGTATAAGCACTGAAATAAAATTCTGTGCATTTATTTATTTGTTACATACACAGCTGTTACAGCTGTTACATACACAGCTGTAACAGAAAGGCTGTTACATACACATTCACAGCTGCTAGCCTCTCCTTTCTGTTTTTCATGTTTATTGGTTCTTGATTCCCAGTTCTTAAGTCTTCTTTTGATGGTCCAGTGGGATTCTACTTAATAGCCTACATACTGCCTAAAGTTAAAAAAAAAAAAAAAAAGGAAGTCTCGGAGCAACAGTGCACTACAGGAGATGGCTGTGCCTAAATCACAGCTTGTTTATGTACTGTCCTTTCCATTTGCCAACACAAGCACCATTAAGCAGGGCACCACAACTACCATGTTTTGGACACGTGGTTTAGTGTTCAACATAGAAAAGCAAATGAATAATCAAGCAAATAAATAAAGGCTTCAATTTTCTCGAAGTGCTGCAGTACAAGAAAGGCTGCTGAACAGAGGGAATGTGAAGCCAACCTCATTACTGTGACGTGCGAGTTCGCTGATGTAGCGTTCGTAGTCATCTCTAATGGCGGGCAGATGCTGCAGGAGGTCGGACTGAGGGCTTGGGCTGCTCGAACTGGCTAACGGCCACCGGGATGCCTCGTAGTGTGGACTGCACTTGATATAGTGGAATGGTGCTATCTGCATGTCTCCAAACAGTGGCACCATCTCCAAAGCCTAAGTGAAGGAAGAGGGACATTAATGAAGTAATGTCTGTGGAAGAAAATTAAGAACAAAAATGCACACAGCTATTTTTTTCAGCTTAACTTACTCCCTTAAAGCTAAAGAGACAAGCAGTGAAAGGCCCAATTTGGTTTACACTACAACAGGGCAGCGTAACCATCAGACTGTCTTATGCAAGTGACGGATCAGGCATTGTTGACCTTTAATAGAGAGCATGTCATCTACAGTCTTGAAATTTTCTTGACATAAAGGCTTAAAGGGTGTGCATCCCAGTGATTAAGATGAGCAGAAGAAAATAAGAGGATATAACAAAAGCATAAATAAAATAGCAGGGGAGCACCTGCAATGAAGGTCCCTATTGCTCTTTCCACCAAGCGTACAGAGCCCTTTGATGTCACCATGTGACAAGAACTACAGTTCTTCCTTCTTAGCAGAAAGCATGTTTGTTTCCACATAACTGACTTTGTTATTTTCATACTTCGTGATCATGTGCAAGTTCAAATTTGTACATTGTCAAAACAAGCCTAAACATCTCATCCTGATATACAACTCCTTAACAATTTTGGTTGTGCATTATGTTTATTATCATGTACATAAATGTGAGAAAGCAATTTCAGAGGGACAGAGGAATGAGCTTGCTGGCAAACAGAAATAATGAACGATGTTTTACTGTAGAGTGAATGTGTACTAGCTTGATAAAAAGGCAATCCAGCAAAGAAACAAACAAGCTTAGGCTGTCAATAAAACAGCTAGTAGGTTTTCAAATTAATATTTTTTTTTCTGGGTGGAGTGCCAGGAACAATACAAAGATAGAGATTTATTTTTCCAGACTAATTTTATTTTAAGTAGAACCAGTGAGTGCAAAGACATAAGTTTTGCAAACAATTCTCATTCATCAAAGGTAGAGGCCTCAACAAGGACTCAACTACAGGCTATAAGAATTAACTTGGGCAAAAGTACCACAAGAATGTTCACTGAGATCAGTAACAGAACATTAAGAGAGCCTTAGGCAATATAAACAAAAGTCAGGATGTTCTGAGCTACAAAATTTTTCTAGCACCGCTGACCTATGCTAGTGCAAAATTGTCCCCCAGGCACCTGGAAATACCCGACAGAATGATAGTAAGGTAGACTTTCCCACATTTCCAGCGGCCTCAACTTGTATGCAACAAAGATGAGGCCGCTGGAAGTCTACTTTACTGATTAGTGGACACTATTCAACTGCAATTAAGCTCTTTAAGTACGGTGATGAGAAGAGCAAAAGCATACAAAGAAAGTTTATGTCCACTCTGCGCCTTGCGTGCGCTACCCGTACCGCATGTGCCGTACTATGTGCGCGTCCGTGTCCACTAATCAGTAAGGTAGACTTTCCCACATTTCCAGCGGCTTCATCTTGTATGCAACAAAGACGTGTCATGCAATTTAGTAAGGCCCAATAAAATGTAGGTAGGCAATAAATAAAGTTTTGACCTTGAATATCTTGTCAATCTTACTGATGTTTATACGTTTCTTCTGGTCTTGTTTGTTGATGTTGCACACCTCTCCGTCCATTAGAAAAAGACCAAATCCCATCACCTAAGCACAGGAAACACAAGAAGCCATTAGGAGCCTGCAAACAGCTTTCTCAAGAGACGGAAAGAGAATAAAATGCATGAAATGAACTTTCCCATGCTATTTTGCAACAAGAAATTAGTGCTTTGTTTGTAACACTTAAACTGAAAGGGATCACGAGAAGTAGGGTAATATACATTTAATAAGGTATCTCAGAAGGCTCTACAACTTTTCTGAACAGTAATAAATACATTTGAGAAAGAGCATATGGCAGCATGGAACTCGTGCCTTCAAAATTTTGAGAAAACTGGCTGGCAGTAGCACGACTATACTCTTGACAGAATTCCTCAATCAGTTTTGGGATGAATTATGAGGTGCAATGGCTCCCAGCTCGAGCAATAATAACCTGCCAAAAAAATCAGACCAGACATACAATAAATTAGGCAACAACTGAAGCGGTGCAAAGCACCATTGCCCAGCTCGAAGCTTGATAGCCCAGGCACCCCTTTCCAAGGAAATTCCGGACTATCGGTCCAAGAGTCCACTGATAAAGATTTTCACTGAGAGATCAATCACATGGGAACACAGTGGCCCAATCTCTGGCCTGCCGAGACATAGCATAATCGGCCACCTGCTATGCACGTCAAATGACGAAAAAATGACTAGGTATAAGGCACAGCCAAGGCACTGAAAGCAATATTGCAGGATATGGCACCAGATGGATTCACACATGCCTTCTAAGCCAGGTGGGAACAGTGGGACCAGTCCACTTCGCATAATGAGAGTACAGAGGAGGAGGTGTGAGCATTGACAATTAATTTTAATAGAAGTTCCATAGTGTGAGTCTCTAATTTTATTGGGCAACCAACATATGATGCACTCACCTTCACCAGCATGTGCTTTTCTGCAGGCAGCATGTACATTTTGGTCTCGTACATTTGGACGCAGATGTTGACAATGTCTGCTAAGAGGTCATCATAGCCAACAATCTTCTCCAGAGTCTCCTTGAGGGTATCCCGTATTTTGTTTTGTGTTGCCAAGAACATGGACAGGTTCTGCGACTCCTGAAGCGCTTGTGAGTCAGCCATTACTTTCAGGAACTGGGCTGCCCTGCAGGACATATTTCATCGACCAGCACACACTAAATACACACATGTACATGTGCACGTACATACGCACACACAATTCTATTGTTGTAGTATTTAGCAGATTCTTGGGTTCAATCGAGTGAATTTGAAACAGAGCACATTGCAACAACAATAAAAAGAAAGGTAGGTCATAATGCACAGCGCCTAAGATTTCCAAGGACACTGCAATGCATTGGTGGACTTATAAATACTAGTAAATATAATGAGCAAAAAACAACAAAAACAAATAAACAAGCAAGATCAGGTACTAAACTGTTAGTCTGCTCTCTATGAATGGCCTGAGACTAGTGCATAAGGTGGTACTCTGATAAATTTCACTAGCAAAGATAAATGAGCCCCGCCACAGTGGTCTACTTGGCTGCTAATCCAATGATCGCGGGATCAAATCCCGGCAGAGGCGGCTGCATTCCGACGGAGGCGGAACAGGTGAGTCCCATGCACTGTGCGATATCAGGGCATGTTAAAGAACCCCAAGTGCCAAAATTTCTGGAGTCCTCCGCTATGGCGTCTCTCATAATCATTGAGTGGTTTTGGACGTAACACCCCAGAAATCAATCAAGATAAATGACAGAACACCATTCACTTCCAATCATCTGGCAAGACAGAACAATCTCCAAGAATAAATTGTTTTGCACGTACAAATAATAATGCCATCAACTTTTACTATGTAAGAAAGAGAGTCAGACATTTGGAATTTATCTCAGAAGATAAATTACCCACCTATATTTCTATTAGCATACTCCCAAGGAATAACTGTATAGGTTATAAGCATTTAAAACTGCACATGCACATTAAAGATGTGGTACCACAAGCACACTGAAATAAACCAGTGATGAACATACCTCCTGTAAGTTGCATAGTCATTCTTCACACTTGACTTCATGTTCTTCAGCTCATCCAGCACAGCGAACATATTGATGAACTTGCCAAGGGTTAAGAGGTAGGCTTCTGACACGAAGTCCTTCCGTTTTTCAGCGTGGCACAACCTCCTAACCTCAGCTGTGAACCGGTCAATGGCCCTCCTCTGAAAGCGTAGTAAAATGTTGCATCTTCTGCTAACCCTCCAAGCAAGGGGGCCTCTAGCATGGCAACGAAAGTTACTTCAAGCAAGAACCGAGTTATACATGCCAATGTATTATGCCGCTGGAATGCCAGGCAGAAGCACTTGTAAAACGTTAACACACGCAACAAGGTGGGCTCAAACACCAAATAAAAAAGTTCAAAGAAGCATTTGTTTGCTGCAAAAAGAAAAAGGTATTTAATAATTTTACTTCAGAAAGCCCAAACACCACTGTACCTAAAGAAAGGCTATACAGACTAGCCTCGATATAATGAGTATTGACATAACGAATAATCAGTTATATATGTAGTAAGCTATGTAGTACTGCCAGTTGAATCAACACTACAAATGTGTGTATAACAAGTTATTGAATATAATGAAGCTATTTCCGTGTCAGAGGATGTTGTTATAACAACGTTTGACTGCATCAACTAGATCAGCTTTATTTATAATTATGGAGAGAACCAAACAATAATCTTTTATGTATGTGCTACTAATTATTATGGTAATTAACTAACTAGCCAATATAGTGTGAGCTATCCATAGCTGTAGAGTGTCAAAAAATGCTATTATGACTTTTTGTGCTAGGTTTCATGCACTTAAAATAAGCATTCTTAGGCATCAAATTTGGTACACTGAATACAATATGATCAGCTTTGCACACCTGAATTTAAAAGCAGTTGCATTGAGAATGTCCACCTGGAAGAACTGTTATTCTGTGAGAACTCTAAGAGACTGCACATGCAAAAATACCTTATCAAGCTCTAATTACTACAGCTTGCGTTGTCAAAAATGTGCGTGTTGATTGGAACAATTGGCAACGTTGAAGTTGTCAGGTCAACTGACACTGAAGCAGTTAAAAATCCTGTAACCTGGACATTGGAGATTTATATATAAGATTTAAAGTACTGTGGCTGTATAAGACAAAAAACAGGTACTGAAAACAAAATTGGTTTCTGAAAAGAAAAGCAGACAAAGAAAAGTAATTCAGTTGGTCTTCCTGCCTTTAATACCAATGCCATTTTGTGTCATCCTTTGTTTACTAACACTAAAACTTGCATATATAAACGCTCAAGAGCTCGTATTATAGAACATTAGAAGACAGAAGACAGAACGATTGGCCAGTTCCAGAATGTGCCCACGTGCCTACACCCTTTACTTAAATATGTAACAGGCCTGAAAAGGAGTATTGATGGGATTATACATAGATAATAATAATAGTAATAATAATAAAAAACACCAGTACTACAAGTAATGCAGATTAACAGCTTCTGCACCTTACCTGAAAGTACATGAAGTTGAGCAGCTTGTTCACCTCAGGTGCGAGTACTTCGACTGTCTTTTCATAAATCTCTACCCTGTTTGGTTGTTCATTTGACTTAGGCTGAAAATGAACACAGGCGAGTGCAATATAATAATAAATGTTAACAGTCACACAAATAACGAAATTCACATAAACAAAATAAAACAAAGGCTGTACCTGTGGAATGGCACGTGAGCAACACCTCCATGTATAAAGCATGACTGCATGCTCTTGTCCTTGCTCAAGCATTTCATTCTGAAAAAGGTTAAGAGGACAACTTGTTAAATTATGCCCAGGCAAAGAACGGTGGTGACAAAAGTACTTCCATGCTGTTCCAGCCTGACATCTGAGCATATATGAAACACAACGGCTAGGCAGATCTCCTTAAAATAATAGACATACTGAACACAACTATCCAACTACATTTCAGATGCCACACAGTTGTGCATACATAGTTGTACATGCTAAGATAATGCATCAAAAGCCAAACCCATTGATAAAAATATCTAAAAACCATCTAATACGTGCTGCATACATTTCAAACTGTGTGGTGCTAGCTTCGATTGTGGAAAGACAATGGAAGATCTAATCAGAAAAACTGATAAAGTAGAAATAAAACTGAACATGTGGAAAAGAAATATGTTAAATGGCCCAGCAAGAAAATGACAGCTATCTGCCAAGCCAAAACAACAGTTTCTGACAGATTTCTACAGTTATTCAACAGATTTCGGAAAGCAGACCCTAGAATCTGTAAAAAAGTATGTACACCAAGGCTAATTACTAATAGAGGAGCCCATGTTACAGAAATCCACTAAAGAAAAAGGTCCGGTTGGTGTGCATATGGTAGACTGTTCTCAACTAATGGTCGGACACTTACCACTATTCTTAAAGTGGAAAGCACAGAACTATTGCATATTGCCTGTACTAACCCACGAGGCAGAGACTTGGAGATCAATAAAGAAACTCAAAGAGGAAGTTAAGGACAACGCAATGGACAAAAGATAACCACAGCAGGGCCTCAGTATGTACAGTCGTGCTTAATTTGAGTTGCAACACTTTGACCCCGATTAAAGGGGCCCCTAGCCCGAACGGTTATGCTGGCAAACGTTAAATTGGTTTAGAGAATACCAGTAGCAGGCGCAGTACATGCTTCAGCAAATTTCACTATGTCGGCACTGCTTTGCAGTACTGGCCTCACTTTGAGCTCAAACAACATGTTGCAACTCATACTTGAACGCAACTGTACCTTTCAATACCCAATGCAGCCCCACAGTAGGTATTGAAACAGTGGTACAAACATGGCAAATATTGTACACACAAGGAATCAGACAATGACAATAAATGAAAGCTTCCTGATGGAGTATACCTTTCTGAGTATTAGTCTAGTGACCAGAAAGAAGGCTAGCTATACACTCAAGTGGTGCACAATGACACAACCTGTACAACAGCCCAAGGAGAAAGACAGTGGATATTTTGGAGAAATCTGTGAACATTGTGTGCACATTTACAAAGCTCAAGATGTTTGGCTATGTTGCAGAACAATTTAAAAGTTGTGTTATGATTCTGTGACCATGCTGAAAATCACACTCACAATTACAAGTATACTGCTAGATCCTAGATACTCAATATGTTCAAAGCTTACGTTCTAGCCAGCAGCTGATGACAGCTTGATGCTGGGCTAACAGAAAGCTAGAGTTAGAGCCCATCACCATGAAGAAGTAACAAATACGTATTAGCTGCAGTAATAACTTCTGCGTTGTTGCACTTTGACATGTTCCTGAGTGTGTGCAACATAGCAAAATGAATAACATTCTTGAGCGCTTGCTTCCTCTGTAAAAACAGAAATATTATGGAATCCATACTGGCCCATGCGACATGGCTCTGTATCAGCAGATTACAGGTATTGTGGTTCCTCCACGCTCTTCACTTATAAGTTTATATCAATGATTCACCTTTAATTATTGCAGTTTTACCTCAAATGCAATATGTGTCGATAGTAGCTACCATGGAATTAACTACTAGCATGATATTTGTTTGCAAATTCCATGCACATTTACTCATGGAGACGTATTCGTGAGCAGCAATCCTTCCCCCTAAGCAACATTTAAACACATGAAACATGGCAAGACTAGGTCTTTGCATCCTTGAAAACTATAAAACATTAATTACTGATGTCATCGTTAAGACATTTGGCTCTCAGCACTTGTGCAAATTATTTGGACCAAGGCAACGCGTGAACTATTAGATGGAAAGTGCTAATTGCGCAACCTTACGTTCAGTTGGCATGTAAAGTTAGTTTCTGATTTTCACATGGCTGAACATGGCATACAGAACTGCAAGTACTAGCTTACGAGTTCGGCATGGACGGTGGCTTCTTCAATGTACTTGGCGACTCCTGTCACAAATGCATTTCGGTCTTCGAAATTCGTGTCGAAGTTGGCGTGATACACAATGCTACAGGGCAGAGCTTCGATGCAGGGCTGTTGATCCGGCAGAGGCAACTCGTCCAACACATCCACGTTGGACAAGGCATCGGCGAGTGTCACCTCCGCTGCCATGGTTTTGCCTGTTGCGTCGGCGGCAGCAGTTTCGGTCCTCTGCTCGGACGGCTCTTCACCGCTGCCGACGCTGGGCTGTCCCGCGTCCTGCGACATGGTTACACAGCGCCAAGCAAGTTAATTCTCTTCCAGCGTACTCCTCAAACTTCTCTAAAGACTTCGAAATGTCACAGACGACAGCAGGATATCGCGAAGCCGGACACACATCGTGTTACGTCTCATCCACGTCTATGATAGCGTAGCTATCGCTCTTGAGAAGGGCGGGGCTAGCCTTATCGCTTTTATATATACATATCTTTTCAACGGGCCGGAAGATGACACAAGACACGTCGTTAGTCAGCTTCCGAATCGCGCTAGCGCGATCGCTACGGACGCGCACGTAGTACGGCACATGCGGTACGGGTAGTGCACGCAAGGCGCAGAGTGGGCATAAACTTTCTTTGCATGCTTTTGCTCTTCTCATCACCGCACTTAAAGAGCTTAATTGCAGTTGAATAGTGTCCACTAATCAGCGTAAGGTAAGTGACATCATGTCAGGAGCGAAACACGTCGAAGAAAACATTGGTGTACTAATCGTTTCCGGAGTTTCCTTGCCTCTATGATGTCATTTCTCATAAAAGAACGCTTAGCGAGCGATCGGGGTAGCGAAACTCCTGCCGAAGGTGAAAGCAGTTCGCACTCAATGTGATTTATAAACAGCCACAAACCTCAGCGAGGGAAAAAAAACTTCTTTTAACTACTGCCCCAGTAACTTTCGGCACTCCCTATCGGCCGCAGAGACAGCCATTTTGATGCTTTTCCAGGAGCGCCATCTGACTTCAGCGTCAAAACATCATTTGTGTCGTGAAAAGAGTTGAGCAACCATGGGCAACCGAAACCGAAACTAATGTACTGTTCTCAGTCGCATTCCGTAGGAATACACGGGACTGGGAAGATTGCGGTTGAATTTCTCGTTACATAGCGTGAATACAATTGACAAGAACTGTTTCTTGGCCAGGGTGGTGCTTGCTGTGAGAATTTACTTAGTTGCGAAAAAACACACTATGTCTCTGTGTTCCTTACTTTGTGTTTGCGTTTTCTTTCTTCTTTTTTTTTTTGCGTTTTTCGCGGCTATAAGTAATGTTTCACATATATGAACTGCAGCGTTTCTGAGAAAATTTCTCGTACTAAGCCTCACGAAAGTATGCAGGAAAAGAATTACCAGGTTTTTCATATAGTATACCTTATGAAAGACACGCCGAGAAGGGCGTAATCACGCCCTTCACCCATCCCGTAAAATATCAGTTGACGAACGGTTCAAAGGAGCCTCGTATTAGGGGCGAAGCTCCTTAAGGTGTGCGTCGTTCCCTCCTCTGTAGTAGTAGTAGTAGTAGTAGTAGTAGTAGTAGTAGTAGTAGTAGTAGTAGTAGTAGTTGTTGTTGTTGTTGTAGTTGTAGTAGTAGTAGTAGTAGTAGTAGTAGTAGTAGTAGTAGTAGTAGTAGTATGTATGTAGCCACCTCGCGCCGCCGGGAGGCACGCGCTCGCCCTCGGCGCTAAAGCCCCTTGATCGGCGCTTGCCTCCGGCGCGCGAGCTCTCTCACCTCTCTCAATCTTCCATCTGCTGTCTTGTGAGAGAGAGAGAGAGAGAGAGCGAAAGGCGCGCGTTGACTATGGAAACGCTCTTTCTTCGATGAACGCTGTACCAGCTCGCAAAGAAGGAGAACCCGGTCGCGGCGGTCGCATTTTCGATGGAGGCTAAAATGCAGAGGCATTGCGTTGTCAGTGCGTTGCGTACTGTGCGTTGTCAGTGTACGGTAAAGAACCCCAGGTGGTCTAAATTTCCAGAGCCCTCCACTACGGCCTTTCTCTCCTCTCTATCTCTTTCACTCCCTTTCCTCCTACCCCACGAACGCTTAACCGTGCTCCCTACATGGGCTGCAGAAATTAGCGTCCTTTCCTAACCGAACCACAATCAATCAATCAATCAATCAATCAATCAACGCGCCCTCACCCGCGAGAGACAACGTTGGCGCAGGCAGCGTCTTCTAGCGAGTTTCTTGATTAAAAAATACCGACTGCTCGCGCTGGAGAACCGTTCACCGGCCACCAATATATATATATATATATATATATATATATATATATATATATATATATATATATATATATATATATATATATATATATATATATATATATATATATATATATATATATATATATCCTAGAGTGCATTGTCTTAGATGGTGACACGAGAAGAAAGCAGTCATTCAGCTTTGAAACAAGACCAATGAATTCATTTAGGTAGGGAGCCATTTAATAATTGCGCAAACGGTCTAAATAGAACTCACACGCATCCAAACATCATAATATATATATATATATATATATATATATATATATATATATATATATATATATATATATATATATATATATATATATATATATATATATGCACTGGATCACTGGATCTTGACTTGCAATGAAGTGCCGGTAGGAGATTTCACTTGTGCGTAGTTGAACCATAAGGATTCGTAGCGTGCGCGTTAAGTAAATTAATCCGGAACTCGGCACGATCTACGATGAACCTCCGGAGCTTCGCCCACTCATCATCATTCACTCCGTGGATATGCTGTGGATTTTTTTTTAAAACACAATAATCTATAATGCAAGCGTCTTGTGAAAAGCTGCCCCAACCGCGCATCTTAGCGAGAATTAAATACATTACATCCGTGGTTTCCTTTAATTGGTTGAGTTCCAAATATATGACTTCTAGTTTCGCATGCATTTAGACAGCAACGGCAATTATAAATGTCCTTTTTCTTTAAAACAGTTATTTAAAGATTGTGCATTTCACGTAATGCAAATTTCCCATGCTTTACAACGCAGTCGTAATTGTTGCATGAAAATAGCTGCGTAAGACAGAATTCGCAAGGCGAGTTTATTATAAGCTCACCTGGCTTTCAGGCATTTATACACCCCCCTCCTCCAACACCCCTCCCTTCCCCCCCCTCTCCCCCCCCCCAAAAAAAAAACAGATAATAAGTCGAAATCCTGGTTAGTTCTTGAGCTTATATGTTGCGCGGGCGTTTGTACTGTTAACGTCAACCTTGTTCCATCAATATATAGATAGACTGTATAATATCTCCCTAAATAAGCCTACAGTACTGATGTTGAACCGCGAGCAAAAAACTGCGTCGTTTGAACGCAGCATAGAATTGTCACCATCGAAAACGGAGGAACGCTGTACTCCAGAGCTCATCGTGCGACATAGCGCGGCATCGTATTGCACAAACAGTGTTGTACGGAACGTCGTTCCAAGGAACGACGTTCCTGGAACGAGTTCCTTTTGGGAGGAACGAAAGAACGCCATCGTTCCATTTAGGATTGGTGGAACTGTAACGGAATGCGTTACATTTACGAAGGAACGGCAAAGGGAACGGCGTTCCTTCTATACACGTTCCACTCCACGATGATCGCACATACGCAGCATATCCAGGGCGGATAGGCTGGGCTACAACAAGCCCTCCCTGAAGTCCCCGTTTTCCTGCCGCCACTATCGCTCCCTCATAGAAAATCACGCACGAAAACGCCATTCTACTGCGGTTTCGATGATTCGACGAGGGTGACGCTTCCCTTTCACCACGGCCGCACGACGTCAGGGTATCCCGCTGCTCCTTCGCGGTGGCCGCTTACTATGGCCGCTGGACAAATAGTTTCCGGCTGTCAGCCAGCCCTGTATGGGTGCACGGCAACGAGGAATGAACTGCATGCAATTTACAGCGAAGTTACTTTCGTCCCTTCCCTTATGATCCCACCGCCACGATTCCCTCCGAGGTAAAACACTGTCAGCGCGTGCTTTACTATATCGGCTCTCCCCGCATTCTTTCTGAGAACGTGGTTACGGCCACGGTTGTCCATACTTGTGCGTCAATCTCTTCAAGGTATTTTAGTTGAACTGAACGGGCCGCGCCTTAATTTAGCGTCAGCAGCCCTATGCCCTCGGCAAAAAGCAGAAACGAAAGGCTTTTCGAAAGGATATATGCGCGCGCTAACGCGAATGTGCGCTGAACATGCTTGCGTGCGTGCGTGCGTTTGTAATATCGAGCGAAGATAACAGGTAGATTTAGTATTGCGGAAAATTTTTGCGTTAGCGCTTGCGAGTCACGCTCGCTAAATTTTTGCGGAGTGCTATTCGATAGCGTTCGATAGCTCTTTAGTATAGCGCGAGACGACGACGCGCCGCAAAACGCAAGGCACGCAAACCTTCGCTGCGCCATCTAAACGCGAACAGTGAAAGCGTCAAAACCGTCGGCCGTTGTTAGTAACTTAAAAAGCAACGCAAGCGCAAAAAGATTTATTAAAAAGAACATCGTGCAATAATAATTGCACAAGTGTTGCTGTAGTGTGACGAGGCAGAGTTTCGCTTTCGTTGTTCATGTGTAATGCGGTCAAACTAGAATCCACAGCGAAAAGATTGTTGTCTTGTCGAAGCGAAAACCAGCAACACGATTTATTGTGAATCAGCTAACCCCAAAACGCAGCAAGACGACACGATAAATGCGAAACGGGCAGCCGTCAGTTGTAGGCTGGTTGTAGGGAGCCGCCATGTTCTTCGCGCTAAACAAACTTAGCGAGCGTTTTGCGTCTCCGCTAAATTCGAAAAATAGCGAGCGATCGCTAAACGCAAAGCTGGAATAGCGTGCGGACGCATGCGCAGTCTGACCCCGCTAAATTTTAGCGTTTAGCGGGGCGCAACTTAAGCTGCACTAAAACTCTCTAACATCGCTCTAACCCGGACCTGGTTAATTATGGTCGGTGATGCCCGGTTTGTTTCTAATAAAATCTATGGTTTCATTGATATCATTACTACGCGACCAAACGGTTAGCTACACAGGAATAACCAAACATTTTAACGCACAGCACCCCGTCCTTTATTGTACAGCCTCATTTGCTGTATACCAATGTCCTGTCAATTGTGCTTGCGTGGTGGGGGTCACTTTCGGTTGGCGTCCCGTCAAATTATGCATGTAAGCCTATTTATTTTAGTATTTATTTCCTGCACCACAACGGCATTTCGCCCTTGCGTTAATGTCGGTGTGCCACCGAACTAAACAGGCAAGTATTGCTTATTCCTAATGCCACGAAGAAAACAGTCCCGCGTTATTTAATTCGGCGGTAAACGCACGAGATATAAATATCAAAATTCCTCACACGGGCATGCATTCAACGCAGCTATAATTAACAATGAAAGTACAATATATCACAAAATCTTTAAAGCGATGAGAACTAAGTAAAAGTAATATATGCAGAACTGCCGATTAGTTTATTAAAATGCTACAAGGGCTACCGATTTTGAGCAGAATCGTTTAAGACTGGGAATGCTGACGACATCAGGGCATCTTGTTCGAGTATTTGCGCACAATGCCATGGGTCAGGCACAAACCTTTATATGCTATCCTAAATCAAAAGGTCTATCTTTCAGTGTCAGATGCACCGCTGTTACGTGCATTGGTGCATGTGAGTAACTACCTATTTGCAAATTGGAAGTGCAGTATCCTGGCTACGCATCTGAAGACTGAAGTGGAAAGTGCCATATGTGTCACAGTTGTAATAGACTAGCGCCAAAGTTGCAGTGGAGTTGTCCGTAGTATGTTCGGCGCTTCTTGAAAATATATGCCTAGGAGCGTTTGTTTGGAGATTTCTTTGTCTCCAGATAATATGCCGCCGGTGACGTTGAAATTCTGGAAATATGCATAGGTCGATGCAAGATTTAATATGTTCACTTTAATTTGCCCCAGGATTAATTTTCAATTTTAGATATCAAATGTAACGTTAATGTAACGACACGTTCCGATATTCGAAATGTAACTGGAACGCGTTCCTTTCTGAGTAAAGGAACTTGTAACGGGAACTCGTTACAAAATTGCGAAGGAACGAGGGACGAGTGTTCGTTCCTGTTTTGGAGGAACGTGTACAACACTGTGCACAAACCACGAACAACGCCAAGGACCCGGCATATGTGAACAAAGGAAACATATTTCACTAGATTATTCGGCGTTTTATTACTCACAGAACACGATATACTACACATACACACGGAGAGACTCATGTGAACGCAAAGACATTAAAACAGGCATCGAGCGCTTGCACTTTATTAACATATATTTGTACAAGCGAATAAGTTCCACAACAGGCGTCGACAAGTAGTAAACAGGAAAGACGTGCTCGAGAAGCTATAGGGAAGGAAATCAGCACCTGATGTGCACGTGTAGCGGGAAATATCAACACGCAACGAAAGAACACATTAATTAATTAATTAATTAGTGCTTTCGTTGCATGTTGATCTTTCTCACTACACATGCACATCAGGTGCTGATTTCCTTTCCGATAGGTCTTTGGCGTTGTTCGTGGTTTGTGCAATACGACACCACGCTATGTTGCACGTTGCTCTCGCAGTAGTTAAAGGAAGTTTTTCACTCGCTGAGGTTTGTGGCTGTTTCTAAATCACATTCAGTGCGAACTGCTTTCAGCTGCGGCAGGCGTTTTGCTACACCGATCGTTCGCTAAGCGTTCTTTAATGAGAAAAGGCATCATAGGGGCAAAACTCCGGAATTATACAGAATCCGGTCAAGTTAATTCGAAGCAGGCCTCAGACAAAGAAAATATCGAACGAAGAATAGAAAGCTGTATGAATATATAACCCACGTCTTTTGGGTGGCTGCCGAGCACGATAAACATCTACACCACCGCGACGTTCGGGTCGCGTGCCCTCCACCGCCCAAATGATTTGCGTGGAATGCGGCGCACACCAAGTAGTTTTCTCTCGACGCACACCATCATTTACACGCCTGGCACGTGCCTCGCGCCCTTTACTCATGACGTCTCACATAGCTAGGCGCTGTCAACTAATCCCTTCAGCCTCGTTAGCGAAAAGGACAGTACAAGTCGCTGTTAGTAAGGGACTTTAGTTGTTAGCGGTTTACATTTTTTTCAGCTGGTTGCACATCACCCTGTCAAAGAATGCCATTTTTCTACTGTGAACATGCATATATCACAAAGGCAGCTCTAAAGAGAGAGAGAGACCGTTTGTATCATGCGCCTTTGTTAGCGCTGTATCTTTCAAGCACAGACTTCAATACTTTGTGTGTACGCGTCACAACGCTCCTTGGTAACATTTTTGATTGAAGTGAAACGCCAAGAATGCAACGGTATTTTTGTCGTGTTCCTAACCCTAACCCATGCACTCAGTTATTTTTTCGAAGCAATGGTGGGGTGCTTATAAATATCGATCACCTGAAGTAGTGTTTGTATGTGCCTGAAGATTGATTTCATCAATCAGCCTAACATTACCTTGGGCATCACAGTTGTGAATGTGCCCTCATTGTTTCTGCACTGAAAGCAGCTACATAGATTGGTGGTTGAAGCGGGCACCATGGTAGGGTCCAAACAGCTAACCAGTCCCGACATCAGTACGTTCTCGCGGGCTGTTTTTATCAAAGACGATAAGTACGTATTCCAGTGCAAAATCGAAGGAATTTACGCAGTTAGACTGTTTCGAATACTCGTCGAGTATTACTTTTTAGGGGCGAAGCTCCTTAAGGCGTGGGTCGTTCGTCCCTTGTAGTCGTAACCACCTCGTTCTAGGATTGCGCTCGATAGCTCGCGCGCCGGGAGGCTCGCGCTCGCCCTCGGCGCGTTCCTCCCGGCGCACGAGCTCTCTCACTCTTCCATCTGCTGTCTTGTGTGAGAGAGACAGAAAGAGAGAGAGAGAGAGAGCGAGAGAGAGAGAGAGCAAACATTTATTTTAACGAAGTGAGGGATCTTCCTCGTAGGGTGGAGCCCTTAGTTCAGGGCCCCATTGGCTCGCGCCACTCCACGTGCTCGCTGGATCAGCCGACGCTGCTCCTGCGGCGCTGAGCTGGTCAGCGCAGTCTCCCAGGAGGAATGTGATGGTGATGGGATAGGGGAACAGCCCGGTGGACATGGGCATTCCCACGTGCAGTGATAAACTGTGGGCTCCGCTCCACAGTAGGGGCAGTATGAGGGATATTGTGTGGGATGAAAGAGGTGTAGGGTGAAGAGACATGGGAAGGAATTAGTCTGTAGTTGCCGCCACACGACAGCTTCCTCCCGGGTAAGGGAATGGTGTGGTGGGGGGAAATAACGTCGGCTTTGTCTGTAATGTTCTAGAGTGTCAGCGTAGTTCAATGGTTCTGTTGGTGCGTCGTCTGGATTGGACAGAGAGCGAAAGACTGTCCGTTTCTAACGATGATGATGGGTTTGTGCTAGCGCGGCGCGTGTAAGAAGCTGGTGTAAGACGCTGTGGCCTCCCCGCCTTATACTCTTTCAGCAGTCATGTGATGGCGTCGGCAAACGCGGTGCGCGTTCCGGCCTGTGTAAGGGGCTGCGTAAGACGCTGTGGCCTCTCCCCCCTTACTAGAGTGTACTGCATGTTTCTAACGCGTTTGTGCTAGCGTCCCCTTAAACGCGAGATCCCAGCGTTCGAATAGAGTGTTTCTCACGTCTTTACATGATGATCGACTGGGCGAATTACACGGAAGATTAACGGTTTACCGGTGATTCACTCCGGAGCTTCGCCCACTCATCATCACTCACCCCGTGGATATGCTGTGAATTTCTTTAAATAATCGTATGTGATTCTAAAATGAGGTATTCGATATTTTCGAAACATTCAAGGTTATTCAATTATACCGAAAAATTACACCATCTCCTGCCAAAGGGGACCATGAGGCGATGCGAATCAGCACGGGGGGTGCACACCGCGTTTGCATCGGTTTGACTAGGTGTCGCGTTTGCATCGGTTTGGTTGTGGTTCGGTTAGGAAAGGACGCTAATTTCTGCAACCCATGTCGGGAGCACGGCTAAGCGTCCGTGGGGAGAGGGGAAAGGGAGTGAAAGAGATAGAGAGGAGAGAAAGGCCGTAGTGGAGGGCTCCGGAAATTTAGACCAAGACGTGCACTGACAACGCACAGTACACGGTCCTCTGGCATTTTCGCCTCCATCGAAAATGCGGATCGTGATTTCGGGACGTTAAACCCCGGTAAACAAACCCCTGCCCCCACGGATGCTTAGCCGTGCTCCCGAGATAGGCTGCAGAAATTACCGTCTTTTCCAACCACCACCACCATCGTCAAGCCGGGTCCAAGCGCGCCGTGTCTGCCACTGTCTTTGGTTCGGCACAAACGTCTTTACGCTGAGCTCGGTGCGAAACTTTGAGAAGCGTTCGCTGGGCCTCGCACGGCTTTGCGAGGCGTCTGCAGAGTCTTCGGACTACGACGAAATGCGGGTGTGCCGGAGACAGACTCGGACCAGCCAAGTGCCCATCAGCTTGGCTGTTTATCTAGCCTTGCGCTCCACTAGTGCAAACTTCACTAATCTTTAATATAATCTTTATTTTCCCAGGTTCTTTTTTGTTTTATTTCTGTAGCAACCTCTATCCGGAGGTGAACCGTATAGGTATTGAGCAAGGAGCATAATACTGCTAGGAAATATAAAGCCATAAGATGCTTAAATATGTCATTATAACGGATAGTCGGAACGTCTGAATGGGTCTATTCGCTTGAAAAAGATAGTGTGTTTTATTGTTAAGGGTTGCGAGATCTCTGCATTCCTGTGTTCTTTTGTTGTCTCCCTACCACCAAGGGGAGCACAAAAGAACTTAAGAACGAGCGTACGCAAAGCCGCTTTGGTACGCAGCACTAAAATTCTTTTGTTTGCTTCTCCCGAATATGATGATGATTATGATGCTGCTGCTGATGGTGAAACTGCTCTCCCCTGAAAAACCCTATACACTGCATTCCTGCTAGAAAAGGAGCAACATTACACCAGTATTGCGTCTGTTATGATCGTAATAAGGCTGAGGCAGACCGAAGTGAGAGCCCCCTTTCTTCAATCGTTTTCTTCCCACCGTTCGCCGTTTACGGACCCACACTTGGATTTTGTAGTAGATGAGCGATATAACCATCAGTAGAAGACCTCGTTCGTTTCTATAGATCGGGTCGTCGTCGGCTGTCGGCGGCTTCACGAGTCCAATCGAAGCGGAAAGCTAAAGAAAACTTGGCCACGCGTGGCGCGCGGTGCGTCTGTCTCCTATGTATATATGCGCGACCACGCCACGTCTGTACAGGCATTGCACTTTATTCAGACACGCGTGCCGCTTCGCTTCCACTTGGATGGATGGATGGATGGATGGACAGATGGATGGGTGGCTCGAAGAAAGAAGCCACGCACGAGTGCTAGCGAATATCAATTGAAAAATTGAAGAGAAGTCTTCGCCCGTTTTCTCTCAGCGGGCGTCGTCTCAACCTGCCGCATTCGTATTCCCTTTCTTCCTTTTGATTCGCGCCATCTCACTCTCCTCTTCAAAAGTTTGGGCGTTCACTGAAAACATCGGACACGGTCGGTTGGAGGATTCCTTTTCGCATGGCCGATTTCCCGCGCATCTTTTCTTTTTTCTTTTTTTGCTTACACAGGCTGCGGTGCGGCGCGGCCATCACGATTTCAGGTGGTGAACGCGAATTCAGGATTCGACCGCGCAATCGAAAGAAGTATGAGTCTATCGATTTTTTTTTTTTTTGCCACAAGATTGCACGAGTGTCTAATACACGTGCGCATTGAAAATTATAGCTTTAGTTATAGGCATCTCTTGTTCTTTTCGCCGTCCGTTATCTATCGGAGAATCTCCAAGAAGACTTGAAAAAAAGTGTAATTGTAGAAGGGCACGTGGATAACGAGGCAACATATATCAATGTATAGCGAAAGTGCGTCAGCGATAAAACGCAACAGCGAATAACATTCCACGAG